>JAJSOF020000019.1:100243465-100640965 GCA_025594305.2 Periplaneta americana | reverse complement strand
GTAGCCGATATAGTTAAGCTATTTTCTTTGCTAATTTTGTTTAATTTAAATCTTGCCATTTGTAGGTCATCTTCGGAAGCACAAATTAAAACCTGATCATCGGAAAAAAGTATCTTATCTAAGTTAATGTTTTTTTATTTTAAAATAATTAATAATTAATAATAATAATAATAATAATAATAATAATAATAATAATAATAATAATAATAATAATAATAATCTGTGGGTATACAGCCCGTGAAGGGCCTAGACCGATCAGCCGGCTGCTGGCCTCACGTCCACATGCCGAAGCAGTGGTGGACGATCATCCAACCAGAATGGAGGTATCGTGTGGTTAGCACGATGATCCCCCCCAGCCGTTATAGCTGGCATTCGCAACCGGATTCCGCTACCTATCGTAGCTCCCCAAGTGCATCACGATGCTGAGTGGGCACCGGTCCCATACACTGGCCGAAATTTCATGAGAAAATTTCTTCTCCCACGAAGACTCGAACCAACGCGCATTCCGTAACGCTAGTCCTAAGCAGGATGCCTTAGACCACGACGCCACGGCGCGGGACTTTTATTTTAAAATGTACTTTCAAATCAATCTGCCACTTCAGCACAATGTCGTCCATATACACATTAAAAAGTGACGGTGACAATGGGCACCCTTGTCTTACTCCTCTATTTATATTGGCTATTAGGATTATTCTTACAACGAAAAAATTATACCTAGACTTCATAGAGCCTTGCGTAAGCAAAGCATCCCGGAAATAACAGTGACTACCACCACCACTACTACTACTACTACTAGGGCTACACCGAGAACCGTATTTCACTACGACCATCTTGGCACAACTTTCTGTGAACCTGGCAGTAGTAAGGAAGAAAATACACAGCTCTATGTTTGTGGAGCGAAATTAGAGGCCGTCAAAATGAAACAGAGAACTACTACACTACGCCAGTCTGTAATATAAGGTTTTAATTTTCGCTTTCTTGTAAGCAGCCACACGTCACAAACCAACACTACTCTCTAAGGAAGGGAGTTCCGAAATCCCTGACTAAATCGTAATCATCTTGAAGGATAAACTAAACAGCGAAACGCGATATCAAGAGAGGAGGCGAGGCGAGGCGAGCAGCTGCCCTCTCTTTCGCTCAGACCTGAAATTACCAGTCTTTCCACGCTTGCAATTTGAGCTCGTTTGTAGCCCGCCTCATGTGGCAGAAGCGAAACTATCTGTTCCGATGGGCTTTGCGCTCTTCCACCTCCCCTAACGCACTCGCCTGTTCTATGGACTCTCAGGCTCACTCTGCCTACTTTCGTCTCGTTTTTTTCCCTTCCTTTTTGAGTGCTGGGGTCTCATTATTGCGCGGAGTTGAGTCGGGCCAGCGGGTGGCCCGCGACACAAAACTCTCCAAGGTTGAAGGAAAACATTTAAAACGCAGAACTGTCATAAAATGAGATTCTACGACCCTCCCCGTCTTTTAACGTTCTTTGTCTTTAATTCATGTGCCAGATATTCGTCTATTCATACAACAGTGTGGTTGGGAGTTACAGCAACGAATCAATTACATGTTAGGCATAATTTCTCTAAGATTAAAGAGTAGTGGAACGGAGAAAAATTCCCTCCGGCACCGGGATTTGAACCCGGGTTTTCAGCTCTACGTGCTGATGCTTTATCCACTAAGCCAGCGTTTCTCAAACTTTTTTGAAGTGGGGACTACTTTTAAGTCAGAACATTTCCGGGACCACTTACTCTTGTTCCCTTCGAAAGCAAATTTATAATTTTTGTAGCATATTTTAATACCAGTATAGTTATATTTTAAAATATAATTAATTAATTATAATAATTTTCTAATTATATTTTTGTAGCCAATCACAACTAACTTATAAAAATTCTGTGCAGTGTTGATTCGTCACTTGCCTGTTAGCAGTTAGTTGTTTGAAATCTTTCTTATGTGGTACACGCAGTAGTTGTCCATGTCTCTGTTAAATAGTGTCCATTTTAAATAATGGAAAACTGACTTCGATCCGGATCTTTGAAAAGAAAGGAACATGATGATGATATGCTTCATTTAGGCAGTGTTAATAGTTCAGAAGCTGTGTGTGAAGAAATATATTAATTATAGTGCCATTAAAGAAATATCTAGTCCTAGAGATAGCTATTCAAAGAATATATACTTTCGTAAATATGAGAAGAGTTATTTGGAATTTGGATTTAATTGGTGTGGCAATGAGAATGAACCAAAACCTCGGTGCTTTGTTTGTTACGAAGTGTTTTCAAACAAGTATATGAAACTCCCGAAATTGAAACGGAACTTAGAAACGAAACACGCAAGTGTAAAAAGTAAACCTGTCGGATTTTAAAATAGGCAGAGTCTAAAATTTCTTATATCGTCATCTGGAAAAACAAATACTCCGGAGTAAAAAAACTGATGCAGAAACATGCCAGATTTTCAAAAGTAAAGATGCAATTTGTCACGTTCTATTATTGGTGTACAGGTACAGTAGGCCTACGTGTCCATTTCAATGTGCAGACTGGGTGTCGGCAAAACTAATAAGAAAGTCATCAATACATGAAAAGGTTCGGTACTTTGGTCTTCTTAATTCGGGTGGTCCCTGGCTGGGTTACAGGCTCGGCGCCAGATATGCAGGAAAAAGATGGCGAGAAATGCCACATTCATAGTGCTTTAAATCCCTCTTTTGTTGCTGAGAGTAGAGTGAGAAGTGGGTCAAAGAATGGGGTAAGAAATTTCATAAAATATTAGTACTGGGAGAAAAAATGAAAGGCGATTGCCATGTATCATTTCCAAACTCTGAGATTTTCAGCTAAGTGTGATACGCAGTTCGTTTGAATTTTATTTTTTCTTCTGTTTTTTGAAGGACCACAAGGGCAGAACTCGAGGACCACAGGTGGTCCGCGGACTATAATTTGAGAAACGCTGCACTAAGCCACACCGGATTCCCATCCCGGTGTCGGATCGAATCGTCTCAGTTTAAGTTCCACGTCTTGGGTTCCCTCTAGTGGCCTGCTCTCTGCACTACGTCATAGATGTCTATGAACGTAGGACAATGTCCACACATGTGCGGAGGTGCACTCGTTATGAGTGACTGATTGGCCGGGATGCGACGGAATAAGTGCCGTCTTAAATCACTAAGTGATTTACGCATATCATATTGAGCAAAACGTAGAGCTGAAAACCCGGGTTCAAATCCCGGTGACGGAGAGACTTTTTATCCGTTCCACTACTCTTTCATCTTACGATGACGCAGAATATCTGCATGGAAACGTCATATGTACTTCGGTATATTATAAATAATAATAATAATAATAATAATAATAATAATAATAATAATAATGATAATAGTAATAAAATAAATAGGAAAATATTTGGGGCTAAGAGGGATGAAGTTACAGGAGAATGGAGAAAGTTACACAACGCAGAGCTGCACGCATTGTATTCTTCACCTGACATAATTAGGAATATTAAATTCAGACGTTTGAGGTGGGCAGGATATGTAGCACATATGGGAGAATCCAGAAATGCATATAGAGTATTAGTTGGGAGGCCGGACGGAAAAAGACCTTTGGGGAGGCCGAGACGTAGATGGGAAGATAATATTAAAATGGATTTGAGGGAGGTGGGATATGATGGTAGAGACTGGATTAATCTTGCACAGGATAGGGACAAATGGCGGGCTTATGTGAGGGCGGCAATGAACCTCCGGGTTCCTTAAAAGCCAATAAGTAAGTAAAATAATAAAATAAATAATATATAAAAAATAAAATAAAATACTATATTTAATTTCTCTAGCTTCTTTTAATCCAGCAGTTTTTATCTTACTTACCGTACTATCAATATTACTATCTAAATATTAACTTGATCATAATCATCATTGTAGTTATTATATCATAATAGTAGTAATATTTCCATACAATCGTGTTATATCATAATGGTCATTATTAGAGCCCGGATGTTTAGGCATTTTTAACAGTTAAAATAGGCAGGAAAAAAAGGCAATAAAAACAAAAAGGCACAACAATCTTTGAAAAAGGCATTATACATTTTAAAAGGCATAATTTTTTAGTTATATCAACATAACTCACATATTTACTTCGTAGGTGACACATGTTGACTTATAAAATACTTTTTTTTTTTTCGTGATTAACTGTCTTTTCACAAACCTTACATAACAAAACTGTTCCGTCGGTTGAAAACACATGGACACTAAATTCATTAACGTAAGCATGAAGTTTACTTTTCAATGGTTAACTGAATTTGGACATTTTAGCTAACCCATCTTATACCTTCTGTCACCCGACAATAACTGACTGTTCCTCACTCAGATTTCTTATTTCACTTCCATCCTGTATAAAGAGATGGTAACTAATTGTAATAAAAGGTACAGGCATTTTCTTTACATATATTAACTATATCGAAATAATAATTTAATACTTGGAGAAAAATTGTTCACTTCAACTAACCTTATGCGATGATGGAGATCCAGTTTTAACATCTATGACCTTATTTATATATCGTCTGCAACTTACCTGAAAAGAAGAAACAAATATCAAATCTCTAGTATTATTACATAAAAAGTACTCATTAAATTAAATAACAAATATAAATATAATGTTTAGGATTAAACACATTCACACTTGATAGATTGATAGGTTCTAATTTCTTATAAACTAAATTAACGGGGTATTTTCCATTGTTTATACAGAAAAGGGAAATATTGACTTTTTTTCAAATTCGAGACAGTTGCATGGTTTGGAAATGTGCCTATAAAAATGTATAAATAAACAAAATGTTATGTTTTACAAAATAATAGTTCCATATATTTAAACTTCCACGAGGGATACAATTCAGCACAACATGCTTTATATAAGTTATTGCCTGCACTCTAGAGTTACTAGTGCAAAAAAGTGTGGCTTCAATTGTAGCTAGGTATATTCAACATTTCAAATACAAATTAAAATAGATAGGCCTACTTACTTACTTACAAATGGCTTTTAAAGAACCCGAAGGTTCATTGCCGCCCTCACATAAGCCCGCCATCGGTCCCTATCCTGTGCAAGATTAATCCAGTCTCTATCATCACACCCCACCTCCCTCAAATCCATTTTAATATTATCCTCCCATCTACGTCTCGGCCTCCCTAAAGGTCTTTTTCCCTCCGGTCTCCCAACTAACACTCTATATGCATTTCTGGATTCGCCCATACGTGCTACATGCCCTGCCCATCTCAAACGTCTGCATTTTAAGTTCCTAATTATGTTAGGCGAAGAATACAATGCGTGCAGTTCTGTGTTGTGTAACTTTCTACATTCTCCTGTAACTTCATCCCGCTTAGCCCCAAATATTTTCCTAAGCACCTTATTCTCAAACACTCTTAACATATGTTCCTCTCTCAGAGTGAGAGTCCAAGTTTCACAACCATACAGAACAACCGGTAATATAACTGTTTTATAAATTCTAACTTTCAGATTTTTGGACAGCAGACTGGATGATAAGAGCTTCTCAACCGAATAATAACACGCATTTCCCATATTTATTCTGTGTTTAATGTCCTCCCGAGTGTAATTTATATTTGTTACTGTTGCTCCAAGATATTTGAATTTTTCCACCTCTTCGAAGGATAAATCTCCAATTTTTATATTTCCATTTCGTACAATATTCTCGTCACGAGACATAATCATATACTTCGTCTTTTCGGGATAATAGATAGGCCTACATGGATATTAATGTAATAGATAGAAAATAACAACAAATGTAGTATTTTCAATAAATTTATAGAACTGGCAATTTTTATTTTCGCTTTTCCTATAGTTTACATATAAATGTGAATGAAAATAACCTAATATTAGATACAAAAATAAGATAGAACGACAACTAAATATAATTTTTTTTGTATAAAATATTATCTAGTAATGAAAAATAGGACTATTACCACATTATGTTCTATGAAATAAATTATTAATAAATTCCCACAAAAATTACAAGGCACTTAAGATTACAAGGGGAAATGTTTTAATAAAACAATCATTTATGCTATACCACTGTTCTCGACAATCATATACCGGGTCTGTACAAAATTGCACCCGATTTATATTCATGCAAGCATATTTCTTATGTAGGAATAATAATAATAATAATAATAATAATAATAATAATAATAATAATAATCGTCCTTGCAGGTATTAGGCCTAGTGGCCTGTTACGGTCTCTGTCCATCTTTTCAGGGGGCGTCCCAAAGATCGTCTTCCATGTGGTAATTATATAGCGGAGGATTTGTCTTGGGAGTCTGGAACGGTCCATTCTATTGACATCGTTAAGCCATTTTTGTCTCTAGTGGTTGAGATGTTCATAAATAGGTGTAACTTGCAATTCTTTTGTAATTAGTTCATTCCTTTTGTGGTCAAGCAAGCTGTAGCCGGCAGTCCTCCTTAGAAATCTCATTTCCGCAGTTGTTAGGCGTTGAACATCTGAGTTTCGGACAGTCCAGGCCTCACTACCATACATGAAGACAGGTCTTGATAGAACTTTATATGCTTTTAACCTGATATATTTTTGGGATTCCGTGTTTGTGAAAACCTGGTTGATGGGTCTTAAGGCTCCATTAAAATGTTGAATATTTTCAGATACTATCAGTAACAGGTAAATATGTCAAATTATAACCTAAATATTTAAATGAGTTTACCTGTTCCAACGTATGGGTTCCAATGCAAATTTTACTCCTAACTGGCTGTTTACCTTGGAACGCCATAATTTTTGTTTTGTTTGGGGAAATTTTCATATTGAAAATTTGTGCTATTATATTCACGTGATATATTAAGTATTGCAACTCGTCTTCATTTGTAGCAAAAAGAACCTGATCGTCTGCATATAATAATGTATCTAGAGTACAATTTCGGAAGAACGGGATGTTTCCATGAATTGTTTTTTATTGGGTTATTTCACGACGCTGTATTAACATCTAGGTTATATAGCGTCTGAATGAAATGAAGATGCTAATGCCGGTGAAATGAGTCCGTGGTCCAGCACCGAAATTTACTCAGAATTTGCTCGTATTGGGTTGAGGGAAAACCCCGGAAAAAACCTCAGCCAGGTAACTTCACCCGACCGGGATTCGAACCCGGGCCACCTGGTTTCGCGGCCAGACACGCCATTAATTGTTAGTCGCCAATGTCTGATGATGGAGTTGGTGGCAACCCCACCATTGAACTCACTATTCGTCGGCTAGCAGCCGATTAGTAGGACATTTATGTGCTTTCAAGTCTCCGATAATAATAATAATAATAATAATAATAATAATAATAATAATTTATTTTAATAATTTTTTTTATTGGGTTATTTTACGACGCTGTATCAACATCTAGGTTATTTAGCGCCTGAATGATATGAAGGTGATAATGCCGGTGAAATGAGTCCGGGGTCCAGCACCGAAAATTACCCAGCATTTGCTCGTATTGGGTTGAGGGAAAACCCCGGAAAAAAACCTCAACCAGGTAACTTGCCCCGACCGGGATTCGAACCCGGGCCACCTGGTTTTGCAGCCAGACGCGCTGACCGTTACTCCACAGGTGCGGACTAATAATAATAATAATAATAATAATAATAATAATAATAATAATAATAATAATAAGCCAAAAAGGTGTATTTATGTGACCAATTACGTGACGGATTATGAAGACAACACTTGTAATATTGTTCCTAACTCGTATACATATTATGGCGATTCAGAGGAATGTGGGGCTACAACGCAGTGCATTGTGGGTTCACTCGTGGTGTGGAAAGTGAGAGGTGCGGTTTGCACTATCCACTTTAACAGCAACAGATCGAAGAACGACGAGCGCGGAAGCAGTGGGAGATGCTGTAGTTCAAAATATCCACTTTACACAGGACGGGAGAGAGCACGTGGATCGCGAGTCGGCTTCCAGCACAGCCAGCAGCGTAAGGAAGCAAGCACACAATTGTATTTACATCTATCATCCGGCTTAAGTGTCTGGTCACATATGAAGGGACCACAAAGTGTCGCTAAGTAGCACCGTCACTATGTACCGAGTTCGGCGATAACCGGATCACAGCTGCAAATGTTATAAAACATGGATGGATCTCTTCTCTTCCCCGTCTTCTCCATTTTCTATTCCTCATTCACATTCTCTTCGTTCTTCTCCACATCCTTCCTTACTCACGCTGGCTGGTCATGTATACTTTCTCTTTCCTTACCTTCTCTCCTCCTCATCTGATTTTTCTTTCAGTTCTCCCTGTCCCCTTCTGTTTTCCTTATTTCTTCCATATCTCTTTGTACTTCCTATTTTTTCAACGTCTTATTCATTGTTCTCTCATATTCCTTGGCTTCCAGCCTAGAATGTAACAGATAAGTCATCGCTATGTTACAATCGTTTGCTCTTTGAAGAGAACAACTGCCAAGATCGCCAACCGTCCGCTGTAAACGAACACGAGATGGCAGTACAGTCACTAATGCAATTCAAATGGGAATTATGACAGTCTCCTTATGTAACAACAAGATGGCAGCGTAGTAAACCTGATAAAAGTTGTCAACTTCAAAACCTATAAGGCCGACCTATCTCTCTAGGCTTCCACTTGTCTCTCACGTCCTTGTCTTGTTAAGTGTTATGTTTTATTTAACGACGCTCGCAAACGCAGAGGTTATATCAGCGTCGCGGGATGTGCCGGAATTTTGTCCCGCAGGAGTTCTTTTACATGCCAGTAAATCTACTGACATGAGCCTGTCGCATTTAAGCACACTTAAATGCCATCGATCTGGCCCGGAATCGAACCCACAACCTTGGGCATAGAAGGCCAGCTCTATACCAACTCGCCAACCAGGTCGACACCTTGTCTTTCTTCGTATTGTTTTTCCTTTTTGCTTGACTGTTTCAGTTATTGAAACAAACACACATTATGCACTAGACTAGTGAACATTTTATATGACCTATTGTGTTTTCCGGAATACAAAAAATCTACCGCTGTGCGGTACCTAATGGTTAGCATGTCTGACCGCGAAACTAGTGGACCCATATTCAAATCCTGTTTGGGACAAGTCACCTGACTGAGGTTTTTCCAGGGTTTTCCCTCAACATTATTAAGAGCAAATGTTGGGTAACTTTCAGCCTCTCATGTGACACTAATAAGAAAACACTCATACGGCAACTAAGCCATAAAATAATAGGGTAGGGTGGCCAGTTCATTTCCCCTCCATTGCATACATCGCTGACTAGATACACATTACACTAGTGCTAGTCAGACTTCAGATGCATACAGACAATTGTTCTTCCTCTGACGCATATAGACAAGTGAGATGTACTGTCTGATAACACTTCAATTCAATTCAATTCAATTCAATTTATTTGGCCATTAGACATACAGTTTTAGGCTTCGTCAGAATACATTGAAAAAAACATATAAATACATTTTAAAAACACTAATAACAGAAACAGTGAAATTTAAGTAATACAATCAAAACATGAAATAACTTGAAACTTTTAAATTGAAGAAAACTAACTAAATTGCAATTAAAACTTATTTATTAAAATACAATTTCATACAAATTTGTGTTGAAAAACTTAGCAACAGAATAAAATCTAGTTTTGAAACTATTGATTGGTAATTTATAATATTGACTAGGGAGCTTATTATATAATTTCATCCCCATAATTAAAACGTTTGTATTGCTCTTGTGTAATCTACAATATGGAATATTAATTTGTTCACTATTTCTAATTTCATGATCATGTATATTGGCCACTAATGAGTAATTGTCGATATTTAGTGTAGTATAAAGTACTATATCATATATATATATATATATATATATATATATATACAAATTTATGATTGTTAAAATCCGTGATTGTCTGAAAAGTGGCCGACAATGTTCCAGATAGTTTGATTTACATAAAATTCTAATGGCCTTTTTTTTTTTTTTTTTTTGTAAAATCAAGACGCTTCCAATTTTGTTCCATTTCCCCAGAAAATTAGGGCATATCGAATTATCGACTGAAAGAAAGAAAAGTAGGCACATCTTAAATAATTTTGAGAAACGCAAGTCGTTAATTTCTTTAGCAAATATAAAACTCCTGATAGCTTTGTGCATATGTACTCGATGTGCTTATCCCATGTTAAACTGGCGTCTATAAAAAGTCCCAGAAATTTTGTGTAGTTGAGTTTGTTGTCCTTATTTATTAGATAGTTTAGGCTGAAAGTTAAGTTGATGGTTTTTTCTTGATTAAGCAAGAAACCATTAGATTCAAACCATAAAGCCATCTGTAGGCTAGGTCTACATATCAAGCAGAATCTCAATTAGAGGTTTGTTTATGTTTATGGATCCAAATACAAAATAAACATATATCAATAAAGCGGGTTTTTTTTTTGTTTTATTTCTTAAACCATGTCGCGACCCTGCTCCCTACACGATCGCCCAGGGAGTCGCGATCCATATTTTGAGAACCACTGCCTACCTCTATCTCAACTACGAGAACATTAATTACAATAGCCAATCACCACTGTATTTTATTTTTAGCAATGCCACAACGAACTACAGATTTTGTAATTTTTAAGTCACATTCATTCTACATTATGATTGTCCACTGTAATGTATCTTTTATGTAATAATACGAATTTTATGCAAAAGCAGGTTTTCTTATAGCTATAATTCGTCAGTATTTATATTAATATGTATTTCTATGCAATAACTATGTATTTAATACACCTAATGGTACAGTAGGGTTCAATAAATTCGGTTATTCAATAAATAAGCTACGATATAGGCCTATAATAAAATTGTCTGTGTATTTCTCTGAAAACCACTTTTTTCAACATCGTAATGTGCTATCTTTATTCGCCAATTAAAAGATAAACGAGTATTTCAGAGAGTGAAACGAGAACTCTTAATAATGCATGTTAATATATTGTAAATACCAAGGATAGGAGAAAACAAGATTACAGGGCAAGTACAACAATTGAGAGAATGTGTAGTGGGGGTGGGGGTAGGAAATGCACCCCGATAAGAGGAACGAGAAGGTGGCGCGTACTACAACGTTTATCGTACTTGTATTAAGTTCAGGACTGCATGCAAGTCCACAAGTCATTTACAACACTATGGAGTTGCGGGCAATAACGCGTTGTGTCCCACTGAAACATCTAACCCTCCAACAGTTGAAAACGACTCGACCTACACTGTTACTTTAGTGTGTTAATAATAATAATAATAATAATAATAATAATAATAATAATAATAATAACAATAACAACAGCAGCAGCAGCATTGACCCTTCTTGCTTTTAGGTTTCAATTTTTTAGAAATAACATTTTTTCACTACAACGTTTTAGTGGTTTTCCTATCTTCGTTTACCAGTTGGTTTTATTAAATTTATATGATAATTTGAATTGTTCATATTGTCTATATGATGCATCCGTTTATATCTGTACTGTAATTTTAATCTTCTTTCGTTAAATATATATAGGGACATCATTTTATTTTTACTTCAATTATTATTGTACCTGAGTTTTTTAATGTACTTCACTCCCACCCCCCTCTACTAGTAAACTTGGAACCGTTCTCCACACAGAACCAAGCGTATACAGTCAAAGTCGCCTTGCGGTCATAGTAAACACAAACAGTACTGAGTTAGTGAGTACAGTGTGTTCCAGAAATATGTTCGCTTTCAATATATTGAATCATATTCTCGTACAAGTACTGTCGTCGTTTGCCTATGTCACATCCCTGTTTCCCCCAATGGCTGCTGCTCGTCCCTCTGTAAAGGGTAGTAATTGGGCTGTCTTAGCTCTTTTCTGAAAACATTAATTTCTGTTAGGAATTGGACGTCTACGTAATATTATACAACTGTTTAAAATAAATAAAAGGGCCTCGTTAATTAATTAACTTTTTTTGGTGGTAAAAGTAATTTAATTTAATTTTATTTAAATTCAAATATACAGAATAAAGAAATATAATTACAAAACAAACAAAGAGAAATACGAATAAAATAATACAAGCAATATAAAAAGAAGATACAGTAGTATTAACACAATTTGAGACCGAATGAGCAGCGCTCGTGCTCGGTCGCAGTTCAGATATAATATTAAAATAAAAAATAATAATAATATAAATAAATAAGTAAAATAAAATAGGAACTCAGCTTTCACTAGAGAAGAATAATATCGCACGTGAAAAGTAGGACTAATATATATTTCAAAATTATAGAATACAAATATAATATAGGTTGATTAATTCATACACATAGGCACGTGATTTCCTCCCTTTCTACGACCCTGCGACAAAACCACTTAGACGAACAGTAGATAGAATGTCTGAGTAATTTTATCTTTTCGGATCGGGCAGAAGTGAAGATTGAATTTACAGCACATAAGGTACTCTTTTATAGAGTAGGTACAGAAATATTTCAACATGAGTTACTAGTACGAAGGACGGAAATTGGTAATTTGAATTAGGTACAATAGTCTATAGTGCAATAATTTGCAAAAAAAATAACTGAAGCCTGTATCGAAATGAACGGCCACCATTTTCAAAAATGTGTTTATATATCCATATTATGTTTATTTTTCAATTTAACTTCATTCTCTATATTGTACGCTAATGTGCTGTAGACTGTATAATGTAGGCTAACTGCATAATGAATATGTCCGAATGGAGTAGAAACACTTATTAACAATGCAGTACTTTAATTTCATTAAAGAAAAACCTAATGAAAATTATCAAACTCAAAATCGCTTTATTTCCTACTTTACGTAAATGTATGAACTACTTTTCTTCCCTCCTATACCTAGTAAAGTGATTTGTTTGCATTTTACGCCAGTATCATCGAACTCCAGTGGAAGGGGGTAGAAAACGGTGTTTCCGGTTTTGAACCTTTAATTCAAAGGTATAGCCAGGTTAATATTAGAAATGTTAGTAAAAATAAAATGATGGCCCTGTACATAGTATACACACACACACACACACACACACACACACACACACACACACACACAGGATGATTCGCGAGGATTTACCTTCCCTTACGGAGCTTATTTCCGAAGACATTCTGAGCAAAAAATGTGATATGAAGATTTGTCCTAATCTCAATATTTTCAGAATTACACTAATTTGAAGTTTTTTTTTTTGTAAAATACCATTATTCTTGAGTTTTAAGTGTAAAAGAATATTACAGATAAAAATGAACTATTCAGGAGTATAATTTCTTTAATTAGCTAATATTCTGAAGCTAGAAATGTGTTGTGAATTCCATAGTTGCTTCGTACAGAATTTTTTATCTTTATTTTTAACTACAAAAATACATTTTCTTACGCATTTAACACAATAATTGTTATAAATCACGCCACTCTTATAAATTCTTGAAGACTGTACATTTAGGATGTTTAATTAAACTGTAAAGAATCAAGTTTCTAAAGTCGTATGATTTGTATAACAATTTTTGTGATAAGTGCGTAAGAATGATTTAATTTTTAGTTAAAAATTTAAAAAAGCAATTAACAACATATTTTTAGCTTCCGAACACTAGCCAATTAAAGATATAATGCTTCTGAATAGTTCATTCTCTATATGTAATATTCTTTTACCCTTTAAACTAAAGAAAAAGGTATTTTATTAACAATTTTAAATTAGTGTAAGCTAACTCTGAAAACATTGAGATTAGGATACATGTTTATATGACTTTTTTTGCTCAGAATGTCTTCGGAAATAAGCTCCGTAAGTGACGGTAAATCCTCGTGAATCACCCTGTATTTTGTAAAATGCGAAAGTAAAAATTGGTTAAAAAGGTATAAGAAGAGAGAAAGAAAGAGACGAGGCGAATATAAGGAAATGAAAACAGAAACAGTAAAGACGAGATGAAGAAGCCTAGCGAGAGATTGAAAGTTTAGATAGAAAAATAATGGAGAGAAATGTAGAAAAATAGCAAAAATGAAGAGAAAAATGTAACAGAACGGATAAGCAAAATAACACATAGAAAAAAGACAATGGAACAAAATATGGAAGGAAAACAGACGTAAGGAAACTGACAATAAGAGAAGGGCAGAGAAAAAAAAACAAAGGAAGAAAGAAAGAAAGAAAGAAAAAAGAGAGGATGAAAGAAAGAAAGAAACAAGGAAGAAAAGGGTGATAAGAGAAAAGTTATAGATAAAAATATAACGATACGACAAAAAAGAAGAGAGAGAGAGATATGTAAGAGAGTGATTGAAAGGAAGGAAGAAATATAAAGACGAGAAAAATGAAACCGAGCATAGTTTTTCGTAAAGCGATGCTTGCTGATCGGTCTCCTGATGGCGTTTACGCTGTTTACCCACCCACCAGCGAAATGTCTTCATTGTATTCTGTTTGCGCTCTGCTATTCCTGCCACACGGTCTATTAAGATATTCCGTTTGATCTCCTCGACCGATTAAAACGTCAGCATAGAATGCGGCGTAAGTTACGAAGGCAAGACGGAACAATGCACGCAGACGGCGAAGAGAATTCCACGACGTTCACCACGCGCTCCGTTCATAAAAGATGTTTGCTCATTTCTTCTTAAGTAATATTCCTTGAAAAAGTCGATATTCTCTTCAAGTTAGCTACTTTGTTAATATTTCAAAGCACGTTGCTTCCGGTCATCCAGTGGCTACCATGCTAGACTCTGATTTCAAGGCTGGCTGATTTTGCGATGGTGGATTCTTTCACCTAATTAAGTCCAAAGTAATAGTAACACCATACGAACAATTCTTCAAATCCGTGCATTCTATAGCCTATGTCGTGAGTTGTGTTTTCCTCACGAAGTACGTGGGAGAATTGATTGTCACATAAAGTGCAACCCCTCGTTCTCCTTGCATTCCCCTTGTCCTTGAAATTTCTTTGTTGTCCTTGTCTTCTCCTTGTTATTCTTGTCTTCCTCTTATTATCCTAGTTTTTTCTGTCTGATCTTTGTCTTCCCTATTTTTCCCTTATATTCTTCATGTCTTTCCCTTGTTCTGCTTGTCTCCTGCTTGTTTTACTTGTCTTCCCCTTGTTCCCTTTGTATTATCTTTGCTCTCCTATTCTCCATGTTTTTCCTTTATTATTCTTCTTATATTATCCTTGTCCTCCTTATATTGTCCATGTCTTTCCCTTGTTCTCCTTGTCTTCTGCTTGTTCTCGTTAAATTCTTCTTCTTATACTTGCCTTCCCTTGTTCTACTTGTTTTCTCACTTTTGTTCCTGTATTGTCCTTATACTTCCCTTGTTCCCCTTCTTTTCTCCTTTTTCTACTTGTTTTCTCCTTGTTCTTCTTGAATTCTCCTTGTTTACCTTGCCTTCCCCTTATTACCTCTTGATCTCCTTGTATTCTCCATCTCTTTCCTTTGCTCTCTTAGTCTTCTGCTTGTTCTACTTGTCTTCCTCTTGTTCTCCTTGTATTTTTTTCTCTGCATGTATTTACCTTGTTCTCTTCTGTTTTCCTTGAATTCTCCTTGTTATCAATGTATTTCCCTTGAAGAAACGTTTTGATTATCAACTAAATCTTCTGTTTGTCCTTTAAGAATAATTTTGAACAAATTTATAAATAATTAAAATTTGTTTGAAATCGAAACGTTTTGATTATCCAACTAATCATTAATTTATTCTGAATTTAATGTATTTAATATCTAACAAATTTATAAATTCTTACTTCTGTTAAATTTTATCATAACAATCGTAATAAGTTTATATTGATAGGCATCCTAAATCACGACACAAGACGCTCGTAAATAAAATGTCTTTTAGTAGAACCTAAATGTTTCACATCTGCTGGTCTAAAGCAAAGCATTAATTTTGGCCCTCGTTTGTATAATTCTTTAGCTAAATTACATCCAGAACTTCTAACATGTAACCATTAAATATAACAAGAAAATTAGAAACTTGTTAATGTCTTCAATTTGAATAAATAAATTTATAGCCTATGTGTATGAATTAATCATTCTATATTATATTTGTATTCTATAATTTTGGAATTTATACATTTTTTTATTTATTTTTTTAATAAATTGTACTACTTTATTCACGTACGATATTATTCTTCTCTATGTTAATATTATATTATATAAATTCATTGCCGCTGTTATTTTTTTTTCTTATTTTATTTTATTTTATTTCATTTTGTATTTCCTCTTATATTAATATATTATATTATATAATTTCACTGTAGCTGTAATTTTAAATTTATTTCCTATTTTATTTTATTTTGTATATTCTCTTATATGCCTATTAATAATATATTAACTGCGACCGAACATGAGTGCTTCTCATTCGGTCCTCAAATTTTGTTAATATTACTGTATCTCCTTTTATATTGATTGTATTATTTTATTTATATTTCTATAGTTGTAATTATATTCTGTATTATGTACATTTAAATTTAAACAATAAATAAATAAATAATATAAATAAATATATTTCCCTGTTCTGATTCTCTTCTGTTTGTTCTACTTGTCTTTCCCTTGTTCTACCAGTCTCTCTCTCTTGTTCTACTTTTCCCTTTGTTCTCGAGTTCGCCTTTTTCTTTTTGTATCCCCTTCTTATCCTTGTCTTCCCTCTTTTTATCTCTTGTTCTTCTTGTATTCTCCATGTTTTTCCCTAGTTAACCTTGTCTTCTGCTTGTTCTACTTGTCTTCCCCTTGTTTTCCTTGTATTCACCTTGTTCTCTTTGTCTCATTATATTTGTATTCCCCTTGACTTCGAAACTATATAGTTCTACGTTCTAAGATATGTAGCATAGTAAAGCTATCTATGCACCTCTAGATTTTTGTCTGCCTTTCGAAGTCCCTATAGCAGCATCTCTAACTTGATCTACGAGTAAAAGCAGCCAACTAGAAAGCCATTTTCAGAAGGGAGTAAAAGGGGAAAAAAATCAGATTCATTTCACTCCAGAACTAACGTACTATTCAGGCGAGCCTTCGAGCTACTACGTATCCTGATGGAGCGACTCGTTGGACGACGGCAGCACTGTCCGGCGATTGTGTTCCGGTAACATCTCCGGAATATGTGGTGAAATAATTAGTCGACATGCAGCAATTTTTCAGGTATTGTCTTATGGACACACTATGAAATCAGAAAACTTTGAGAAGAATGGTGGACACAGATTGTTTGTTGACAGACTTCTTCCAATATAACGGACACATTTTAGAACGTTTCTGAACTGTGATCACATGGCATTCCTCAAGCCATTCAGCTCGTCAGTTGCCAGGTTCATTAATGTGTAGGCCTATACTGTTAGTGAACTTCTGTTCTGGATTGTGTTTGTAAATTAACTATGCCATTCAAACTTTTATCATACAAAACTTACTTACAAATGGCTTTTAAGGAACCCGCAGGTTCATTGCCGCCCTCACATAAGACCGCCATCGGTCCCGATCCTGTACAAAATCAATCCAGTCTCTATCATCATATCCCACCTCCCTCAATTCCATTTTAATATTATCTTCCCATCTACGTCTCGGTCTCCCCATAGGTTTTTTTTTTTTTTTTCCCCTCCGATCTCCCAACTAACACTGCATTTCTGGATTAGCCCATATGTGCTACATGCCCTCCCCATTTCAAACGTCTGGATTTAATATTCCTAATTATGTCAGGTGAAGAATACAATGCGTGCAGTTCTGCGTTGTGTAACTTTCTCCATTCTCCTGTAACTTAATCCTTCTTAGCTCCAAATATTTTCCTAAGCACCTTATTCTCAAATCCCTTAACCTATGTTCCTCTCTCAAAGTGAGTGCAAGTTTCACAACCATACGGAACAACAGGTAATATAACTGTTTTTTTTTTTTTAATTCTAACTTTCAGATTTTTTCACAGCAGACTAGATGTCAAAAGCTTCTCAACCGAATAATAACAGGCATTTCCCTTATTTATTCTGTGTTTAATTTCCCCCCGAGTGTCATTTATATTTGTTACTGTTGCTCCAAGACATTTGAATTTTTCCACCTCTTCGAAAGATAAATCTCCAATTTTTATGTTTCCATTTCGTAGAATATTCTGGTTACGAGACATAATCATATACTCTGTCTTTTCGGGATACAATAAATTATCAATTTTGCCATAAGACTGACTGCAACTATCTAGCATTAGGTTATAGAAAGACCAACAAGTGGGATTGTTTTTTAATTATTTCTTTAACAAAAAGAATATATTGGACTACGCGTATCCAGTACTGTCAGAATAGGCCTACATCTGAGAAAAGTAGCATGATATTTTCTTCGTTCTCCATTATTCAATTATGTTCATTTGTTTCGAATATCGTTCATGTATTCAATAATGTTAGCGAATATGAACAATTCTGTCTTTATCCCTCGTTAATATTTTCTCCTTATGAGAGTTTAGTAGATTTTATACAGGCTACATAGTGTAAACTTTATAAATAGCAAAAAAAAAAACGGTTGACGGAGCATAAATTACTGAACAAAAAAGTCTAATACTTTTTTTTTTTTAATTTTGTAATTTCCCTAGAAAAAAATGTTATCTGTGAGTCTAATGTTTTTGGAAATGATAGTAGACCTCATTATTTATTTCGGTCCGCCATGTACATTGCAACTGTAATGATATCCTTGTTTACAAATCAGGGTAATCTGTTGTTTCTCTATTGTGGTGGCGTTAGCGTGTGTTGGAAGGAAGGTCATCGGCACTAAATATTAGAATCCTATCAATCCTAAAAACATGATAGTTTAGGAATTAAAAACAAAAATAGAAGAAAGACAAAATTTCACTACACATCATGTTTAGTAGACCATGTACAGTCTGTATAATTTTGGCAGTTTATATCGTTTACACCACGTATATTTATTCTGTTTTCTGCGTAAACATACACTAATACTTATATTAATTTGTCTGAAATGTATCTTGATTCAAGGATTGCAAACAGCTTTTGTGCGAGATCGTGCGTATTTGCTTGTTTTCCGCACAGAACCAATACGCGGTAAGTGTGAAATACCACATTCAGTATTCCCAACCTAACACACACAACAATTTCCCTCTTCTTACCGCTTAAGCGCGACATTCATTTTACCGCTTTAAGCTTTTAACATATTAATTTTAGGGACGTTTATTCATCATGGTCATAATTATAAATTGAAACTTACAAATTTCACCTAAATTGCACTAATTAGTTTTTAAATATTTGTTAAAAATTAAGTAAAGTCTACTACTCCACGAAAGCTATTGAATTCCTGATACAAGTAACATTAAGGAAGCCGTGAAAAAATCAACAAGACTCCAGATATGTTATTACTGCAATATAGGAAAAATTAATCATTACATAACCTTACCGTTTGTTTTAAGTTCGCATTTATAGACTGGGGGAAAAAAAGACAAATGTATATCACGGCCTGCTGGAGTATAGATATTTTTGTTTTCTAAAGTTGCCGTCATTAAACAGAAACCAAGATGGAGATTTCATTGCAACAATTAGAAATTCGTTTTCAGGTATGTAATAAACGATCTTCGCACAAAATAATGTACGATACACGAGCGGTATATTTGTTTTCATGTTCTCGCAAATTAAAAAAGCTCAACTACGTTTCGCTTTTTCAATCTTTTCCTCGCACATGAAAACGTCAACATACCGCTCTTGTAACGTATATTACTATTGCTTATCTAGTTTATCGAAGGTTTTCGTCAAGTCTGAAAATAACAAATTATATTTATAGGTTTGCCTATACGGCTACTCTCTTTTTTCTCTATGAACAATACATTTTAGAATGCAAGTTGTATCAATCCAAGATAAGCTTCAAAATGATATTATTCTGTATATCAAAACTGTTGTATCATTCATAAATTTTCCACTTTTCACTCATTTACAAAAGTAAATCATAATGAACATTTAAAAATTTCGGCAAGTTTTAATATTCTTCCTGGTCCATACGATGTAATGGGCTATAAGTGTTGAACGGTTATTGATTTCGTAAAGAATACTGCTTTAGTCATAAACTATTCCTTTCTGAACCACTTAGAATAAACAGTCTTAGAAAAACGTTTTCTCGCACTACTTTTTAAGTTCCAGAAAGGAGGCAGTGCACATGACCAGAGGATGTGCGACCTGGTTCACAAGAGGAGTATTATCTGTGCATTTCGAACTGGCGGCTCAAGGTCAAGCAATGGGCTGCATTTGCCACGTGTGCTCAGCCCAATCCTGGACCATTCTCAGCTGAGACAGCCGGAATTACCAGTGCTTCAGTTCACAGTCTTCAGTTCAGTGAATCGTGCGTGGTTTGTACTTTGTACGTGACCTTGATCCACCAGTTCGAAATGCATAGATAATAGTTGAGGTAATAAAATTAGTTTTGTTTCGTTGTATGTCTGATCATGCGCACTGCCTCCTTTCTGCGACTTATAAAGTGTCTGTGCGACAAAATATTTTTCTAAGACTGTTCATTACAACGACTAGGGAAAACACGGAAATTTTACTTGAAGCAAGTAAAGCGATAGGTTTGGAAGTAAATCCCGAAAAGACTAAGTATATGATTATGTCTCGTGACCAGAATATTGTACGAAATGGAAATATAAATATTGGAGATTTATCCTTCGAAGAGGTGGAAAAATTCAAATATCTTGGACAAACAGTAACACATATAAATGGCACTCGCGAGAAAATTAAACGCAGAATAAATATGGGAAATGCGTGTTATTATTCGATTGAGAAGTTTTTGTCATCTAGTCTGCTGTCAAAAAATCTGAAAGTTAGAATTTATAAAACAGTTATATTACCGATTGTTCTGTATGGTTGTGAAACTTGGACTCTCGCTTTGAGAGAGGAACATAGGTTAAGGGTGTTTGAAAATTAGGTGCTTAAGAAAATATTTGGGGCTAAGAGGGATGAAGTTACAGGAGAATGGAGAAAGTTACACAACGCAGAACTGCAAGCATTGTATTCTTCACCTGACATAATTAGGAACATTAAATTCAGACGTTTGAGATGGGCAGGGCATGTAGCACGTATGGGCGAATCCAGAAATGCATATAAAGTGTTAGTTGGGAGGCCGAAGGGAAAAATACCTTTGGGGAGGCCGAGACGTAGATGGGAGGATAATATTAAAATGGACTTGAGGGAGATGGGATATAATGATAGAGAGTGGATTAATCTTGCACAGGATAGGGAACTATGGCGGGCTTATGTGAGGGCGGCAATGAATCTTCGGATTCCTTAAAAGCCATTTGTAAGTAAGTTCCACTGTAGAATGGACAGACATTGGTGACACTTTTAAGCCTAGGATATCTCATTTCAATTGTGGGTTAACCCATTCTTTCATTAGACTACACAATTTTATGAGAGTTGTTACAGCTGGTACGAAAACTGAATTGGATGCTACCTACCTCAATATCAGACATAAAGAGCCAATTACTGAATCGTAAGTAAGAATCGAGAGAGCAATGTAATTAAATTCAAACCAGGAAATGATTCATTTCAACGCTGTGATATAATTAGTATTTGTAGCACAGGTGGCTGTGGTTTCAGAGAGTAATCATAACGCAGGGCATAAAAATGCATAAAAATAACAAGAAAACACTTTATCAGATTTAGCATCGTCACACCAGGACCCCAGTAACTAATTTCGTGAAATTTTCACTTTTAATTAGAGTTCCTGTTCCATATATATCAATTTGCAAAATTCAAACGCAATTAAATGGCGAAATGCGTCGCACTGCAAATAGCATTAAAAATGGGATTATCATTCACTGCTATCGATTGCAAACACACACCAACTAGATTAATTCAATTACTGAGTCCTCGTAGCGTGTGCAGTAATGTATCACCAGTTCAGAACTACTACGTTTTACCATCACATATCTGAACTTACTGTTTGACGGATTTCTCGTTTAATCTAGGCCCTATTGCAGGAATGTTTAACTTTCTTAATGACAAGTTTTTTTTCATATAAAGGGGTGAGAAGCAAAGGGCTACAAGTGGCATTTCTAAGAACATGATTTAAGTCAGCGTTTCTCAAACTATGGTCCGCGGACCACCTGTGGTCCTCGAGTTCTGCCTTTGTGGTCCTTCAAAAAAAGACAGAAGAAAAAATAAAATTTAAACGAATTGCTTATCACACTACAGTGAAACCTGCCTTTGCGGTCACTTCATTTAAACGGCCACCTGGCCAAAAGGCCAATTTTCTCTGGAACCAATTGGATTTTCCATAAGATCAATACAAATTCTCTCTTTATTTAGCGGCCACCTCTTGCGCCGGCCAGCGGCCGGGGTCTATTTGGATTGGAACCGGACTATAACAGTCACTGTGCAACAAAAAATCTTTTCACGGATACTGTCTGACCTATTTTTTCAATGGTTAGAGGGCAGGAAGCTAAGTCACGAGACAATAGCTAAGTGTACAACAGTACACCCTCCATATCTTGGGGTTAGTTGGTTACTGTTTTATGACTCTTTTGTCATTTTCCACTCCGACCCTGCACAGCTTTAAATTCTTACTCGTTTTTAAATTATTGAAACACGGACTTTTTCTATCGAAAATGTCACAGTATTCCGAGGCTTATATATAAAATGGATTTGAGGGAGGTGAGGTATGATGATAGAGACTGGATTAATCTTGCACAGGATAGGGACCGATGGCGGGCTTATGTGAGTGCGGCAATGAACCTTCGGGTTCCTTAAAAGTCATTTGTAAGTAAGTAAGTAATGTCACAGTATGTTTTAGGTCAGTAGTTAACCATTGGAATTTTTTTATTTTTTCCTCCTCTTTCTATCTTCCTCTATTTGGGCCAGCTTTTACGATTTTTTTTTTTTTTCTTTTCATTCAGTTTATTCAGAGGAATTGTGAAGTTAGTTTGAGAGAGAAATCATATCTAACAATAAATCTAGAGTGGTGTTAAGTTTAGAGGCAAGACGAATAATGATTGAAGAAAGTGAGAAGGGAATAAAGGGAATATGTGCGAGAAAAATTGCAGAAATATTCAAATGTGGAAGGACACAAATAAACGGTATAATTAAGAATAAAGATGAAATATTAAAAGAATGAGAGAAAAATATGCGTGGTGGCCAAAAAAGGAAGAGACAATCTGTATTTAGTAATGTGAATGATTTCGTTTACGAATGGTTCAAGTGTGCGAGGGCGAAGAAATTGCCAGTAAGCGGGCCTATAATTCAAGAGAAAGCTCTTGAAACTACCAAAGAACTCAATGTAAGCAATTTTTTGCTAGTAATGGGTGGTTAGAGCGGACATCACACGTCCAGCCCCTTGATCAAGGTATTATCCATTAATTTAAACTGAGGTACCGTAAGCGAGTTTTGAAAAGGGTAGTTGTTGCAAGAATGGAAGAGGCTGACATTAATATGCACAATTGTTGTATGCGCACAGTACTAAAAAGTGAATGAAATTCAGTATTTTCATGCTGATTCATAAAAACCGCAACCTTAATCAAGCGGCCACCTGATAAAACGGCCATTTTACAAGGTAACTTCAGATGGCCGCTTTAGACAGGTTTCACTATAGCTGAAAATCTTAGAGTTTGAAAATGACACATGGCAATCGCCTTTCACTTTTTCTCCCAGTACTAATATTTTATGAAATTTCTTACCCTACCCACTTCCCACACTACTCTCAGCAACAAGAGAGGGATTTAAAACACTATGAACGTGGCGTTTCTCGCCATCTTCTCCTGCATATCTGGCGCCGAGCCTGTAACCCAGCCAGGGACCACCCGAATTCATAACAGAGGACCAAAGTAACAGAGGAACCTTTTAATGTATTGATGACTTTCTTAATAGTTTTGCCGACACCCAATATGCATATTGAAATGTGCACGTACTGTACGTCACCAATAATAGAACGTGCCAAATTGCATCTTTACTTGTTGAAAATCGGGAATGTTTCTGCATTAATTTTTTATTTATTTTTTCAGATGACGATATAAGAAATTTTAGACTCCGCCTATTTTTAAATCCGGCAGGGTTACTTTTTACACTTGCGTGTTTCGTCTCTAAGTGCCGTTTCAATTTCGCGGGTTTCATACACTCGTTTGAAAGCACTTCGTAACAAACAACGCACCGAGGTTTTGGTTCACTCTCATTGCCACACCAATTAAATAAAAATTCCAAATAACTCTTGTGATATTTACGAAAGTATTTTTCTTTGAATAGCTACCACTAGGACTACATACAGTATTTCTTTAATGGCACTATAATTAATATATTTCTTTACACACAGCTTCTGAACTATTAACACTGCCTAAATGAAGGTATCATCATCATGTTCCTTTCTTTTCAAAGATCCGGATCGAAGCCAGTTTTCCATTATTTATAATGGACACTATTTAACAGAGACATGGACAACTACTAGCGTAAGAAGGATTTCAAACAACTAACTGCTAAAAGGCAAGCGATGAATCAACAATGCACAGAATTTGTTATAAGTTACTTGTGATTGGCTACAAAAAAATATAATTAGAAAAGTATTATAATTAATTAATTCTATTTTAAAATATAAGTATACTGGTATTAAAGTATGCTACAAAAATGATAAATTTGCTTTCGAGGGGAACAAGAGTAAGGTGGTCCGCGGAATTGTTCTGACTTAAAAAAGTAGTCCCCACTTCAAAAAAGTTTGAGAAACTCTGCATTCAGGGCAAGCTAAAGCAACTAAAATTTTGGTGGAAAAGGGATATATCTTCTAACCACATCACACACTGAAATTGAAACAAAAAATTTCATGGAAATTACGAAAGCTTGTACTTCCAACCACATTTTCTCACAAATAACTTAAGAGCACTTATACCCCTTTGCTTCTGTCCCCAACCCCCTCATATGCAAAGATAAAGAGCCAGATCATTTCTATTCAATGTCCACTTGAACTATAGAGATTTAAAGATGATAAAACGATATGAATTCAAATAATTAATCTTTAATTTCTAACTACAGAGGAAATTCAGACCATGGTATAGTTTTAATTGTTGCTAAACATTACCTAAACTGTAGACACTGTCGAAAGACGGCTAGGTTTTTGTAGACCTAATCGTTGTACTTTATTTCACACTCTTTCAACGCAGAGACTGCTCAGAGACAGTGAACTGTTTGTAATTGTAAGATTTTATTAAACTTTCCTTTTAATTTAATGACCACATCGTACACGGCTCTTACGGCAGTACTTAGCTACAAACGTTTTGTTGTATGTTTTTTAATTTGTACTCATTTTGCTTAATAAATAAATATAGATAGATAAATATATAGATAAATAAATAGATAAGCAAATAAGTAAACAAATAAATAAAACAGATATATAGATAAATAAATAGATAAATAATTAAGTAAATAAGTAAGCAATTAAGCAAAAGTAAGTAAATAAGTAAATAAACAAATAAATAAATACAAATGGAATAGACTTGAGAAACGATGAAATATGATTGTAATTAAAAATCTTTATTCAAAATTTATTTCAAACTACAGACGATATTAGAAAACTACGAAATGACTGCAATTCCTGCATAAATATTCGTTCAACTGAAAAGACTATTCAGAAACGATGAGATGTTTGTAATTATTTAATGCTTTATTGAACTTTGTTCGATTTTATAATAAACTGCCTGAAAATATTAACAGAATTACGAATTGGAAGAGCTTCAAACATAATGCTAAAACTCTTTTGTTGAATAACAATTTTTATAGTGAGCAAGAGTACTTGGATAATGATTTTATTTAAATATTTTTATCTGTAACGCAGCATATTGCAAATCGATAATGTTTTATAGTATATTGTGTATGTATATTGACAACTTTTTTTTTTTTTTTGACTTAACCTATTTGCTGAACAGTTGTAATAAATTAGACTCAGTCTGTCACGCAGGGGGTTCGAGTCCTCATCAGGCTGTGACCCATTGTAACACTTGTGGTTGACAAGGTCGCAGTTCTGATTTTTCTGGGATTTTCCCTTTTCCCCCCATGTTAAACATCAACATCATGCTGGCCGATTTTCATTCCATTATTATATCAATATCACTTCTCTGATCACCATTTGGCGAAGTACGGGGGAATCGGACCTAGGGACATGTAGGGTTGCCTGATTGTTATATTTTACTTTCAAGTTTGGTAGGCTAATTAAGAAAATGTAAATTTTACTTAAATTCAAGCTTAACTCATTAGCACTAAACCATTGATTAAAATTATTGTCATATCAATTGTGATTGTTTGTTTGTTGTTTGTTTGTTTGTTAAACAAATTAATACGTTCAAATATCTAGGCTGCAACGTCACTTATAATAAGAGCCGAGAAATAGATGATAAGTTAAATGCTTTTAATTATTTTTGTAAAACAATGCGTCGAACTTTAGGTAGGAAAATTCGGAAAGAAACATTACTACAGTTTTACCAGCTTTACTGTGTGGATGCGAAAACTGGGTTTTAAGGAAGAAAGACCAGAGAAGAATTGAGGCTGTTGGAATGAAATTTTTTAGGTTTGTGGCTGGCTATACACTACTTGATAAAAAGAGAAGTGAAGACATTAGATCCGAATCAAAAACGCACAATATTATAGATATAATAAGAAGACATGAAAACAATTGGAGGGAGCACATACAGCGTATGCCAGAAACATCAATTACCAGAACAATATACAATCACGACTCTCGTGGGAGAAGAAACCCAGGAAGACCCACAAAAAGATGGCGGGACCAGTTTTGATTGGAGTGGAACGGATCTTATGGTCCATACCGTAATGCAGATGATGATGATGATGATGAATTGTGATATCATTAAATGATTTTAGATGTTGAAAAAGTTATGTGACAAAGCCTGTATTTTCTGTTTTCGTATAATACTATAAACGCAAATTGAATTTAATAAGCAAAACTTCGACAATGGAATTCAGAAGAGAAGTTCTGGATCTTCAACTCCTGATGCGTCTGAGTAGCCACGCATAGGACAAACCGCAGCGTTTCCGATCTCTCGGCTAATTGAGATACAAGTCCGCGCTGAATTGCAAATGAGAGCGAAGCATTTGAAACGGTTAGTAACAGTTTGAAGCGCTGCAGGGAGGGAGCAGGCTGATTCAACTAATCACGATTAACTTTTCCATTGTACTGCATAAATTAGGAGCGTGACCGAAGTGCTTTGTTAAGTGTTTGACGCCAGTTTAATACAATTGCGTGACTTCTAACAGAGGAGAGAGGGAAGCTTGATGGATGGATTTGGGATTCAGATCGAAACGCTCCGCTCAAGCCCAACTAAACCCGGGAGTCGGCAGTCATAGACCTCCCAGTCAGAGGGATTTGTGAAAGTGGCTCTTTCGTCAAATTGTCAATTCTCTTCCACCCTCTCCAGGCTCGTCAGACTCCCCTCCTTTCCTAAGCCCTTTCCTAGAATCAATCAATTTACACTATTTATTCTGTTTCAAGACAATCTTAAGACTTCCTTAGTTCTCGTTTTCTGTTACATTTTAATTTGAATTCATTATTAAACTTAGATGCGCTTTGATCCTAAATAAATAGAATTGTTAACTATAAATATTCTGGGTGTGAATTTGGACAAATATCAAAGCTTCACGTGTTATAAAAGCCAGTGGCGTAGCATGAAATCTTGAGCAGGGGAAGCTAATTCAAGTTGTCTTTCATGCAATATGAGAAAACGTATTACAAAAATATAGTCTTAAAATAAATAGTAGTCAATGTCAAGTCAGCAGTCGAAGATTGGTTGGAACCTCGTAAGTAACACCAATAAGGCATGACCTCAAATGGTAGGTAGTAAAATATGATTTCACGGTTTACACATATCTCTAACAAATAGACACGTATACGTATAACATTAGCTCACTCCCTGTCTTACTCAGAGAAATCACAATATTAACGGTCAACAGATACAGTATTAGTATCATTACGTAAGTATGCATCTGTCTTTTGGTTGTGTCCTTCACTGACAGCAAGCGAGTCTGTCATTTGTTTTTTAGATCACACTTTGTTCGTAAGTCAGTCTTGATAATATAATTGTCCTAAAAAATTCAAGTAAATTGGTGTCAGGAACTGTTATTTCACTTATTATTTATTATATCAGCCACAATGCACACTAACACTTCAACTGAACACAACTGACGAAAAGGGATAACTCGGAAACTACTTATTTTTAATGTCAAAGCTAGCTTCTTGCTACCCTTGCGACCAGGATAGTTAAGTTAGAAAGGAATGGAAAATCTGCGGGGTGGGTTACACAGAAGAATAAGTGAAAGAAACGTCTGCTTGGAAGCTGGTGTGTGCAGGCTTCTTGTTTACTGCTGCATCACAAATCATCCTGAGCTGCCGTATCACAATATTTAACGTGTAAATATAACTTCTATTAAAATTAATAAATAATTTTGTCCATAGACTCCAGGTTTATTATGAAATTATTATTAACTGGGGAAGCTGAGCTTTTTAGCTTACATTGACGCTACCCCACTGATAAAAGCAATCGTAGTGATGTGTAACATAACACCCGCGACAATATCTATCGTCACTATGTGACGAATTTTATCTTTACTTTACATGGTAAAATCTATAGCCACCGAAAGTGACAATAATTTGTATCGGCACAACGCGTAAATTTTATCGTCACCACGAGTAAATTCAATCTATACCATATGTGGAAACTTCTATCGCCACCGGACGTGACAAATCGTATTGCCACCACTAATAATTTCTATTGTTATTACATGTGAAAACTTCTATCGCCACCGAACGTGACAATTATTTCTATCGTCACGACGCGTAAATTTGATTGTTCCACACACGGTAACATCTATCGTCATCACGAGTAAATTCAATCGTCAACACATGCGGAAACTTCTATTATCACCACACGTAACAATTTCAATTATTAATATACCGGTACTTAGTAATTTATGAAAACACACGTGATAATATTTATTAACAGTACGCATGGAAATTTATAATATCGACATACGTGGCAATTTATATTATCACTACACGTTAAAGTATCATCACACGTGGGAAATTTATCATTACCATATAGACCTACTGTGACGATTTCAGTTTTCGGAACACGTAGTAGTATACAGGGTTATTCTAAAAGATGGACCCAATTTCATTAATTTGTATTTCACGACATACAGCTTGGACATGAACAGTCTACATACCGAACAAAAGAGGACGTTCCAAAATGTTGTTTTCCACCGCTTAGGCGGTGATAGTTGCGTAAGCGGCCACTAGAGTACTCGCGCCAATAGGCAGGCATTTCGTGTCAGTTGTGAGTAAGATGGCTACTAAGATGTTCGCATATGGGGTCTGCAAAATCCCCGTACAACATTGCAACATGAGAGAGACTCGGCGAAGCTAAACGTGTTCTGTGCCTTACCACAGACAAAAGTTTATGGACCATTCTGTTTTGCGGAAAGCACTGTAAGTGGAATAAAGTACCTGGACATGTTGGAACAATGGATTTTCCTCAACTTGCCGAAGATTCACAAGACTTCATTTTCCAACAGGATGGAGCTCCGCCCCATTGGCACCGTGATGTCCGAGGATTCTTAAATCAATCTCTTCCTGACTCTATACTTCTGGCCACCGAGATCTCCTGATCTCACGCCATGTGACTTTTCTTGTGGGGCTATATTAAGGAGGCTGTTTACGTCCCACCTCTACCAACAACTTTAGCCGAACTGCGAAACCGTGTCACTGCTGCGGTGAACTCAATAACACAAGACATGCTTCTTCGCGTGTGGGACGAGTTTGGCTACCGCTTAGATGTTTGCCGTGCAGCAGAGGGGGGACACATTGAACATTTATAACCTGTGTTAAAAAAAAAACTTGGAACTTCCTCTTCTTATTAATATGTAGATTGTTCATGTTCAATTTATACTTCATTAAATACAAATTAATGAAATTGGGTCCATCTTTTAGAATAACCCTGTATATTATATTGTAACAAAAATATTGTAAGTTTTTATTAATACCAAACGCAATAAATTACACTACCACCACACGTGGCATAATCACATGTAATAGGGTACTTTATTTTATTACAAATATGGATAGACTCAAAACACGAAATAAGTAAAAGCCTAGACGCGGAAGTGAAATTTTAAGACCAGAAAAGGGTTGTGCAAACTTGGACAGGATGAAGAACGTAACTATTCAAAATCAATCGAATACAGTACATATCCAATTAATGAATTAATGATAAAACAGACGAATGCATGAAGCAGGGTTCGTCATCTTCAAATAACGGAAAAGAAAAATCGACAAAAGAAGCCTGAATTAGCACTAAAATAAAGAGGAGATCTTGGACGTCCGAGAAAGAGATGGAAATATCCATCAGCTTGATGCTTGACAGTTAATGACAGGCTTTCCTATGAATAAATAGAGCGTGACAGTGAAGTAGAAATGTAGTAGTTACAAGAAAAATAAATCCAGTTGATTCTGCCTTAAGTAGAATGAGGTGTTAAGTACCTCTGCGAGATGACTTCGCACTTCTGCCTACGCACGCAGGAAACATAGCTCTACAATCAAATAAATGCAACTCCTACACAAAGAACATCGTTATTATGTCAACAGACTTCTGAATGGACGAGAGATCCGCAAAAGGAAAGCTAAAAGCAGTAAAATTCGTGTTCTACTTGTAATGGTGAGCGAACTCTCTCACTGTAGCCTATTAATTCGTCACAAAACTAACAAACACCTGTCTCGTTGGATGAGATGCATGTCCAACACTAGACAACAGGACAGACAGAAAAATTGTAAATTAAAATTACACTGGAATGGGATGAACTGAAGGTAGTAAACACATTGGGAAGTGTTGCCAGATTCTGCTAAGTTATATCAATTTTAAAAACGAAACAACTTTCACACACATAACGTAAAGTAATGCGGAAGATCTAGAACTTGGAGAAAAATTAATGTCACTAAGATTATACCCGACGTACATTTTCATCATAAATGTTACAGGTTTCGCAGCATTTTATTACTTCATGTTGTAGCTGTTAATTTTCTTGGGCTATTACTCAAAACAGATGCTTCATAAAATAATTTAACATACCGGTACACCTAAACAATAAGATTAACTGTCTTCTTTTCGATTACAAACAAATGACATTCTCTCTAACCGAAAATTTAAGACATAACTTCAATAATGATTCATACTCTTTGAGTATACATTTAAAATTATTTTTGATAGAAATTACATCCTATACGCACTGAGTATGAGAACCCATTCCGGAAAAAGTGTTGAAACAAAAAAGACACAATTTCACATGCTTACTGTAACAAGACTGCGAAACAGCCGAATTCTAATGCTTTTAGTAGTTAGGCCATTAACCAATGTAATTATTATGACTACGCCAATGACACCACCTCCCTTCGCTACGAGCATGAGGGCGCCGAAGTTGCGTATAAAATTAGCCGTGCCGCGCGGCCTCTCTCAGCAAATGTCGGCATCGAGAGCACTATAGACCTGAGCGATCGATCATTCGTTTAATTTACAATCGCCAGTGATGATGGACACGTACGATGCACTTTGAGTGAACCACAGTGAAACAATTTGTTGTGACCTGGAACTAATATTTCGGAACGTCGCTTCATATAAAGAGAACATAGGTTGTCCTTCATTAATTACTTCTCTTGTCACAGACCCATACTCTCCATTTGTAAACTTAAGAATAATAAAACAATGAAACCAACCAGCTCGTTACATTCCTGAAACTGGGTGACATAACTCTACGAGTTGGTGTCTCCTGATGTAGCGCAGAATTTTTTCAGTAATATTGCAATAGTTTCTAAAATTATATTTATAGGCTATCTATAAAATTCGGCATTAAATTCATTACATAAATGTTAAAATAAAGAGGTAGGTAATACATGCATGGACACTATGTCCCCGCACGGGCAATATATACACCACCCTTCATTTCTCCCTCCACGAATATTGTACCTGTCTGGGTGTACATACAGAAAGCAGAGGTTGAACTCAGTACCATAGCGTTCTAGCCAGAGGTGTGTAAAGTGATGGAATATAACGAATAAATTGTAGGTTTCGTTTCAGCTTCCAAGAAACATGAAAACAAGTTTATTTTCTTGTTATGAATAAAGATAAAGTTTAATGTCTCAACAGTTCATTTGAAATTTATATAAAACATGATATATCAGACGGCACTTTTATCTTGAACATCAGAAAGATTTTGAAGAATATAAACTTATAGGTAAGAGTTTAAAATAATATTGTTAAAAATGGTTTATACTAATAATAAAATAGTTATTACATGCGGAAAAGCAATGTGTACATAATGGCTCCTGTTTGTACATAATGGCTCCTGTTTCGTACATAATGGCTCCTGTGAGTACATAATGGCTCCTGTTATTCTTACGCTGATGATACGGTGGTGATTTTCAGTGGTTTAACTTGGGAGGACACTTATAAACATGCCAATGTAGGTATAAATTTTATCAAAACTGGCTTGATGCAAATTTGCTATCTCTAAATATAACTAAAACTACTTTGGTGCCATTTTCTTTAACAGTCTCTGGATTGAACAAATTGAAATCACTTTCTCATTTAAAATTAATAATCCACAACTCATTTTGTAAACTCTCTACAACCTGTAAATGCCCTTGCCTGAAAGAATCTGTAGATGTGAAATACCTGGGAATTATTGTTGATCAGCACTTGAAATGGGATAGACAAATCACCTTTTTATGTAACAGAATACGTAAAACAATTTACAAATTTGTAAACCTTCGCCATTACTTGCCTACTCACGTATTACGTTTGGTTTATTTGGCTCTAGTTGAATCTGTTATCCAATATGGTATAATTGGATGGGGAGGCATTACAAAACTGCTCTTTTTCCTCTAATTATGTTGCAAAAACGTATAATCAAAATTTGTTTGAAAAGGCGACTGGATTATCCAACAAATTTGATCCATTCTGAATTGAATGTTTTTAGAATTGACCAAATTTATGAATACTCTTTAATGAAATTCTATCATAAAAATAGAACGAAATTTGTAGCTCAGCCACATGCTCATAATACGAGACGAAATGAAATTCTTAAATTAGTTGAACCTAAATATCTCACATCTGCTGCTTTACTACACAGTACAAATTATGGTCCACGGCTATATAATTCGATAATAAAATTTCATCCAGAATTGACTACTTTAAGCAATGAAATTTTCAGATCCAGAATTAAAAATTTATATGACAGACTTCCTGTATATATATTATGTACCATGTATTGTAAAACAAGTTTATTTCTATCCTAAGTGTATTTTTCTATTTTATCTTGGTTACTATCTCAACATGACCTGCACTAATTATACTACTAATAATAATTTAATATTAATCCATCAATCTAAACATCGTCTCTTTTTTCACTCAGTTATTATTAGTATTATTATTTACTAATTTTATTACAATCTTTATGTGACCTTTTTCTTAAGTATCTTGTCTACAAAGTATGTGTATCTATGTAACGGAACTGTCCCCGAACACGAGCTTTGCTCTTTCGGGGTATTTTAATGTAACGTTTTTATGTATATGTTATTATTAAATAAATAAATAAATAAATAAATAAAAAAATATATATATATATAATTTGTTGAACAGGTTGAAATAGTGAGAAAGTTTCAAGATTCTATAAGAAATATTTATTAATGGAAAAGCCAATTCACAATCACTACTAGTTGAAAATGCAGTCCGATGAAAAATATCCCTTTTCAAATGTGAGGTAAATCCAGCAAGGAATTGTATGAATTATTACCTAATCACAAATCTCCTAACTTACGTAATTTCGCAGCTAACATGCTGGCAATCTTTGAATCCATGTATGTCTGCAAACATTTTTTTTAAATCTAAAATGAACCTGACGAAAAATATTGGGCGTACAGCCTACCATCTGGTAACTGCTTTACGTTTATGTGGCAATAGCATTAATCCTAACATAGACTCGTCCTGACTAAACAGTTTAGGCGATCAAGAGCTTTTAAGTGATTATTTATAATGAATCCTAAGCCATTGTGACCATATTAATGCTTATATTACGTATTTGACTTGATTTGAAATGTTTAATGTAATGACACGCCGCATTAGTTTTGTATATCTCTAAGCGGCAGAGAGGCCAAGTTCATGTGATGTAAACACAACTGAAATATTGTGTAAGGAATGCACTGGATCATATTTACCTCCCTTCTCTTATGCCCATGCCTGAGCTAATACATTGAGACTGCCTCTTTTTAGTCTCTCAGTCGGGTTACGCTGCCAAAATGTGAAGAATTTCCTACCTTGCGGCTGTCGTCTGTTGCAATATAATTTTATTATACTGTCCTTGTGTCCTACAACGAGGCATCGGATTTCCAGTAATTATAAGTCTTTCACTTTTTTAAGGTGATCACAGAAATTTCGTACCAAATAGTTCGCAAAACATCCTTAACATACAACTTCCAAATTAAATGAAGACTATCCCGAAACGTTTCAGCAGCTTAAATACATGAACGCTCGCTCCATTGGGGTAATTTATAGATCACCCCATTTTTCTGTACTGTCGGAACGCTCTGAGAACGTATCTCGCACGCCAGGCTACAAATCCTGGTTTGTGGATCATAACTTATCTTTTAGACGTGCGTTATCTCCATCTAAAGCATTTCTGACGAGTTTCCTTAGAAATCCTCTACTGCAGTCTTCCTAGGTGGGTTCGTGGTTATCATGTTGGGCGTTGAATCTGAAGTTCGCAGGTTTAAAACCTGCCGAGGGCGATGGATTTTGGTGAGCAACATAGTCCTAGTAAGGATACCTCCTAGAGAGAAATAAAATTGTGGATCCTTTGCCGTTTATTTATGGCATTTAAAGGGTTAATTTTCCGACACAGAGATCAAGTCAAATTTTGTCGACCAATGAATTTCGACACTACATTTTGATTATTATTTTCTTTTGTACATAAAGTGTGGGTGACATTCTTATCTCCAATGAAGTCCATCAGTTTCTTCCGATGATATAATGATATGATATGATATGATATGATATGATATGATATGATATGATATATACGGTTGGGATATATGATATGATATATATGATTATGATATCATATGATATATCATATATGTGATAAATGAAATTCTATGATATTTAATTGGTTATTTTACGACGCTCTTTCAACTGCTATGGTTATATAGCGTCTGAATGAGATGGAGATTATAAATCCAGCGAAATGAGTACCAGGCCGAATGTTATCCAACATTTGCTCTTAATGGGTTGAGAAAAAAACCCGGAAAAACTTCAACCAGGTAGCCTAACTTGTCCCAACCATGATTTGAACCCGGTCTCACTCGTTTCACGGTCAGGAATGTTAACCGTTACTCTACAGCGGTGGACCGATATGATATGATATGATATGATATGATATGATATATCAGTGATTCAAAGCAAGCGCATTTTTCTGACCTTGACGTCGTGCGCTAAAAATGGAAATAGGAAGGGTTGTGTATATGAATAAGCAACCTGTTGGATTAAGAAAACAGTGGTGGACAAACTTCAAACGAAACGTGAAATTTTATGTCGTTATTTTTATATTGCTTCTTTCTGTTTAATATTATCTATATTGTTTGTAAAACAAAAGTACTAACACTGATTTCTTAATATTGCTCTTGTGTTTTAAATCTTAATAACATAATAGAGAGTTAAGAAGGAATATTCACTTACAGTAAATTCCATAGTAGTATAATATTATACTGTATTAAGTGGATGAAACACATCATTCATAAAGAAAGTGATATTCCAAAGAAACAGACTGAGTATGACATGATAAGTTGGAATTTATATTGATGGTATCTTTAGCCTTACAAAAGTAATCAATAAACTAATCAAAACAATATTACAGTACAAAGCAAAGTTACCTAAGTACTGTATCTGTTTTAAGTGTAACTAATATCACATTACAAAACTCTTATCGCATTATGCTTTTAAGGTGATATTGGTGAGCAACTTCCTATCATCAGAATATTAAATTATTTTCTCGAAATGTGCTGAAGCTATAGAGCTGACATTTTTACAACACATGGGTACGTATCTTTTGCTTATGATGTAACAGTAGTTGCTTTGTTAATTCATTTCCTTACAAACAATTTCCATGCGAATATTTTCAAAATTTTCAATACACTATCTTCAGTAATACGTATATACAGTATATTAGATTTACGAAAACATTATGTAAGGCTACTAAATAAATAGGTCTATAACTGAAAATTTCACTTTTCTATACGAAAAGTTGAGAAAATATTTCTTTTGAATAAAAAATTCAAACTTGTGAAAAATGAGCATTAAAATCAAAACTTACATTCTTATAATGCACTTATACTTCTCAGGTAAATCTAAAAATTAACATGAATACAGTTTTAATAAGTTCTCTTCCCTTTATCTATTGAATCAGTGCTGGCCATCCCTGCATACAGCTCGACCAAGCGGCATATACCACCTCTTTCGTCTGTCTCTTTCCTTTCCGCTGTAAAACGCTTAGGCTCTCCTGGGCTCTAAAGCGCACGCTTGCTCCTCTGGGCATCAATTGACATGCCTGTGATATATGATATGATATGATATGATATGATATGATATGATATGATATGATATGATATGATATATGATATGATATGATCATACGAACCAAACTCCTGCTTGACAGAATCCTCAGTTTCTCAGTAGGAGATGAAACCTGACTCGTTCGCTGGATTTATTGCCAAAATGATTACCAAGTGAAGGGTAGGAAACTGAGAAGTTAAACGTAAAGAAATGAAAATGATTGCAGTAGATAACCTAAAGTTGTATTGTACAGACTAAAAGTTTCGTGAAAAAAAAAATTGGTTTCAGAGTTAAAACTGATAATGACAAAGTTGGAGCATACAGCGTACTCTGTCGCTCAGTGTTGCAGCTTAAGTTTGGGGAAGGGGGGGTCTGGAGCACGATCTGGAATAAAAGAGAGGGGCTTACATCGCAACAAAGTTATACTTGACAATTAATTAGAAACGTTACACGTAAATGCGATTATAAAAACCATCAGAAAGTTTATTACTAGATTCACCAGAGAGAACAACGGTTAACTTTTTCACAAAGCATCTGGGTGCTGGCAACTCCCATTGTATTTGAGATATACTGTATACATATACTCATAGCAGTCGCCGTTAGTTTGACGCTGCTTTGAGATTACAGTACTAGATTCGAATCCCGTGCAAAGAAGGCATGAATGTTACTGTTGTCATACAGTACAGTCGTCACGGTCAATTTTAGTCGCTGGGTTCGAGTCCAACTTAAACCAGTTATCTACAATATTTGATTTTCTTGTCGAGGTTTTCCCCACACCTAAGGAGAACGTAAGGATGTGTTGTGGGTGTGTTTCTATGTGTCTGCAAATTTCGTATTGTTCCACAGTAGGCTATAGAGTTCCCGTTTTTTTATAATGTGTACTATGTTGCTGTAGTTGTGGTTGGAGTTTTTAACGTGTTCTGCATAGGTTGAACTGAAGCTGTGAGATCAATAACCATTCAAGTCCACTTCTGGCCATTCATTTTTTGCAAATTTGAAATCAAATTTTGGATATTTCCATAAGTGTTACGACTTTAAAATTTGGTATAGTACTTTGTCTTGATCTCGAAAACAACCAGAAATATTATGTACTAAAAATAATAATTAGGTAAGAAATAAAAAAAAAGTTTTTGGCATTTTTCTCGAAACCTGTGTGGACTTGAATGATTATTGATCTCACCGCTTCAATTTTGTGTGGTTAAGTTATTGCTGTGATGTGTTCTTTGTAACGAGTTTGAAAAGATCTTCTAGTCTATCCAATGTAGACGTCATTGTAACTATTGCATGATATTTTGTATACTTCTGTTAGGTTGTATTTGTTTTTGTGTCTTGTCTGTGTCTTGAGCTGATTTTGCAGTATGTTCTGTGTTCTGTATGCAATGTTTACGTTCATGTTAACGTTTTCCTTGTGAATGGGACTTATGGATTAAAAATAATTTAAAATTCTATTTGTTTAATAATTGTATAGCAATCAGATTAATTCATTCCATTTTACAATGCGGAAAACTATGAAAATTTATTCGGTAGCCATATTTCATCGAATCACATTTAATTTAATCGACAGACGGTTTAGGCTCGGCGACTGTCCAGTGCTCATAATTTTCCAGCGGTCAAACACGACTGGTTAAAGGCACACTAGTATCTTTACATACTATACACAGTACATAGTCAAGGGGAAAGGATAAATGAAGACCTCGGGGGTAAATAGCGATAATCCTCAAAATCGAGATTGACAGTTTTCTGATTGTTAACAGCCTATGAGCACATTATCTTTGATTTAGTTAAACAATTAATATAAATATCTTGTATGTATTTATTTACACTGCAAGTGGGCAAGCACCCGGTGGCAGTGGTATATACAATATTAACAATACACAATAAAATGATAAGCAATACACAATAAAATTTAAAATACACAATAAAATTTACAATACACAATACAATTTTACAACACATATACAATTTTATACACAATACAATAATAATACACAATACAATTTAACACAATAATAATAACATAAATAAAATACCTAATTTTACAATACAACCTACATAATTATGTATAGGTCCTACATAAGTTTCAATAGTCTTTCACTTTACTCTCATCTCATTCCCTGTAGTGGCACTATGACGCATTTCACTGACACTTCAGCACACATTTCACTGACACTCTGTAACACATTTCACTGACACTATAGAACTCATTTCATTGACGCTGTAAATTATCACTGATCGGAACTATTCACTGCACTGTAAAACCATAACTTCACTGACTCACCTCCTTCACTGATACAATAGTTAAAATAAGTCAAATAATTACATCCTTATGCATACTTATAAAAAAGAACTACATTTAAACTAAACTAAGGCCCTCTTAATTTTTAAATAATTTACAATTCAAACCAAGGAAGTAAACTCGTCAGCCTAGATAAATACATGTCACCTTAAAAATTAAATGTTGAATGTCACCTTAATTTTAATTTGCACTTTATACACAACTTTTAAATTATTCTTGAATCTCCTTAAGGAAGGACAGCCCTCAAAGACCGCTGCAGGTAGGTCATTCCAATCATTTATAGTTCTATTTAAAAATGAGAATTTACCTACATCCGTTTTCTGTTTCCTGCATTTGATTTTAAAATCATGATCGTTCCTACCATAGTACGTTGGCTTTTCTAACCGAGCCGTTATGTCTATCCATGCTTTCTGACCTAGATGTGTTCTATACAATGATGTTATTCTAGTTTTCCTACGTCTGTTTTCCAAAGTTTCCCATTTAAGTTCTTTTATCGTATCGTTTCCATCTTCTCTTTTACCTTTAACAAATTTAGCTGCCCTATACTGGATTCTTTCTAAGAATTTATCTGATATATTCTATAGGGATCCCAACATGTAGTTCCGTATTCCATTAACGGTAAACAACAATGATTGGATTATACCGCTTGAAAAATATGACAGTCCTCTTGTGTTTCCAGTAAAAATTGAAATGTATGTAATTTGTAAATGTAGTCACCATCAATTAAATACGGTGAAAACCAATCAATTAAAAAATCCTCTTTTTTATTTAAACACGCTTTTAACAAACTAGGTCATAAGACTAAGTATATGATTATGTCTCGTAACCAGAATATTGTACGAAATGGAACTATAAAAATTGGAGATCAAGCCTTCGAAGAGGTGGAAAAATTCAAATATCTTGGAGCAACAGTAACAAATATAAATGACACTCGGAAGGAAATTAAACGCAGAATAAATATGGGAAATACCTTTATTCGGTTGAGAAGCTTTTGTCATCCAGTCTGCTGTCAAAAAATCTCAAAGTTAGTATTCATAAAACAGTTATATTACCGGTTGTTCTCTATGGCTGTGAAACTTGGACTCTCACTTTGAGAGAGGAACAGAGATTAAGGCTGTGTGAGAATAAGGTTCTTAGAAAAATATTTGGGGCTAAGAAGAATGAGGTTACAAGAGAATGGAGAAAGTTACACAACACAGAGCTGCACGCATTGTGTTCTTCACCTGACATAATTAGGAACATTAAATCCAGACGTTTGAGATGGGGAGGGCATGTAGTACGTATGGGCGAATCCAGAAATGCATATAGAGTGTTAGTTGGGAGGCCGGAGGGAATAACACCTTTGGGGAGACTGAGACGTAGATGGGAGATAATATTAAAATGGATTTGAGGGAGGTAGGATATGATGGTAGAGACTGGATTAATCTTGCTCAGGATAGGGACCAATGGCGGGCTTATGTGAGGGCGGCAATGAACCTCCGGGTTCCTTAAAAGCCAGTAAGTAAGTAAGTAAGTAAGTAAGTAAAGTCATATCGCGTATGTAGACTATTTGAATATGCCTATATCAGTAAGCCGTGGACTACTGTTGTGAAACAGGACACTTAACTAGCAATAGATAAATATTCAAGCAACAAGAAGGCATGCGAACTAATGCCCACAGCGTCCACAAAATTTCGAAAGTATCCCTTGACCTCTTCTTTCGTCATCTTAAAGTTTAGTGCCTTACGTTGGAGTTGAAAAATGTAACTTTAACTGCAAGTGTTAGTGGCTATAGCAAAGAGGATGTGTAAGTTGTAAATTCTGTTAATAGTGGTGGGAGAGTTTGTTTTTGTGCCACCAGGAAGCACTTCAGTTCGCTATCTCGCACAATGATTCTCATTAGAAGCTGCTAAATGGTTTCTAACCTGTAAACGCTTGCACAAGCCGAATTATTTCCACCTATTTTAGAGTGGAATATTTTAAGTGTTAAGACGTGGATTTACTTGTAGATTTCTCAAAGATATGAACGCGTGTGAAGTCACACATGAAACTTAATGAACGTTATGACAACAGACAACATTCTGTAGTAAGCGTCTTTGTCAACGGAACTTAGATATTGTTTTGAGACGCATAAAATGTATAGGGCCTGAAGCTGCTTGCACATGATCAAATCTTCGTCAAATTCAATTCGTCACACGACTTTTCAAAACAAGTCAATATTTCATAAGTTTTTATTGTCAAATCACTTACAATACTTTAAGAGTCTTTGATTCTCTTGAAAGTAAATAAGAACATGTTCTAGTTGATCAAAGATTTAACGATTATTTGAAGGAGCTGACCAATGGGATTCGAAAATATTATGGCGCAAAGAACCACAAAAAAAGCATGGCGTTCTGGCAGAGGAAAGATATTTACGAGTTTATAATGAATTCATTGAACCCATGTCTGCAAGCTGTACGTTCTGTGGAATATCACAATAAAATTAAGAAAAATAATATGTAAGTATGAGAAAATTACAAGTAGATATCTCGAGTAAAGTACCAAAACATATATTCTTTAATTAAGGAGATGCCCGAGATTGTAACATATAGTCTAGACAAATTTGGAGGATTTAGTGAAGAACTGTTTTCAGAACTTGGGAGGGGTGATAGCAGGAAAAAAAAACAATGAAGTCCACAAGATTTGCTGATGATATGGCGTGAATATATTAGGAGAAAATCCACAAACGATTAGGGAAAACACGGAAATTTTACTTGAAGCAAGTAAAGCGATAGGTTTTAAAGTAAATCCCGAAAATACTAAGTATATGATTATGTCTCGTTACCAGAATATTGTACGAAATGGAAATATAAAAATTGGGGATTTATCCTTCAAAGAGGTGGAAAAATTCAAATATCTTAGAGAAACAGTTACAAATATAAATGACACTCGGGAGGAAATTTAACGCAGAATAAATATGGGAAATGCCTGTTATTATTCGGTTGAGAAGCTTTTGTCATCTAGTCTGCTGTCAAAAAATCTGAAAGTTAGAATTTATAAAACAGTTATATTACCGGTTGTTCTGATGGATGTGAAACTTGGACTCTCACTTTGAGAGAGGAACAGAGATTAAGGGTGTTTGAGAATAAGGTTCTTAGGAAAATATTTGGGGCTAATATTTGGGGTGATGAAGTTACAGGAGAATGGAGAAAGTTACACAACACAGAACTTCACGCATTGTGTTCTTCACCTGACATAATTAGGAACATTAAATCCAGACGTTTGAGATGGGCAGGGCATGTAGCACGTATGGGCGAATCCAGAAATGCATACAGTTGAGAGGCCGGAGGGAAAAAGACCTTTAGGGAGGCCCGAGACGTAGATGGGAGGATGATATTAAAATGGATTTGAGGGAGGTGGGATGTGATGGTAGGGACTGGACTAATTTTGCTCAGGATAGGGACCTATGGCGGGCTTATGTGAGGGCGGCAATGAACCTCCGGGTTCCTTAAAAGCCTTAAGTAAGTAAGTATGGCGTTATTAGCAGAAGAGGAGATGATACAAAGGGATATGCTACTGGAGCTAAATGACAGCTGTGAGTAGGATGGGATGAAGGTAAATGCAAATAAGAAGATAAAGGTTATCGGAAGAAAAATATAGAAGGTAAACGTGCGAATTCGGAACGAGGCAGTAGAACAAGTAAACAGCTTCAAATACTTGGGGTGTACTATAAACAATAACATAAGCTGCTGTCAGGAAGTTAATAGAAAGATAGCAATGGTAAATGAAGCTTTTAACAGAAAAATGAGCATCTTCTTCGGACGTATGGAAAAAGAACTAAGGAAGAGACCAGTGAAGTGCTTTGTGTGGAGTACTGCACTGTACGGAGCAGAAACATGGACATTATGATGACGTGAAGAGAAGCGACAGGAAGCATTTGAAATGTGGATATGGAGAAGAATGGAGCGTGTGAAATGAACAGACAGAAAAGGAAATGAAACTGTGTTGGAAAGAGTGGGTAAAGAAAGAATGATGTTGAAATTGATCTGGAAAAAAAAATGGGAATGGTTAGATCACTGGCTAAGAAGAAACTGCCTACTGAAGGATGCACTGGAAGGAATGGTGAACGGGAGGAAAGTTAGGGGCAGATGATAGACGACATTAAGATACATGGATCATATGCGGAGACGAAGAGGATGGCAGCAAATAGGAAAGATTGGAGAATGCTGGGTTTGCAGTGAAAGAGCTACTCTTGGGCCGAAAACTATGAAAACCCTACGCAAATACTAATCGTAAATATTTTGTTTTGAAACAACTGGCAAACGTAATATTCTTCATTTTAGGGTTCCGTACAGTTAAGAAATACAATTATTATGTTATATAGCCTAGTTATTCTGCAAAGGCTTTACATTTTTAGGTCTATATTGTATTTTTGCTAAGGTAGACCTACATAGGCTACATAGATTACAATGAATCATATGTTTTAAAATCTTATCAAATCTTTAGCAATATGAAATACTCTTTGATAAATCTTTTTCAATATTGATCTTTGGCAATGTTTGACAACTTTTCTTGTAAAGTACTGAACTGGAAGAAAAATATGGTCGTGTAGGCCCTACAAGTTCTTAACACCTATTATTTTAGTTCCGATTTACATGCTGGCATTCTTTAAATACGGTCTGAAATAGAAAAGCTACAGACTTCAAATACATGCACAATCAACATTTATTCAGCTAGATTATTCAAATCGACTCTCTGCATAGAGAACTGAATTGCGCGGCACAATCTCTGATGACGCTCATCTTTTTCAAGCCGTCTGCTTGCTTTCGGTACCGGTGTGCCTTTATTATTACCATCGACTTCATTTCAGAGTCCGGTCGAACGCTTCGGATCCAATCTGGAGAGCAGGCTACAACCCAGCTCTCGTGATCATCATCAATATGCCAGCTAAAATTGGTGTGTTACTTGTACAGTACAGTCGATGCTGACAGATATTGGAACTTGCCTCGATGGAAACATCCTTAGCGATCAATTCATATCTATTTTTTCACTGTGATATAGTGGAATACGTACATTTAAATATAGGCCTAATTATGATTTCAAACTTTCATGCGTGTTAGTTTTGTTATAATTCTAATGAACTACAGTAGTTTTGTTGCACTTTTAATGAACTATTTTTGTTATACTTTTAATGAACTACAGTAGTTTTGTTGTACTATTAATGCACTATTTTTGTTGTACTTTTAATGAACTATTTTTGTTATACTTTTAATGAATTACAGTAGTTGTTATACTTTTAATGAACTAGTTTCGTTATAATTTTAATGAGCTAGTTTTGTTATACTTTCAATGAATCACAGTAGTTTTTTTATTTATAATGAATTACAGTAGTTTTGTTACATTTTTAATGCACTACAGTAGTTTTGTTATACTTTTAATGAATTGCAGTAGTTTTATTATATGTTTAATGACCTACAGTAGTTGTTTTATATTTCAATGAATTACAGTAGTTTTGTTATATTTTTAACTACAGTAGTTTTGCTATACTTTTAATGAACTAGTTTTGTTATACTTTTAATGAATTACAATAGTTTTGTTATACTTTTAATGAACTACAGTAGTTTTGTTATATTTTAATGAACTATAGTAGTTTTGTTATAGTTTTAATAAACTACAGTAGTTTTGTTATACTTTTAATGAACTACTTTTGTTATACTTTTAATGAACTAGTTTTATTATACTTTTAATGAACTGCAGTAGTTGTGTTATACTTTTAATGAACTGCAGTAGTTGTGTTATACTTTTAATGAACTAGTTTTGTTATACTTTTAATGAACTAGTTTTGTTATACTTTTAATAAACTAGTTGTTTATACTTTTAATAAACTAGTTGTTATACTTTTAATGAACTAGTTGTTATACTTTTAATTAACTGTTTTTGTTATACTTCTAATGAACTGCAGTAGTTGTGTTATACTTCTAATGAACTGCAGTAGTTTTGTTATACTTCTAATGAACTGCAGTAGTTGTGTTATACTTTTAATGAACTACAGTACTTTTGTTATACTTCTAATGAACTGCAGTAGTTGTGTTATACTTCTAATGAACTGCAGTAGTTGTGTTATACTTCTAATGAACTGCAGTAGTTGTGTTATACTTTTAATGAACTAGTACTTTTGTTATACTTCTAATGAACTGCAGTAGTTGTGTTATACTTCTAATGAACTGCAGTAGTTGTGTTATACTTTAATGAACTGCAGTAGTTTTGTTATACTTTTAATGAACTACAGTACTTTTGTTATACTTTTAATGAACTGCAGTAGTTGTGTTATACTTCTAATGAACTGCAGTAGTTGTGTTATACTTTTAATGAACTACAGTACTTTTGTTATACTTCTAATGAACTGCAGTAGTTGTGTTATACTTCTAATGAACTGCAGTAGTTGTGTTATACTTCTAATGAACTGCAGTAGTTGTGTTATACTTTTAATGAACTACAGTACTTTTGTTATACTTCTAATGAACTGCAGTAGTTGTGTTATACTTCTAATGAACTGCAGTAGTTGTGTTATACTTCTAATGAACTGCAGTAGTTGTGTTATACTTCTAATGAACTGCAGTAGTTGTGTTATACTTTTAATGAACTACAGTACTTTTGTTATACTTTTAATGAACTACAGTAGTTTTGTTATACTTTTAATGAAACTAGTTTTCTTATAGATTTAACCACCAGTTTTGTTTTAGTTTTAATCAATCACTTTTATTATAGATTTAATCTGCTAATTTCGTTATAATTCTCATCAAATAATTTCGTTATAGTTCTAGTCAGATAGTTTTATTACACTTCCATTCATCTAGTTTTTATGGCTCCAATCACATACTTGTTACATTTCTAATTAAATAGTTTTCTTAGAGTTCTAATCAGCTAGATTGGTTATAGTTTTAATCAGCTAGTTTCGCTATAGTTCTAATCAGGGAGTTTTGCTATAGTTCTAATCAGCTAGTTTTGTTACATATTATAGCACCTAGTTTTATTATAGGTATAATCAGATATTTTCGTTGTAGTTCTAATCAGCTAGATTGGGTACAGTTTTAATCAGCTAGTTTCGGTAAAGTTTTAATCAGCTAATTACGTTACAGTTTTAATGAGCTAGTTTTGCTATAGTTCTAATCAGTTTGTTTTGTTATAATTCTAATCAGCTCCATTGGTTATAGTTTTAATCAGTTAGTTTCGTTAAAGATTTAATCAGCTAGTTTCGTTATAGTTTTAATTAGCTACTTCGTTATAGTTTTAGTCACCTAGTTTCGTTATAGATTAATCATCTAGTTTTATTATTGTCTTAATGAACTAATTTTATTATAGTTTTAATTAATTAGGGGTAGTTTTTTACAGTTTTAGTCAGCAATATTTAGTACAGTTTTAATCAACTGTTTTTTTTTTAGTTTTAATCAACTAGAATTATTATAGTTTTAGTGAACAATTATACCATAATTTGTATCACGTGTTTTTATTATAGTTTCAATCAGTTAGTTTTATTCCAGTTTAATCAACTATTTTATTATAGTTTTAATGATTCAGTTTTAATTTAGTTTCAATCACCTAGTTTTATTAGTTTTCAGCAAAAATGTTATTAGAGTTTTAATGAACTATTTTTATAATTTTAATTAAGTAATTTTATTATATTTTTAACCAACTACCGTCCAACCTAGTGGTTATGTCTCAGGGTTGGCGAAACCGGAGAGGTCACTCGACACTTTATTACGGGGCCCTTTACTTTAAATTATTTTGAACAGTTCTATAATATTACTTAGACTTCCAATTCCGAACAGCAAATATGTTTTCAGGAAAGAGCTTAACACTCCAACCACTAGCCTTCACAGAGAGGCCAGTAGAAACCGGTGGAAGAAATCGAAATACGACATAAACACTCGGTCGGATAGTAGTTTTATCACAGTCTTAATCAACTTGTTATATTACAGTTATTTTCACCCACCACTCTACGTCTCTGTAAGCTTAATATTTTAATACAGTTCCAGGGTTATAATTTGCTACCAGAGGTGACAGGTGTTAAACTCCTTCTAGCTACAAGCTTTCTTTCACTAAACCCATACAAGAGTTCATAACGCAAACTCTGCTAGCTCGTGTAATGTACAACGTAACATTATTAAAGCAACTTGTGCAATAAAAACTTGCAAAGCGGTCAGCGTCGTGTGAAACTTGCCCCGAAGTCAGACAAAAGCTCTACACCCAGCATAAAACATTCAAAATGTACCGCAATACTTCGCAAATTTATCAGGCTTCCTTATTCTCCAAGTCTGCAAGTGTTGGAAGTATGATAGTTCCATAAAGTTGACATTTTGTCATTACAGAAGTACAGAATTACACCACAGTCTAGTATATATAGTCACGAAGCTTGAGTTGTTGAGGTTGCTGGAACAATAGACTGTGCAAATGTACTATTTCGCATTGTCTGTAATGAGGCGATAGTAGCGATCCTAGTAGTTAGCAACTACCTATGGATGCATATTTATTACATATTGAGCTTCGTGACTGTATATACTAGACTGTGGTTACAGGAAAATTCACGTCTTTCTCGGTCCATTATGTATAAACGTAATCTCATTATTTTGATCCGAAGTAGACCTATTAGGTCGTCTCATAAGTAATGTCGGTATTTTAAGTTTGGTGTTTTATAAGAATTTAATTATTTTCTTTTGGTTAGGCAATGCAATTTACAGGATGGTATGGTTATTAATGGGTATTGCGAGCACGTGACAGTCGTCAATTGTTAATACAAAGAATGTATAATAGTAAAGGTGATAAAGTTTGAGATTAGAGTCCTTCACGACTCGAAGAATATGTGAAGTCGAGGGTGAAGGTGTCGTTAATGAGAGTGTAGCACGACAATGGTTTCAGCATTTCAATAATCGAGATGGACACATTAAGGGCCATATTCATAGACATTCTTAGCGCGGGCATCCGGTGGATGATCAGCGAACTAACGTTTTTCGTATTCATAAACCAGTGTTATCGATATGACATGATATGAATCCTGTACAAGTAATCAGTCGATAGCCGGGGCTAGTTTAGCACGCTCGTAGCGCGGGCTAGCGAAATGTCTATGCATAGCAACCTTAAGATTTACAACGTCCTGAGTCCTAAGGTAAGGAATATTGAAAATAACCCAGAGCTTTGGAATAAATTCCACAAAAAAGTATCCGTAAATCTTCAAAAGAAATTGGTGCTTCAAAAGATACAATACATCGCCCCATTAGGACGCTTAGAAAATCATAGAAAATTTGTAGATCTGTACCTCATGATTAGACACATGAACAGACTCAACGCAGAGTGGATATCTGTCGTCAGCTTATCGCTAAACACATGTGTGACAGATTTGTCAAGAGAACTATCATATTAGATGAAAAATGGGTATATTACTGCAACTCTGACACCCCAAAACAGTGACTCGATACCCGTCACACTGCCAAAGTCGTCGCTGAACAAAATCTGTTCGTCCCTAGGTAATGTTTTGTGCATCGCAGAATTTTGAAGGTATGATTCGCTGAGAGTTCATTTAAAACTGAATTGCAGTCGATGAGAACTGTATTCTCAACAGCTAGAATGAGTTCATGAAGTTTGAGGTACTTATCCGACATCAGTTAATCGAAATAAAATTTTCTTGTAAAAGAACATTGTGAGACACCATACCGCTCGAACAACGATGGAAGAAATCCAGGAATTGGGAGAAATGGAATTGCTACCAGAAAGGGCAGGAGCTCCGATTACCATCTGTTTTGATCCATGGTCCACTTCCTGAGTGGAAGAAATTTCCAAAACATGGAAGCCGTTGAAACAGTAGCCTACCATCCAATTCTTCACATCAAAAACCCAAAACTGAGACCGTCGAGGGATAATAAACCACGCAGCAAAGTGGCTGAAATCCATAGAATCTAACGGCCTTTACTTTTAAGATTAGATTAATTTGTCACAACACATTCCAACTAAAATTTAGCTCCAAAGCGACATTACTTCTTATGAGACAATATCTGTAAAAACATATTTTCTGAAGACAGATGTACAGAAAACTCATTAAATAAATAATCATAATGTCATCTATTATGCCGGCCCGGGGTCAGAAAATTTCACACATCTTGATTACATAATTTTTAACACTATATCACTTAGGAATAAGAATATGATACACAACTGAATTTCAGAACACACACACTATTTGGCAATCACAAGACATCTGGAGACGAAAAACCATGCAGTTTTGACTCCCAAGCCGAAACTAGCCATCTAAAGTATTTTTAAACTTAGTTCAAGTAAACATGTGAAAGTCATATAGGTCTACATATTTTTATCCCTAAAATTTCTACCTCGGGACTAGGAGAGGTGGCAGTGCACAACTTCTAGTTACTAAATTGTACGCCAATATCCCTGGTTTAAATCTCAAAGCTCTCCGCAGTGCATATGAAGGGAAGGCATATGTTACTGCTGACAGTGATTCGTCCGTCGGATGGGGACGTTAAGCCTGGCAGCCCTCTTGGTGCTATTCGACAGGAGTAGACTACGTGCCGGCACCGGGTTTCCCCTTCTTCCTGCCTCACCTTCATCATCATCCTCACCCATTCCCTACACTACACTTACAAATACTCTCACTTTAGTACACGACACAACTCTTCACAGACACACATCATGCACAGCGTGGCCCGCCGAAGTGGTGTACAAATTGAAAATGGGTCACAGTCCTGCCATCAATCCGCAATATGCGGAACCTGAATGGGCCCCTGATTTCAGCATATTTTCTAACAAGAGATTTCTCAACAATTTAATTTCGCTCACTGGTTTCGACTGTATTACACTACACAGAAGACGCGCTGTTTCGAAGAAGGCCCATTCTCACTAATATATGTAGGCCTAAGCATTAATTTGTGAAAAATTATGGGAAAGTGCAAACACCAAAAACTTTATTTACGAGATAAAATAGCGATGTACACAATCCCGCAGCAAGATGCAAAACTCTCTTAAAATGACAATGATCGTCACAGAATTTTGTTTCTCAAGAGCTGTGATTTTGGAACTATAGTCACAGTCGGAACCAGTGACAGCGACAAAACCACAGGTCTTCAAACCACACTCTACCATTACGAGTAACTTATATAAAAATATATACTGTCCGTTACTCAGGAGAAGACGAGCGGAAAGAATGTGACCTTCTTGACTATCGCTGCTGATTATTATAAATATCGCTCAGATAAGCATCCCAGTAGCCAGGTTATTACTCGTGCAGGAAACATGAGTAACAATACGTATGGAAATTAAAGCTAAGTTGAACAGAAGGAGACCTAATGTTTCCGCTTACTGCATTACAAATATTGCGCATGTTGTCAAACGTTATCTGTTCACATCCCTTCCTCCTCAGTCCGCTCTCGTCTTCTCCTGAGTCGACCTGGTTGGCAAGTTGGTATAGCGCTGGCCTTCTATGCCCAAGGTTGCGGGTTCGATCCCGGGCCAGGTCGATGGCATTTAAGTGTGCTTAAATGCGACAGGCTCATGTCAGTAGATTTACTGGCATGTAAAAGAACTCCTGCGGGACAAAATTCCGGCACATCCGGCGGCGCTGATATAACCTCTGCAGTTGCGAGCGTCGTTAAATAAAACATAACATTTTTCTTCTCCTGAGTCACCGGCAGGCCTATATGTTTGGGAACTTATGTGAATAGAAGTGTTTCCATATTCAGCGATGAATGGTATGTTGGTGTATTCTGCTGTTTTTCTTCAATCTGTGCAAAAGGAAAGAACAAATTATAAGATGGCGAGACAACACACATAGTTCAGGGCTAATAATTTCCTTAAACTTGGTGTGCCGGGTAGTCACTTGTCATTGCAGGACGACTGTACGTCTTGCCGCTTCACTTTTTGAGTGCCTACATTTTACGAGAGGAGTTGCTCGCCGCCTTGGTTTCCTGCCTTCTAATTACGATTCTTTCCCAGCAGAGTCTGTTGCCCAGGCATGAGCGCTGTAACACTGCCTCGTTTGTTTGTCTGTGAAATTAAGGCTACTATTAGTGTAATTAGAGGGAGCTAGTTCCTCCGCTCGCCGCAACGATGCGCTGCTGTGACTTGGGCACTAACTCAGTTACGTGGAAGGCACACCCATTACTTGATTTATACAGCACATCTTGCTTATCTTATCACCGACTTGGTGCTTCTTGATCGAGAGGTTCTTGCACCCGAATTCAGTTCGATATATTGAGTAAATCTTTACTTAAAGTTACTTTCAAAATACAGACAAGATAAGATGATTGTTATTTTAGTTATTTGCTTAACGTTATTTTAAATCAAGTAACTACTCACAATTCTGTTTATATTACAGACATTTTTCGGAAACAATATTATAGCAATCCAGTTGTTAATAATTCATTTCTCAGACGACGAGTTGCTCGTAATTTACTGTATTTACTTCATTACTATATCTTATAAATTACATAGATTATCAAAATACAATGATATCAGTGCAATTTTTATACTTATTTACTTACGGCTTTTAAGAAGCCCGGAGGTTCATTACCGTCCTCACATAAACCAAACTTCTTGGCTTAAAAATCGATATTGGGTTAAATTGGAAAAATTATATTAAACAAATTACCCCCCACACTAAATTCAGCTTGTTTTGCTATTAGATCTATGCAAAAGATAGTAAATATCAATACCTTAAAAACAATATACTTTGCATACTTCCACTCGATAATGAGTTTTGGAATAATATTCTGGGGAAATTACACAGATAGTAACAGTATATTTATATTACAAAAAAGAGTAATTAGAATAATGGTAGGTGCCAAATCCATGGAATCGTGTAGGACTATTTAAAAAAAACTACAAATAATGCCCATGGCTTGTCAGCATATCTTTCCATTAATAATCTTCCTCGTGTGTAATCGTGAAAACTTTGTAACTAATTCAACAGTTCATAACATAAATACACGTCAAAAAATGACTTTCATACTCCATCGGCAAGTCTATCATGCTATCAAAAAGGAGTGCGTTATATGGCAGTAAAAAGTTTTAATAGCCTCCCTATCGATATAAAAAATGAAACTCAAAACATAAGATTATTTAGGGCCAAATTAAAGAAGTACCTAATTTCTCACGCCTTCTATTCTGTAGGTGAATTCATGACATTCAACAACACTTCATGAAATTGATACTAAAACTTTGTGTTGCACTAGTAGACTATATTGTAAATCTCGTCTGTATATATTTCATCTAGACTGTGACTATAAATTAAGACTTTATAATAGTATTAAGTTTTTTGACTTGTTCCATATTCTAGCTATAAAGCAATGTATGAATACCATGGAATTTTAATAAATACAATACAATACAATACAATACAATAAGCCCGCCATCGGTCCCTATCCTCAGCAAAATTAATCCAGTCTCTATCATCATATCCCACCTCCCTCAAATCGATTTTTATACTATCCTCCCACCTACATTTCGGCTTCCCCAAAGATATTTTTCCCTCCAGCCTCCCAACTAACACCCTATATGCATTTCTGAATTCGCCCATACGTGTTACATGCTCTGCCCATCTCAAACATCTGGATTTAATGTTCCTAATTATGTCAGGTGAAGAATACAATGCGTGCAGTTCTGCGTTGTGTAACTTTCTCCATTTTCCTGTAACTTCATCCCTCTTAGCCTCAAATATTTTCCTAAGAACCTTACTCTCAAACATCCTTAATCTCTGTTCCTCTCTCGCAATTTTTATACTTCGTCTAACATATTATTCGCAACCAGTCATGTGATTATACGTAATTACAATGATTTATTTAATGTCTGTTATAAGTTAAATAGGTTACAATAACTTATTTAGTGACAGTAAGATTTTTGTAATAAATAATTTTCGAAGTCTAAACCAGACACACAATTCCAGAACAATACATTGTAAATATAATTATTTACTTAATGCCTAAACTACAGACACTGTTGTTGTTGTTTAGTCAAATGTCCGAAGACAGGTTTGAACCTCATATGTGACAGCAATAAGGCATCACTCATGAGGCAACTAAGCCAAGAGATAATGGGATAGGCAGACAGTTCCTTTCCCCCTCCATCTAGAGATATTATTTAGACAAAATCAAGTATTTGTAACTATTGAAAAAAAAAGATATATTTGTAACTGTGTGCCCAAATGCAGACACTATTTAGACAAAATAAGATACATGTAACTGTAACTGAGAACATGGACATGACGACGAAGTAAAGAAAAACGACTAGAAGCATTTGAAATGTGGATATTGAGGAGAATGGAGCGTATGAAATGGACAAACATAATAAGGAATGAAGCTATGTTAGAAGGAATGGGTGAAGAGTGAATAATGTTGAAACTGATCAGGAAGAAAAAAAAAAGGAAAAAGATGGGTTACTGGGTAAGAAGGCACTGCCTACTGAAGGATGCACTGGAATGAATGGCGAACGGGATAAAGGTTCGGTGCAGAAGAAGATATCAGATGATAGACGACATTAAGATATATGGATCGTATGTGGAGGCGAAGAGGAAAGCGGAAGAGATGGAAGGTTGAAGAATGCTGGGTTTGCAGTGAAATACCTGTCCTTGGGCAGGAAACTATGAATGAAATAAATTATAGACGCTTCAGGAACAATGAGATATCTGTGACTTATTGTTTACTCAATGTCTAAACTACAGACTATTACGAGAAAATGATATTTTATGTGTAACTGCAATCCTTGATTTAATATCTGAAGTATAGAGAGTATTCAAGGATAATGAAATATTTGTACTTGCAATTCATTATATACAGAAATATTTAACCTACTCAAACTATTCTGAAAACTTTTAACGAATAACAGTCGCTCTCAGTTTCTTCACTTGGACGTATCTCTTGAACAGAACCTTAAAAATATTTCGTTTGTTTACATCTGTTACTACTAATTGACATGGATAAATATATAATAGGATGCGAAACTGCGGTCAGCACCATCTGACGGCAGGGGGGCTCAAATAAGATGATCAGCGTCCGACGTGGTAGGTAGTGAACATTAGAACTACGTGTTGGGTATGTTACCCAGTGTTCTCTATTTATCCGTTCGTTCGACTTCGAGACGTTGCTCGAGAAGACAATATGGCAGCCAGAAACTTGCTAATAAGTGGACATAAAGTCATACTACGTGTGTGTATAAGCAGTGTATGTTATACAGAGATGTTTATGGGCGTTATAAAATACTGTTGTTTAATATAATATAAAGTAATAGTAATATAATAAATTGAACTATCTAAGTAGTTTTTGCAGGCTTTTCCATTGCGCAGTAAACTAAATACCCAAAGAATACAATCCCAATTATCGAAACTTTTGCTTTATTTTCTGCCTCTGTCTGGTTATATTTTAATTGGGTAGTGTAAAATAGATCGTCTCTTTCATCTTCCTGTTGGCTCCGGTAAGAATTTTCAGTGGAAGATGCTGTGAGGAAAAAGAATGTAAATGTTTTATTTTAAATTGGATTAGTTGAGAATAGGGATGACGGTGGGAGGGAGGGAATACTTTCTGCATAGTTTAACATTTCCGTCACCAGGTGCGCTGTTAAATGCATGGAGTAATTAGTTTTTATTTTCGCTACTTGATGCGCTGCTAGATGCAGTAAGTTCTCCTCGCCCAACAGGTGGCAGCAAGATCTATTTCTACATTAGCGCCTCTAGCATGTGTTACGGGAAATTCAGTAAGTTTCGCATCGTATTATATTTTTATCCTTGCACTTGAGATCTTCTTTTATTTCAAGTAAGAAGTGATATTTACTTTTATTTTGGAGTAGGGCCAAGGCATGCAGATTTAAAGTTTCGCTAAAGCAATAGTTGCAGGATCGATTATACAGTGTTATCAATTTATCAATGTTAGTCCTTCATTTTGTTTGGTGAACCTTGGCCATCGTCCTGACTACGTGACTGGAATCCCATTGTTTCCATCTAATATGGAGGAGGAAAAAGGGAAAATAAAGAGCTTAGGAGTGTACCAAAACCGAGATATGACAACCCCGAAAGAAGAAGAAAAATGAAATAGTGAAAAAATATGTAAGCACAAAAAGAAGAGAAGAGGAAAAGAAAGTAAATTAAGAAAAAGGAAGCGCTAAGAACAGCATAGCGAAGAAGAAACGTGTAGTTGAGAAAAAGTAAGCCCGTTCTCTTCATTGCCTACAAGACTCTCCGATGCCACAATTTGAACTGCAGTTTCACGTTCGTGCCAACCACATCTGAAGACATGGCTGAGACAATATGATTCTTATCTTCAGCACTCAGGCCGTCAGGTGCGTCATTCACCCTCTCTGAATGATCCAGATATGGCGGATCCGACCTTCAGCTCTCCCGGGATTTACAAGATACTGGGGAGAAACAAATGCAGTTTCACTTTATTGTCATAGCAACGACAGACGTGTCGTGTCAATGTGGCAGAAGAAACCTGTCCTATGTTCGGCGCCTCCTTTCAACCGACAAAGTAACCTCCCAAGAGTGACTGTGACGAATATTACGGCAACAGAAACAGTGGCTACTAGTTGTATGGAAAACAAACTGTGTTTAATCCACGTAGAAACTAGGGATGGGAGGTTATTCGAAAATAACCTGTTATCGGTTAACCGGTTGTTTTAAAATTAATTGAATATGAAGGTAGTTAATAGAGATGAACAAAACTAACTGCCGCTCTCGCTCGCTGTGTTCGCTGCATTTGTCTCTCGAGTCTCGTCTCGTCATTCTCGTGCGCTTCGAGACTCGCTCATCGTTCTCGAAATAGCATTTGGTCGGCGTGGAAAGATTTCGTAACTTTGAATAACATACATCATTGAAATAAATAACAATATAAATATTTAAATGAAACAAAAAGACAAAACAGAACAGTATCTTAGTTATCAAAATGTTCTGGTTCCATTATATATTACCCATGGTTATATAAATAAAAAAAAAATTCAAATAAATTTGCATTTCTAAGAAACATAAAACATAACTTTAATATATTTTTACTTGAGATTACACACTTGATCTCAAACATATGAAAAGAAAATTCCTAGCCTTTTAATAAGGGCCTAGTAATTAAATAAAGACTGGGGAACGGTAGAGATGTTTCAAATAGGCTACGTGATTGTTCATACATTTTTTTTATTTTATTGGGTTATTTTACGAAGCTGTATCAACATCTAGGTTATTTAGCGTCTGAATGAAATGAAGGTGATAATGCCGGTGAAATGAGTCCGGGGTCCAGCACCGAAAGTTACCCAGCATTTGCTTGTATTGGGTTGAGGGAAAACCCCGGAAAAAACCTCAACCAGGTAACTTGCCCCGACCGGGATTCGAACCCGGGCCACCTGGTTTCGTGGCCAGACGCGCTGACCGTTACTCCACAGGTGTGGACTCATACATATATAACAGTTGCCAAAGTAGATAAAAGTTCAGTCAGATATAAACAACTGTGGCGATTCAAGGATGCTTGACGTTTGGGACTTTGGGAGTGATCAATCTCGATGTCTCGAAACACTCACAAGCAGTCTTTACGTCAAAGACGCGACGTATACAACATTGTCTTGCGGGTTTTCGGCTTTGCGGGCGCTGTTAGTCTTGCTTTCTCGATCGTTGTTCATCTCTAGTAATTAACCAATCAAAAATAACCGGGTAACCGATTATTTCCCGATTATTATTTTTTTAACTATTTAAAGTCAACAAATTAGGCAGGAAATCAAAATGAGAGGTTATCTGCAATAGGAATCAAACAACAATTTGCAGTCAACTGTAAACCAAACTGACGATAGCTTAAAAAACGTCATTAGATGCTGAAGATCATCAATGACGTCCCTAAATAAAGTACAAGAAATAGTGAGAGGTTAAGAAATTGCATTTACTTGATTATTTCACTCACATTAGGGTTATAAGTAAGATAAACAAAAAATAACACAAATTGCATTATTTTTACAATATAACCTTCATTATGACACATTTCGACGGGCTGTGTATTCTCTATAACCAATAAATACTGAAGTCAAGTTTCTCGCCGAATAGGTAGAGAACATCTACAAGAATGTCCAACCCTGAAGTCCAGCTGTGAAAGTGATCGCTATTCGGAAGCTAGAGCCCTAAGGGGACGATATAAAGATATCAATAACCTATGCCATTAGAAAAAAAAAAGTTTCTCGCCGTTTGAAATGCTCCATTATCCGCACATAGCCTATATGTTACAAGTCAATCAGATAAAGTCAACGGTTAAGATAGGGCTTAAGCATATAGTACTGACAGTCATTCGAAGTCGAATTTAATTTTTCCATCTCTGGACAGGTGAAGTAAGTAAAGCAGTAACCTTTCCCCCTCTAGACAATTTATATACAGGGTGTTTCAAAAATACGGGGCATAATTTCAGGTCTGTATTTCCCACATGTAGACAATCAAAATAGTTAATTACAACATGTGTCCGGAAATGCTTCATTTCCGAGTTATGGCCTTGACAACATTGAAATTCACCGGAACGTTTTTCTTTCCGCAGGTCGTTGTCATTACAGAAGATGTTCAAAATGTCCACCTCCTGCTTGAATACAGACCTCACATCGATGTCTCATTGACCTGCGAACACGATCCCAAACTCCAGGAGTATTGCGTATGTCCTCAGAACATGCCACAATTCGATTCCAAAGATGGGATTCCAAATCAGGCACCGGAGACGAATAAACCAATGATTTTAAATGGCCCCACAAGTAGAAATCGAGAGGGTTCAGATCAGGTGAGCGTGGAGGCCAAACAATTAGGCCACCTCTACCTAACCTTCGATCAGGAAACCTTCTATCCAAGTACCGGCGAGCCGTACGACTGAAGTGTGCAGGAGCGCCATCATGCAAGAAGTGAATGTGTTGACGATTGATCAGTGGAGTGTCTTCTAAAACATGAGGTATGGTGTTTTCCAGGAAGTTTGTGTACGCCTGCCCCGTAAGTCTGTTTGATTTGAATACATGTCGCACAGTCTAACGCCTACACAACACTGAATGTAACCTTCGCCTCGGAATGAACTGTCAGAGTGCTCTCTTAATGTCTCCATTGACGGCAACGACCTGCGGACAGAAAAACGTTCCGGTGAATTTCAATGTTGTGAAGGCCATAACTCGGAAATAAAGCATTTCAGGACACATGTTGTAATGAACTATTTTGATTGTCTACATGTGGGAAACACATACCTGAAATTATGCCCCGTATTTTTGAAACATCCTGTATAGCACTGATTACATAGAGTACAAAATAAAAAGATACTATGTTCGACTGACATTAAATTAGAGATAAACTTAAAACAAATTATTTCAATGTATATTTTAAAAAATAACCGGTCGTTTGGTTATTGAGGAAAATAACCACTTATCAGGTTAAATCGGAAAGCAAAAATAACTGGTACGAAAATAGATTTTAGGCATTTAAACCATGAAATAGGCTTTAACAATCAAAATAGGCATTTCAGGGTACTGTAAATCTCTATAACATGAAACGTCGGCATTCTGAAATATGTTTGTATCAATGTTTTAGGAGGAAAACAATGATTAATGAGTATCAAAACATACTCTCTCCAGGCTGGTGTACGTGCTCGCCCAAGAGACTTTCTTGATAGAAGAACTCAGAACAAAACTCGATCTGCCCTCCACTTCCAACTGGAAGAAAGCACTAGACGAGAGGATAAGGAAGAGGGAAGACATCTGGGAGGATTTCTATATAACGGAGGCCATGATAAACCGGACCTGGACAGACACGAACCAGAAGCTCCGCCACTCCGTGACATCGCTGGCGGTTCATGGATACCACCACAAGATATGCAGAATTCAGTCTTTCCACGAACCGGATGACAACTGTGTGTGTGTCTTATGCAACAAGACATATGATAGATACCATATCCTACTCTGTGGGAATCGGGAGCTATCCGTGATTAACTTTGTTCAATCTAAGTGACTCTCAATTATGTACAATTTGTGCGCTTTATTACTATTATTTAGGAGGAAAACAGGCATTTGTCCCATAACTGCAACATAGAAATGGCAACGCCATGAATGTAAGAGCTCTGCACTTGCATGCCCGATTCTTGCTGACATTAACTATGCACCGATGTCGTTGCAATAGAGGTACAGTAGATTTTATCCTTATAAATGAGGTTTCTTTATTCCTGGCACAGAGAATAATATTAGATCTTATGCAAGCATTTGTAAATTCACAATCCACAAACTGGAAAACAAGACTTTCCTCTTATAAAATAATGAATACGTTGTTTGTTTTCCGAACATAACATTTTTATTTCTGAGAGGTATCCTTGCCTTAAAAATGGGAAGCCAAGAAGTACAAATTACAAAAGGAATTTTATTCCGACCGCTGAATGTAATTTTGTAGTTATTTTCAAGTTTGGTTAGCACATGACAGTACTAACGACCTTGATTCTCAAGTGGCGGGTTCGAACACCTCAAGGGACTGGATGTATAGGTGGGGTATATTTCTTTATGTATATTTAAGATGCTTTTATTTCATATACTGCCTTAGGCTAGTCATCTGGCGAGTTTTAATTAATATGAGAGAAGCCCTTCGTAAGTTAGACAAAAGAAGATCTGCACGATGAAGGATAGACGCAACAAAGGAAGACTTGTAATATTTGCAATGTGTGTGAAAGGCTGCAGCTCAGATTCTTAAAAGCACAAAGAAAGATTCTGTAACAAAAAAAAACGAAGCGGTGGTTGAAAAGAAAGCATGTAGCCATTATCACAGCATTGTTTTCAATTCTGTGAAAATTTTGTTTCATAATAATATCAGCCCGATTCTAAGAAAATCAATATGAAACTGATTATATAGGATGCGGCAGAAACAGTGACCCATTTTAAATATTATATTTCAGCATTAGACATGATATCTACATATTATTACGATATACTGTTGCAAAGAATGCACGATACCATTTCTTACATAAGTCACATTTTATAAATTACAATCATCATGTGACCACCATTGTTGGCAATAAAATACAAACACGCACATTCGCCATTCTTGTGTTATTGCCTCGATTTCGGTACGAATGTTGTTTATCAGTTCCTGGACGTTTGTTGGCCTGTTTTAATATACTCTGGATTTCAAAAGCCCCACAGAAAAAAATCACAGGCGGATAAATGTGGCGAAATGGAAATGTGCCTCATCATCAGATTGTTGAGGAAATGGGATTGTTTATCATCTCAGAAGCTGCATACAGAAGATTCGAACTTTTTATCTGCCCCCATGAGAATGTTTGCTTATAGACAAACGCAGGTTTCACGTATGAAGACGATGTATAATAGTTAGATTACACATAAAACTCACACACTGTGCGGAACCTCTATGTATAATGTAAATAATTTACTTATGATTGAATTGTAATTGTGGCTATAGGTAGTTCTATATAGCTACAACGTATAGTACAACTGGACCAAGCCCTATATTCCGGTAATATTCCGTTTTTTAATGACTAGGGGGCGGAAAATGACATTTAAATATTATTCAAAGTACTCGCACCACAGCTCGTTAAAAATTAGTCACCTGTTTCAATGACTGCCCTGCAAATCTCGGAGAGAGGAGGAAACTTCCTGGAATTTGATTAAGGTAAAGAAAAAGGGCATGCAACAAAATGAAAGTTATAAAGAAAAACTATAGATTTTAATGAGGGTTTAAAATGTGTTTCAATAAGATGGTCCATGTCAGTATCTTCATTCTCCGTCTCCTCCTCCTTCCGCTCTTCACTTTTGTTGCCAGATCTTCCAGATGAGGGAGTGTGAATGACAAAACAAATTGTGGGCGCAGCGTGCATTCTTGCAATCTTTGTGTTAAAAATACTGTCTACTGTCTATTACAGTACATCCCTTCCGAACCATGTTGGGCTCACAACGTCCTGTCCAGAAAATGGTGAAAGTTTTCCCCCTTCCAAACATAAATTTTAAAGACACTCTCGTACCGACAAAAGAACAGTAGCGGTCAAAGTTCTCACTTAAACTAAACTGTTGTCAAGCATTTTATATTACTTCCGTTGTATGAACTGAAGCCTTCATTGGAATGAGGGATGGACTTTAGAGTTTGTTTCAAACATAAAACTGGAACTTCACTGTTATTCACTTATTCATTACGTAATTACTACTGACCTATTTGCTTAGAAAAAAATTTAACAGGTCTATCTGTAAGGAAGGAAGTAAAATGCATTCCAAATGCTCTGAAAGTTCTTCAAAGTATTAAAAATGACCAAACAATTCCGAAAAAAATATAAAAATGAGCTACTAGTTCAAAAACGTAAAAAAAAAAATTAAAAAATGCAATATAGAAAGTAAATTTTTACGTTGATATTGACATAAAAAGGGTTTCTATACTAATAGGCATCGTCCTAATATAAAAAAATAAGATGATGACTTTTTATCAACATCCGCCCCCTAGCGATTCACATTAATGGTGTCTCCATCTTTATCATCTGTGTATTGAAATGTACAATGAGCTATTTCTTAAATGTCTTGAAAGAGAATCTTTTTCTTCTTTCCGCGAAACAATATTTATATCGAGAAAAACTTCTCTCAACGTCATATGAAGTAATTGGTGCGAATTTTAAAAACTGCACATCGTGATTCGATATAGCTTGCCTTTTTGCGGCCTTGCAAAACATTTATAATGTCACAGATTGCTGAATAACCATGATTGTTCTAAATAGCGGTTTTAATTTATGCCGCACTTTTTCTGAAATTAGTTCGGAAGGTGTTCTGTTAATATTTCCAGATACATCCGCTATACTCTCCAGGACATCTGGCATTGCAATACTTATGGATTACGGATGATTTCATAATATTTAGGTAAATACTTAAATTAAGTGTTGTTCGATTTCGGAGGTCTCAATTTACGTATTTTTAATAACGTTTCGAAATGAGGAATTTCATGTATGACTTGAGTTTTTCCCGGCGTTTGATATGGAATAACTATTCTCGGATTCTCAGCCAGCTGAGTTGGATAGTTGCTTCCAAGCTTTCGATGACTAGCTCTGCCATCTTCTTCAGGGAATGAAGAGGATTTTCATCTTAAAAAAATGGAATATTAGTAGACACCACCATTTCACATTCAAAAAATTCAGATTGTTAGCTGAAAATGCTTCTTCACCCTCTTTCCTTGCTGATTAATTAACATTTTTCATGTTTTTTATAGAAATACAATGGTGTTTTAGTTATTCTATCTTACACAACTTAAATAGTATTGACGATACAAGCAGATAAGCTAATGCTTGATGTGATGATGTCTCTTTTATAAGTTACAGTTGCTATTCTGAGACGATGGTATGATTGTAGTTCTTTTTAGCTCCATTTAAGTGACATATCTGAGATTTTCTGAGGTTTTAATCCTAATCCCCGCTATGTAATGTTGGTCCAGAATGTCTTGTTTTTTGTGGTGCCTTTGTAGGACTGCGTCTATATCGATTCAGTATGGTCCTCAGCTGTAGAGTCTTTCCCTCATTAATATTACTGTGTCTATCACTACTGCAAAATTCATTAATAGAGAAGAAAATGTCTCCCAAGCCCATGAAAGGGTGCCGCGGCTTTTTGTCAGGTTAATGCGACCTTTAACGAAAATGCCTTCGTCATCATACTTTGGCGGTTGGACGCCGTTCGCGTTGTCTACTCCCGATCCCCACCCTTCATCCACGCCCAGAGATCAATCCAGCTCCTTACAAGTTTGTGGTCAAGTAGCGACGTTACTTCAGCGTCTTCTTTCTTAAAGTCGTCTTCTATATGTCATTTGGTTATGCCTCAATAATGATATAAGATCTCAAGGCATTAATTCTAATTCATTTCATTACTTTATTTTGAAAGTGACTGTATTGCCTTCTGTGGTGTACGCAACGGTGAAGGTTCTGCTGTAACGCCGTGCAGAAATAATATTCGTGGATTCCAGTTTATACTCGTATTTAAAAATCGATGTTTGTCCGTTGCGGTGTGATGTCCTGAGTTTATGAGATTACTTGTTTGAAAAACGGCCATAACTGAACACAAACACTGAAATTGCATAATTAAATAAATAGAGATGTAATGCAAAAATGTACTTTCGTAAACCAGCTTGGTGACGACTTTATAAATTGAATGTTCCACCACGTGCTTATGCTGGAAGCGCGAAATAAACGAAATAAAGTAAGACAGAAATCAAAGAAATACCGAATGGAAGGTAGAATGCTAAAATGAAAGAGAAATTAATTTAAGAAAGTGAGACAGAAAGGTGAAACGAATTAATAAAGAACGGAAGAGAAGGAAGCAAATAATAGAAATAAATTAAAGAAAAATGGAAGGAGAAATGAAACAGAAAAAAAGAAATGAAACCGGAGAGGAAACAGAAAAAGAAAACAGAAGTGGGTAATGAAAGTGGAGAGAAAATAAGAAAGAGCGCAGAGAAGAAATATAAAAGTGGGAAGGAAACAAAAATAGAATGCAGAAAAGAAAAATGAAAGCAGTGGAAACAAACAAAAAAGCAGAAACGAAAAATGACAGCGGAGAGGAAATGAAAAGGAAAGAAAAACGAAGCATGAAAGTGAAAAGGAAACAAAAAGAAAAACAGAAAAGAAAAATGAAAGTAGAAGGGTAATAAAAAACTGAAAATGAAGGAGGAAATGAAACGAAAAAGGAAAATGGAAGTGGGAAGAAAACAAAAAAAAATAATTGATTAAATGGCGATCTTACTCGTGTTAATTCTGTAAGCATGTACGGCTTACAGCTGTTTCGGTGCTTCTTCACACCATCCTCAGAGCCTACTAGATCTCGGCGTCATCTCGAACTTCGCTGCCTGTTGTGTGGGTGCGTTCGATTGTTGAAAAGTGTTGAAATGTGGTGTCAAATAATGTGTGTGTTTTGAAATTGATCTGTGTGTTGAGAATTTGATCAGGGTGTGTTTTAGTGTGTCTGTACATTTCATATTGTTCTAGTGTGTTGAGTTTTTGGTTTTTGGGTTGTATGTGTAGGATTTCCACATCTGTATTTATGTTATTGTATGTGTGGTTAGCATTAGTTATGTGTTCGGCATATGTAGATGTATTGTGTCCTCACATACAGACATGGAAACAGCTGTAAGCCGCACATGCTTACACAATTAACACGAGTAAGATCGCCATTTAATCAATTATTTATATTCAAGTGTTAAAAGTAGTGAAGTAGTGTACGGAAGATTTTACATGGACAAAAAAGAAGAAAAATTAAAGTGGAAAGGAAAACAGTAAAGAAGAGAATAAAGAAGGAAGAGGTGAGAAAAATGAAAGGATGTAGCAAAGACAGAACGAGGAAAAACAAAAGAAAGTAGGAGAACGACAAGAAGCTGAAAAGAGAAGGAATGGAAGAAATGAGAAGAAAGAGATGAAACGGATAGGCTATAACGGAAAAAGGAGGAAGGATGAAAATAAAATAAGTACTGTATATGAGGAAGAAAAAAAGGCAAGATAACTCATGAATAACGAAGAAAAATGAAGACGGAAACATTAATAAAACTAATACGCCCTAATGAAAGAATAGTCGAGAAAAAAATAAAGTGATAAAGAATGAATCCCTGAAAATGAAGTGGAAGAAAGAATTGCCGTAGAAAGAAGAACAATTGTAGAAGGAAACATTGAAAGAAATATAAAGGGAAAAAATCAAATTAGAAATAATTAAAATAGAAAAATTGGAAAGTGGAATAATTGAAAAACGAAGAAAAATTAATGAAAGAATCATTTTTATTAAAGAACGAATCGCTGAAATAGAAAATTGAAAGAAAAAATGATAGAAAGAGAAGGGAAAATCACATTGAAACACTGAAAAGAAATGGAAATTGAATAAGTAGTCATTTTAAATGTAATGAAGGAAGATATAAATAAGAACCATCAAGAATTCAAAAAGAAAGAACTGAAATAATCATCGAAAGAAAAAAGTAAAACATCCAAGAGTTAAATTCAAAAAATTGAAGAAGGATGAATAAAAAATAAAACAATATTCGTAAGGGGGTTCATACAGCTAACCTGAACTAACTAACATTCAATTTTTCTTATTTTACAGTATTTGTGAAACTATTGCACAGAGACGAGAAACATTTTGCACAATATAACAACATTACATGGTATTTCTTTTGGCGTATAAATTATTATTTAAGATTAAGGACGAAGTAAAATGTGTACATTTTCCTCTAACATTTTACAGAAAGCACAATTTTTTAAAGCTATAGGGCCGTATTCATAGACATTCTTAGCGCGGGCTTTCGGTGGATGATCAGCGAACTAACGTTTTTCGTATTCATGAACCAGTGTCAGCGATATGATATGATATGAATCCTGTTTACCACGCTCGTAGCGCGGGCTAGCGAAATGTCTATGAATAGCATACTTAGGGTTGAATCCAGGAATTGTTTACACTCATTCGTCTCTACAGGTTATACAACTTAAACCACAATAATTAGGATAGTTTGAAAAATAATCATCTTTAATGGGAAACTTCTTCTTCTTCTTCTTCTTCTTCTTCTTCTTCTTCTTCTTCTTCTTCTTCACTTCATGGTATAGGCAATTGCCCATCCCGGCTTCAAAGGTCGCTCCATCTTTTCACCGGTCGTCCCTGATCTCTTCGTCCTTTTGGTTTATAATTTATTGCTTTCTTAGGAAGTCTGTAGTCGTCCATTCTCTCTACATGTAATTTCCAATCTTGTCTGTAATTATTGTCTATTTTAACAATAAGTGCGTGTACTCCTATTTCCTGCCTAATATTTTTATTTCTAATTCTATCTAATCTCGTGCATCCTTTTACTTTCCGCAAGAATCTCATCTCTGCCGCTTGTATTTTACTAGCTTCAGGTTTTGTTGTAACCCAATTTTCACTTCCATATAAAAGATTAGGGACTGTCATTACATTGTAGAATTTCATTTTTGTTTCCTTTCTGCTTTCATTCTTCAAAATTCTATTATTTGTGCCACATACTGTCTGGAATGATTGTAACTTTATTTTTATATCATTATCCTTTTTGTAACTTACATCATACCCCAGGCACTTAAAATGGGAAATATCATATGATAAAATTGTTTTCAGTAATAAAATTTAAAACTATTGTGTAAATGTAATTATTGGTTCTGTACATTTCATAATGGTTCACAATTTGCGTTAGCTTAAAATACAATTGAAGTTATTATTATTATTATTATTATTATTATTATTATTATTATTATTATTATTATTATTATTATTATTAATCATCATATTTATGGTTTTTTGAGATTTTTTTGTAAAATACTTCGAACAACATTTATTTGCTTTTATTCGCAAAAGTTAGTCTTAAATCATAATAATTAATATAGGGGAGACTGTTGTACCTTTAAACACTTTTCACATTGTATTTTTTTTAATTTTGGGAAATGAAATTTTTTAAATGAAAAAATGCTTGAAATAATTATTGAAGATTCCTTTACAACTTCCTGTATGTATTTTCCTGCTTTACAGATCTATTAAGGATGGAAAAAATAAAATCAAGAGATATGTAATGTGTTCAAGATTCCTTTACAACTTCCTGTATGTATTTTCCTGCTTTACAGATCTATTAAGGATGGAAAAAATAAAATCAAGAGATATGTAATGTATTCAAAGGTACAACAGGATCATGTACCTTGGAACATACCCTCTTGTAAGTTGGAACACATGGAATATAGGTGGGAATATAGCTGTAAAAACTGTCAATCATATTTAAAATGTATTTTCAATCATAAACCAGAGCAGACTTCTCTGATTGAGATTTTATTTCCTGAGAAGCAATAACTGCTTCAACAGCTTTCTTGAAGAAATTCGAATCAATTGGGGACCTCTTTAATTGCAGACTTACTTCGTGACATGACCTTAAAAGAAAAGAAAAACAAAAACCGATAGTATCGTGTAATTTGGAACATGTTCCATGGTACAAGATGTTTTGTGTTCAAAGGTACAAGAGGGTGCACGTTTAAACAAATATGGCTCCGAAAACTAGAGAGTCAAATAAATCATGGAAATTAAAATAAGTTATTACTCACCAGATGATAGGGAACACATCGTACTTGAAAGAAATTAACAAATGCAATCTGGTTTTGTGTTAGAAAACATACATCAATGAACGAAATGTTTACTTTTGGTACTAAAAAAACTTCTTTTGCCCACGGAACTCACACTTTGCAATAAATCAAACTGAAACTACGACCAGAGCTACTTAGCGGCTTTCTCTACAATCTACTTCATTTTGAGTCCTGTAGGTGCAGAAAAAATTAAAAAACAAAAAATGTTCAAAGGTACACTATGTTAAAGGTACAACAGTCTCCCCTACCAAAAGAATGCCCGTGGAATGTTATGTTAGAGTGCAAACTTTTTCTGCTCCGTGTATAATAATTCCATAGATATTGTTAAATAAGATAAATGCAGGTCCATTGCTGTGGAGTAACGATTAGCATGTCTGACCTTGAAACGAGCGGGCCCGGGTTCGAATCCCGTTTGGGACTGGTTACCTGGTTGGGGGGGAGGTTTCCCCTCAAATAATTAAGAGCAAATGCTGGGTGACTTTCGGCGCTGGAACCTGGACTCATTTCGCTGACATTATCACTTTCATCTCATTCAGACGCTAGATAAACATATCAGTTAATACAGCGTCGTAAAATAACCAATTAAAAAAAAGCTCATGCTTGGAGCTCGGGAAAAATGTATCAGTTCTTCGAAAGAGAACAAAGGAAGGATTCGTGGAAGGGAGAATAGAAGAAAAACGATTAAAAATTGAAAAAGAATGATAAAAATAAAGAATACGAAAATAAAGGGGGCAAGAGGACCTGTGCGAACAAAAGGCCATTTGGATGTCGTTTCCTGATGTTGCAATCGAATCTTGATTGTGTGTGGCTTTCTTTTGTAAATACAATCATTCTAGACAATTTAATCTCAAACTAGTTTCTGTTTGTGAAGTCAAAGGCTAGTAAGCGAAGATTCGATTCCCCGCGGAGTTGTTAAAATAACCTATCAAGTTATTATCCGAGATTTCCTAGCCAAAGGTAAGGGCGGTTACATTTTGAAGCTGACCTCTCGCCTTTACAGTAGAAGATAACTCAGAATGTAAGGAACTCCTCTTGCATACATCTCTGTGACCTACATGGAACGGTGCGTGAGATGGAATTTCATACTTGCTTGTCTTCAGTCTCTACACAGTATATGTGTGAATTAAATAACCTGAGACTTGCAACGTTATTACACTAAAATAGAGTTTGCTATTTGTTGTTGGTAGTGGTAATAGTCTTGGAAGTTCTTTGAAATTGCCTTTTCAACTACAGTAGTCAGAATTTTTTCGACATGGCTATTTCTTCCATAAATTTAAACCAATAGCTTTTTCGTGACAGCAATCATGCTTAAAATAAATAAAAACGAGTGTCAGAACAAGGTAATGTATTAATAGTTATTTATGGTACTTGTGAGGTAAGTGCATCTTTATTGCGCGAGTGGAAAGATCACGGTCAGAAGTACCATACGTAATTTTATCCATGACATAACGAAAAATTCTGTTTTATAAAAGAAAATATGTTGAAAATAAGTCCTCATATAATCACATATCATGACATGGATTTTAGAATCAATACGTGTACTAGGCAGGTCATGATGTAGGAGGCAATGATTAGTGAAGAATGGTATCCAAGGCGTTGGATAAATAACAAATTATAATTAATTATATAATTTTAATATATATTTTTTAATTATAAACGTGCATTTTCGTCTTTTCCAAGTTTCAGGGATTATTTAGACGTGTTCACGGGACTAATGTGATTAAAATAAGTTCACATTTTACTTCTGTAAACTTAAGAGGAATATTAAAACGTAATTAATCATCGTGTCTGTTTAGCTCAGTTGACTAACATTGACTAACGCGTGTGTTGTTATAAAAATAAAATGTTATAAGATCCTGTAAACCCAACTTCGCAGGTTCAAGTCTCCTCGCATCCCAAAAGGTAAATTATTACAAAATTAAAAAAAATATACATATTAGATATGGATGCAATGCACAAATTACGACGTAGTAGACAGAGAAAAGAGAAGGAGATTGAGTGTATGTATATTTAAGAAATGGTAATAAAGAAGTAGAGGTCGTGACATCTAGTAGCCAATATATAAACTTCTTGAGTAATAGTTGAATGGAAAGTATACGTCTGTGCCTGGGTACTAGGAAAATACTAATGAACTGTGAGATAAAGTTCAAACTGTGAGGTAAAGTCTTTATCTCACTAGTGAAATAAATTAGTAATGTTGAATAAAAGCCTACTTTACAAACGCAAAAGTATTTAGTAAAAGTATGTTTTTCGTTGTGGTCGTGGATAAATTATATTTGGTACGAGTTACTATTTAGAATGTGAATTTTTTCAGACTATTTTTATTAAATTTCAGGGAATATTAGGTATACATGTGAAATAAAATGTATCCTTGGATGATTTTAAAAGTAGCCTACACATGACATGGAACACAGAAAATTCCTGCATTTCTATTATTGCGGCGTGGCAGCGAAATTAGATTTATTCTGAAAGAAAACACGAATTAAATATTTAAAATATTAGATGTCTCAAACCAAAGTAACAAAAGAAGGTTCGAAATTCTACAGCACCAATAACTGATATAAATTTGACTTGAAACATTTATACTCTATCTACTATAAGAGAGGAAAAAAGTGTTTTATTTTTTCTGTAAACTCTTTTATTTTCCTGTAAACTCTGACGTCATTCTCTAAGAAGTTTCTGAAGTTTTTGCTTTCTCTAAATTTTGAAGAAACTACCCTTGTTCCATTCTCTTTTACTATTACTGGACTACATCAATTAAAATTCGTAATTCTGACTGCGTTATTTCTAAAAAATATTGTATATTCCCATTCAAGGAGAAAACAAGGAGAACAAGAGGAAGACAAAGACAACATGGGGAAGGCCTGTAGAGCAAGTGGAAGGCAAGGAAACAAGGGGCAGACAAGGAGAACGAGGGGAAGAGAAGGAGAAAGAGGAGAAGGAGGTGAAGACAAAAGGAAGGAGGACAAGTGGAAGACAAGGAAGACAAGGGAAACAGAAGGAGAACACAGGAATACGAGGAAAACAAGAGGAAGAGAAGGAGAAATAAGGAGGACGAGGGGAATTCAAGGAGAACAACGGCAAGACGAGGAATTGAAGTAGAATAGGTGGCGAACAGGGGGAATACAAGGACAAGAAAGAGAAAACCTGGAGAAGGAGATATAAGGACAACAGGAAGACGAGGAGAACTAGGGGAACACAAGGAGAACAGTGGGAATACATGAACAAGTTGAATATAAGGAGAACAACGGGAAGGCAAGAAGATTAAGGGAAGCTCAAGACGAACAAAGGGGATACAATTGCAACAAGAAAGGGGGTTGTATTTTCATGTCGCGGTCGATTCCCAAGTTACCCCCACCACCCCTAGTAAGGAGAAAGACGCACTTCTACGTGAAAAAGATGCGGTAGCCTATAGGCAGGGCCAGGTATTTTTGGAGATTGATTTTATCATTTGTGTTTTTTAATATTGGTGTCGGCGGAGATTGTTGAGATTGATTTGTACTCTTGACAGAGACTAATAGAAAATTTGGAAAATGCAATTACTTTGGAATTGGAGTATTAACTCAGTATATGAATATTACTTTCCAAATAATTAACATTAGAGGTTCGTTGGATTCTGGTAAAGGTGCGGTATGACCAATAGATAATATTTGTTGGATTGAGACTGTTAAACACATTCATTAAAAAAGGAAAAAAAAAGACTTGCAGCCCTCAAATTAACACTTTCAAATTATTAGTGAAATATTGAATTCTCATGCTGTGTAATGTCTTAAATGTTTGTGTTGTATCGGAGGTGGCCCTGGTATTGAGCTGATCCCTCATCTGGGGAGGCCCTCCATGTCCTTGTGTGGTCAAAAAAGTATGTTTGTAATCCATAGATTAATTCCTCTCCCGACAGGTAGCGGCCCTATAAGGCCCAGGTGGCGTGAGTCGTGTAAATGTACCTAAAAGGGAGAGGTTAAACTAAGGGAAAGGAGAAGGAGAAGAAGAAGAAGATGAAGATATTGAATTCTCCGTCTTTGTGTTCACTAATGTTATCAGAAGACCTGAAATACCATGTAATGTAGCCTACTTGGATATATAACAAATTCAAGTGAAAAAGAAAATCCGAAAAAAGAACACAGAATATGAAATTCGCTATAAAACGACGCTATAGTAATAATTCGCAAATGTGTTCATATTTCGATATTAGAACTCTATTTCATCGCGATTGTTTTATCCGCATATTATTAATCAGAATCACTTAATTCGTAAAGATTAGTAAAAATCTATTGTATATCTATTATTTCGTGATTTTCGTGATCTCCATAAATACCTGGCCCTGCCTATAGGTGTAATAAAGCCGTTTGGGACGGAAATAAGCTTGAACAGAGTAGAAAAAACCTCTTCTCATCTATTACTATTATTATTATTATTATTATTATTATTATTATTATTATTATTATTATTATTATTATTATTATTATACAAGTATATGAGGAAGTTCAATGTCTTTCTACGGAAGGATCTACATGGCGTGCTGACATCATAATAATTGATCGAGATAAAAAAAACTGGTCTCATTCTTGACCCCACTGTAAGGTTCGAAATTAATGAAGATCAACCAAAGCAGGTACATGAAAAGAAACGCGCTATTTACCTTCCATGCTGTGATGATCTCAGTCATAAATATAATATTCAGGATTGGAATGTCATTGGACTTATGTTTGGTGCGCGAGGAAAAATTCCCAAATTTACATTGGAGAGCCTCAGAAAATTAAAGGTTCCTGAAAAGACTCTTCAGACAATTGCATCAACCATTTTAAAATCTTCATTGAACATCATCAATCACCATCTCTATTCATCTTTATAAAATTCAATGTATATTATTTATTTCCAATAAATTTTTATCGTTTTGATAGCTACCACATCTTGTCGCAGAATATTCTTTTTTAAAATTTCATTATGTATTTTTAACATTAATTTAAATTTTCTTTTTGTTTTATTTGAATTGATTAGAATGCCGATATTTTAAATCCAAGATTTGGACGGCTATCATTTCGATTACGTATTGTATTATTATTATTATTATTATTATTATTATTATTATTATTATTATTATTATTATTAAGTATTTATATTGATAGAGTTAAGGTTATAGGTCATTCTCTTACACTCTACCAGATCACAAAGTACACGAGCAGTGAAATTTTATAAAAAGCGAAAGAACAAAAATACTAACATATTACAGAAAATAATAACGTAACAAAATTGACACTATACAAAATGAAAATAATACCATCTGGCAGTGTGTCTGAAAATCTGGTAGGCAACCCTTCACAGATCGTTTCTCCTGGATATCATTACTACATGCGCTCATTCCGTCGGTACAATTGCTTCCAAATCTGTGAAGGACTAAAACCGGATTCCGCCATCCTGAAGAGCTACAGACAACTTACCTAGAACCCCAGGAAATATTAACGCGTGTGTGATGGTATTTCTATGTTAGGCTTGAAGTTTTCATTCGACTGAACACTGTAATTACGTTATCATGACAGGGAGGACACTTTGATCATACGAACCGTATATGGAAATATCTTCGATCCACGTTTCGATCAGCATCCTCTCATCGAGAGTAAAGTAGTTGAACTAGTCCGTAGTGCCGCCACCTCTCTTTTACTTGATGTTCTATCAAGAACTAACGTTTCACTCAACATGAATTTTCTTTTGAAATTATAGTGCACTCTTCTGAACCTCTGAAATAAACGCTACCATACAGATGGCACATATTGATAGATCACTGCAGGATCTACAAAACAATCGTTTCAGGGAAATATGTAACAAAATGTATTGAAGACATGTTGCTAGTTAAATTGTAATGATTTTATACAAAAAAAAAAAAACAGAAGAAACTTCTTTACCGACTTAAGGGTATATGTACGTGAACCACCACAAATATTATCAGAAAATGCAGGCCCTACATTTTAAAGATTTTATAAGAAAATGAACTAACAATTGGACTAAAATTACACGGTACCACAACAAGACTTATAAGAACTTAAATATCTGATAAAAATATAAAAATGTTACTAACAATATTTTTCAAACCAGTTTTATCAGTCAGAGTAGCAGGGGGAACCTGCAGTTACATCATTTGGTAACCATAACGTTGTTATGGTCTCTCTGACATCTTTAATATTTTTCCTACATGGAATTAACATTTATTTCTGAAAAGTAGACTACTCTCAGAAATGTAGAGTTGTTAATTTTAATGCAATTAATTTTTTATTTGTCCTATATAAAATATATTAAAATTCACATAATATTTTGTGACCTAAGTTTTCTATTTTCATAGAAATGGGCATTATTGTAATCTACTTTTTGCATAAATGCATGTTAAATCAGTGTACAAAATTTCAGAATTCTATCTCTAATGGTTGTGGAGCTATGAAATAATGTGTGAAATTTTCAACTTTTGGAAAATTTAATTTAAAGTAAAAAGTAAATTTCTTAAAAACATTATTAGTAATCTTTTTATACTTTTATCAGATATTTAAGTTCTAACAAGTATTGTTATGGTACCTTGTAATTTTTGTCCAATTGTGAGTTCATTTTCTTATAAAATTAAAAATTTAGAGCCTGCATTTTCTGATAATATTTGAGGTCGTTCACATACATATACTCTTAAGACTGGTCCACAATAAATCGGAAACGACATCGAGAACGAGAATTGAACTATTATTAAAATAAATCTATTTCAATGTGAGCATCAGCAATTGCAATTAACGAGAAGCTTGCCGGAGCCCGGGAGTGGGAACGTGAAAATTAATCGTGAATGTTTACGTTTAAATACATTTATTTTAACAATATTTCCGTTCTCGTCCTAGTTGTTTTCGTTTCCGGTTTATTGTGGATCAGCCTTTACTGTTGAATAATGTTATGTAAATTACAGAATGTCATTAATTCCAGGGGGTTGTTCTTTGAGATATTTCAAAAAAAAAAGTGTAATACAAATTTACTTGTTTTTTCCCCCCTTTTTTTTAATAAAAATTGTTTTATATGAAATATTTCATAGCGTGCTTTGGGAAAGCCATTGATTGAATTCTCGATATGCTCGGTCAGTTTAAGAGACATGTGTATTAAGATAATACATGATTGAAAGAATGTTACTTTTGTCCTTTAAATGTGCAGAAATTTTATCCGAACAAATGTAAGTATTCGTTCTGCAAAGGAATTGCACTGTGTTACATTTGTTGGTAGTTACCGAGTGAATGACACAAATGAAGTGTTAAACTCAGAAACGTTTCATCGTCCCTGAAATAAATCAGTAATTTTAGAGGCACTTCATTTGAAGTGTTAATATCAAAATCGTCTTATCGTCCCTGAAATAACTGTAGTTTAAGCTGCAGAACCCCGTAAATAAAATAATTTCGAATAATAATAATAATAATAATCCAAGAATAATAATAATAATAATAATAATAATAATAATAATAATTTCCTAAGAAGATGGCTGGGCAGCAAGAGTGGATTATACTCTCCAACTCACCTGGGAGCCATATGATTTCTCTTCATCCCGGGAAAGCCTTCCCCGCCGAACACCGCGCAGCATTTGTGGTAACCACGGATGAATATTAAGCGTCCTCGTTTAGAGTCCCTGATCCGTTCTTTTAGATCCCAGCCCTTTGAAGTTCTAATCATACTACGCCCGAAGGCCTGTTAGGGCTCGAGAAATAAAATAATCCCTCCTTCTGGTTCTACGACGACCAACATATCTAAAGTGATCTTCTATACTTCTAGTGCGACCTTTTATTTATTCTGTTATTCCCGGCGTGACTATTTTATACCTCCTCTTTGCTTACGTCTTGAGGGATACGTTACAAAGGGGAAGGCTCTAAAAGTCTAAAGATAGGTAGTATCGTTCGCCATTTTTGTTCTTTCGTTGCCGAGCTATAGAACAAGACGAGGAATCTATTTGCCACAAATTGCTTAAACATTATCATTTGTAGTTCCTATGATAATAAATCAAACGTACTGTAATTCAGTAAATAATTTAGCGGCAAATAACGTCCTCGTGTTCTTTCTGTGATCGCAATACAACGAAAGAGCCAAAATGAAATGCGATTATATTAAGTATTTATCGAGTCTTAGAAATGCATAACGTCTTCATCAGCGAATCAAAGATGCATAATTTAAATGTATCCGACCTGCAAAACGTGATTGGCTGCCGGAAATGGAGCGACACGGAACTATAGAGCCAATGTAGAATCTCTTTAATCTTATTCTATTACGGTCCATTCACAATATAAAAGTGATCATATCAGTTATATTTATTAAAATATTTTTTATTTATTTAAATATATATATAGTCCATTTCTGACTTCATTATTGTTTACTTGATCAAGCGAAGTAAGATCAGCAACCGTTCTTAAAAAGTTAATTTCATTTGTTTAAACTTTCCTCTGTCAGATCTATTTAATGCCCAATTCTCTGAACTAAACATTAGCATTGGGACACCCATCACTTTATAAAATTTGAGTTGTGTTAATAAAATAAAGAACTGAAATCAGAATCGTCTTATCGTCCATATGACTCTTCGGTTTAAGAGATAAATGAAATATAGACTTAAAAGCAGTGAATGGAGACAAGTTATAAAATGAAGCAGCTAAATGCAACTTTGTCCGAGATCGTGCGTATTTGGAAGGTTTCCGACAAAACCATTGTCGTCGTTGGTCAGTGAGATTGAAACTTCCACATTCAGTATTCCCAACCTGAACACAGCATAACAATTTCCTATTCTTACAGAATCAGGTGACATATTGCATTTTACTGCTTTAGGCTTTAACATATTATTTTTAAAGACGTTCAATATAGTAATAATTATAAATTGATCCTGAAACTTACCACTGCAATTTCACCTAAATTGCACTGTTAATTATTGTTTTTAAATATTTGCAAAAGTAACAAACTCTACAACTCCACTAAAGAAAAATGCATTCGTGATGCAAGTAACATTCTAGGAAGGAAAAATCAACAAGATTCCAGACTCATCATAGACTGGGCTAAAAAAAAAGACAGACAATATCACGGCCTGCTGGAGTTTAGTAAACACAGAAAACATTTTAAAGCAACAATGTTGAAGATAGATATTTTTGTTTTAAAAATTTGCCGTCATTGAACAGAAAAAGATGGAGATTTCATTGCAATGTCTAATTACAAATTCCTCTTTACAGGTATGTAATAAAAGATCTTTCCTGTACAAAATAATTCCGATAGACGAGCGGTATATTTTCTTTTTGTTCTGTTTTTTTCAAAAGCTCAATATGTTTCGCTTTTCAAACTTTTCCTCGAACATGAAAACTTCAACATACCGCTCTTGTAACGCATATTACTATTCTCTATGACAACTCCATAAATTAGCCTACGTTCCGTCCTGTTGACGATAATGTGTATACTTCGTTGTCATCGGAACGGCATGGCTGAAGGCTTTCACGCCTCTTCTCCAATTTAGCAAAAAATTCAAAAGAGTCATAAGGAATATCCAACAATTATTTGTAAATGTTACGCGATAATCAGGATGCCTCGCACACAAGAGTGCGGTGGGCGACAATAAATCCGGGAGGGGCCGAGGCGGGCGTTATTTTACAGTGTGTCTGTGTATGTAATTATCCATAAATGCTATGGAAAATAACGCGCAATTAATGTAAAGTAATGCGGCAGGCACTTGGAAAGCTGCTTCTATTTAAATGTCTTGTAATTTATCTGTATACTTGCGGCTATTTAAACTCTCCGCATGAGAATTAGTCGCTCTAATGTAAATACAGCCCTACTAATCGCTTTTTAAATTTTACTATCTCTTGATGTAATGTGCTGAAACCCTCCGCAGGGTTTTAGATGAAATGACCCGAATCCCTACGTACGAATACGTGGCATTGCAGTTACATCTAACAGCGTCAGTTTTATATTTAAAAATATACTAACATTGTACTATACTTTACGTAGAAACAAACGTTATATTCTAGGGCGACGAAATTAAATATTTCTGGAGTTGTAATATCAATTTAACTCTCGAAATTTCCTAAAATAAACACAGGCCTACATACGAAATGGTATTTGGCGAAATGAGCCGAGGAATCATCCTGGCAATACCTGCTACCGCCAATTTCATAGACGCTAAATAACCCAGCAGTTGATACGACGTAATTAAAACAATAACAGGCTTAGGGTTCCAAGTTCTGGGGTTTATCAGCTGCTAGTCTGGGTATGGATCCTCATTAAGTTTATTCCAATTCATTCTGTCGAAAGATTTTCCAGGTCAAAAAACAGTACATACATGTCTTTATTTTTTTGTAGGTATTCTCCACCGATTGTTCAGAGCAATCCAATTGCATCTCTCGTACCTTTTCCCTTCCTGAAGTATTTTGTATTTATTTGTTTATTTAATTATAAATCAAGGAAAATATTTCAACGGGCACATAATACATTACGCAGAATAAATATGGAAAACGCCTGATATTATTGGCTCGAGAAGATTTTTTGTCATTCAATCTGCTTTCAAAAAAACTGAAAATTAGAATGTATAAAACAGTTACATTACCGGTTGTTCTATAGACTATGGTTGTAAACTTGGACTCTCACTTTGAGAGAGGAACAGAGGTTAAGGGTGATCGAGAATAAGGTGCTTAGGAAACTATTTGAGGCTAAAGGCTAGTTTACATGACCATACTAGGTTTCGCAACTGGTTTTTATTTGAATGCGCATGTGTGAAATGTAGTGGTAACACTCAGTTACGACACTAGAAAGTTTCGACTGCTTCCAAGTTTTCGTGAAACGAAACTAGTAGTTTCGAGGAGTTTCGAGGTTAAACACATTTTGATCTGGGGATTGAGTTACAAAATGAGATGGGGAAGTAAAGAAATTAAGTTTCTTGATTTATATGCAGTGGAAACGTGTTTGTGGACTTTTAATGACCCGAAATTACAAATGAGCAAATAAATTAACTGTTCCAAAGTCACCTTAAATGATTATGATAACTTTCGGGAGTTTCTATAACTTTCTCTTTCAATAAGATACATCCTAAATGTGATCTTATTTTCATTCATACCCTAGTTCAGACTTCTTTCTTTCTTTCTTTTTTTCTTCTGTTCTCACTTTTTAAGATCAGTAGTAAAATCTCTGCTACAACTCTAGCATTTAAATGGATATCATTGAAGAAAAATATTGAAGTTGTCATGAAACCACAGTATACACATGTATCCATGTAAAAAACTTCCTAAGTAATTACTTTCATGAAATTAGTTGAGAAACCTAGTATCGTCGTGTAAACTGGCATTAAAAGGAATGAAGTTACAGAAGAATGAAAAAAGTTATACAACGCAGAACTACACGGATTGTATTCTTCACATAACATAATTAGAAACATCATTCAAATGTTCGAGATGGGCAGGGCAAGTAGCACGTATGGGTGAACCCAGAAATGCATATAGAGTGTTAGTTGGAAGACCTGAGGGAAAAAGACCTTTTGGGAGGCCCAGACGTAGATGGCAGGATAACATTAAAATGGGTTTGAGGAAGATGGGATATGATGTTAGGGACTGGATTAATGTTGCTCAGGATATGGACCGATGGCGGGCTTATTGAGGGCGGCAATGAACCTCCGGGTTCCGTAAAAGCCATTTCTAACATTATAGGCCTACATTTCTCAGTAACAGTGTGTACAACGGTGTCCTGTCCATCTCTCTTCGCCTTCCTCACGCACATCGTCACTTCCGCCATGCATTCCCTGAGTAGTTTACCTACAATTTAGCTGTTTCAAATTTAGACCACACAAACACTGTTATTAATTGCGTAACACTAAGAACAGATGTTCAGAGTGATAGTTTAGGATCTCACAATACTCTGACCAGGAGCAATCAATATTTGGCTTTGCATAAACATGCGATGTGCTAATACCGCAACCATGCGGACCAAGCGCCCTTCCCTCAAACGGTCTACTATGCGGGCGTTCTGTAGGCCTGTCCCCGATAGGGTAACTCAAAACGATGAAATGTATAAATAAAGCAAGGATGTCGTCTGCGACAACGATGAACTTCACATGAATCTCGTAACATGGTTTCGCTCATATCTCATAAATAGGAAACAGAAAGTCGAAATCAATACAACTATGAAATCTACCTCGACATGGGGAATTATTAATAATGGAATTCCTCAAGGTTCAATATTAGGTCCCCTACTTTTTCTAGTATTCATAAATGATCTTGCCCTCTAATAAAAGATGTAGGTCATCCCATATCATTTGCACATGACACAAGTATAGTAATTACAGCCAATAACTCCAACATATTCCAGTCTTCAACAGAAGAAATTCTCTTCAAAATATGTGACTAGTTCTTGTCAATAACTTAGCATTAAATTGTAACAAAACTAACATAATTAAATTTAAATCCTGTCCAAATTCAACCTCGCAAATTTCAAGCACAATAATTAACAATAGATCCCTATTAGAAACAACAACCAAATTTCTTGGCTTAAAAAATAATAATGTGTTAAATTGGAAAAATAGTAAATAAATTACCCCCAAACTAAATTCAGTATGTTTTGCTATTAGATCTATGCAAAAGATAGTAAATATCAATACCTTAAAACAATAAACTTTGCATATTTCCACTCTATAATGAGTTTTGGAATAATATTCTGTGGAAATTCCACAGATACTGACAGTATATTCCTATTACAAAAAAGAGTAATTAGAATAATAGTAGGTGCCAAATCTAGGGAATCGTGTAGGACTATTTTCAAAAACTACAAATAATGCCCATGGCTTGTCAGTATATCTTTTCATTAATACTCTTCCTCGTATGTAATCGTGAAAACTCTGTAATTCATTCAACAGTTAATATCATAAATACACGTCAAAAATGTCTTTCATATTCCATCGTCAAGTCTATCATGCTATCAAAAAGAAGTGTGTTATATGGCAGTAAAAATTGTTTAATAGCCACCCTATCGATATAAAATATGAAACTCAAAACATAAGATTGTTTAGGGCCAAATTAAAGAAGTACCTAATTTCTCACGCCTTTTATTCTGTAGGTGAATTCAATGACATTCAATAACGCTTCATGAAATTGATACTAAAAGTTTGTGTGGTACTATTAGATTATATTGTAAACCTCGTTTGTATATATTTCATCTAGACTGTGACTATAAATGAAGACTTTATAAAAGTACTAAGTTTTTTGACTTGTTCCATTTTCTAGCTGTGAAGCAATGTATGAATACCATGAAATGTTAATAAATACAGTGCAATACAACATAACCTCCGAAGTTTAAATCACAAATTATGAAGACACATGAATTTCTGACTTCAATGTCGCCAGGTTTTTAAACTTTAATAGACGTGAAATCTTGTGAACTGAAGAGCGTTATAGTGAACGGCTTTCTAAATGGCTCTTCTGATTTGTTGTACAGAGAAAGTGAAGAGATGATAAGAATCTGAGCGTGTACGTTAGAAAATATCGGAAAGCGAAACACCACGTCTGACCTTTTAATGACAGACTATTGAAGGTATCAGTTTCAAACAAGATATCACGTTACAACTCTAGTTGTGTTTGGACCGCTGACATTTTAGTTTCTTGTTTCACAATCACGTTATACATTGAACGAAGCCCGTCTGGCATTCCGTGATGCTGAACACAAACATAAAGGATTTATTCTCTATCAAACACTGCCATGACAACCGAGATAAAGATGTCGACATACTAAATTATAACTAGAAACAATGAATACGTTCAGATCGTATTAGAGCGAATAAAAGTATGAAATTTTATATTCCAAATTATGAAGAAGAAGTGAAAACTAGAAATCTTTACGTTTTAGGCTATGGCGAATTTAAATCAATTGAAAAAAGTTTCACATTTCGAATATTTTAAGAGCATTTTCCTAAATGTTTTTTTTTTGTCAAATATTGATAATGCACAAATATTTTCATTTGGCTGTAAAAAATTATTATCGATAGGATTGTTTAGGCCAACCATGACGTAAAATGATAATATGATTTTATTTATTCTAATTATCAGCTTTTAGTCCTATCTTCAGCAAAAATATTGTAGTAATTCTTAATGCAAAAATTTTATCAATGAAAATGTTTCTTTTGGCAACCGCTCAGTGGAACTTTAAATTTATTTAGTATGTTACTTATGCCATATTTTTCCTACATTTGTATCTTTTATCACTTCTGAGAAAAGTGTTCCCAAAATTAAGAAATTTAATATTGCATGAATGGAAACTTTGACACCATTTTCTGCACTTTCTTATTTTTGTGGCATTGGTGCACTTTTCTCTGAAAGTATTGTTCCCAAAAGGCTGAAATTAATATACAATATCAATGTGATGGCATTTTACACAGTAGGTTAAACAAATGAAGACTAGCCTATTTCTATGTTCTACAAAAATAAAAAATAATTTGTAGTGATTCTTAATGCAACAAATGTTATCAATGAGATTTTTTTTTTTTTTTGCCAACCGTTCAGTGGAATTTTAAATTTATTTAACCGGTTGTATACATAAAGTATGTTACATATGCCCTATTTTTCTACATGTAATATTTCTGCAATACACCAAAGGGTTTTATAATATACTAGTACAATACAAGGGGTTAGAATCGATACTTCATACAAGACATAATATATGTCATCAATTCATCTAAAGAGTAGAAGACGTGAGAAATTAGGTACTTCTTTAATTTGGCTCTAATTTGAGTTTGATAGGGAGTCTATTAAAAATTTTTACTGCAATATAACACACTCCTTTCTGACAGCTCGACAGACTTGCTGATGGAGTATGAAAGTCATTTTTGACAAGAATTTATACTATGAACTGTTGAATTACTGTAGTTACACAGCTTTCACGATTACATAGAAGGAGGTTTATTAATGAAAAAATATACTGACAAACCATGGGCATTACTTGCAGTTTTTTAAATGATCCTACACGATTCCCTAGATTTGGCACCTACTATTATTCTAATTACACTTTTTTGTAGTAGAAATATACTGTTACTATCTGTACAATTTCCCCAGAATATTATTCCAAAATTCATTACCAAAGCATATTGCTTTTAAAGCATTGCTATTTACTATCACTTGCATAGACCTAATAGCAAAACATGCTGAGCTTGATTTGAAACTAGCTGGCTGGCTGGATGGATAGGTGGAAGGACGGGTGGCTGAAAGGGTTAGTGGAGAGATGTTGAAATGGTTGGGAGGTGGGAGGATGAATGGAAATACATTTGAGGGTATATGGGTAGACAGGTGAGTAATAGGGGCTAATTCGGCATTAACCGGCATTAGTAGCAGTAGGGATATAAGTTCAGGATGGCCGCCATTAGGGCCTACTACCAATGTAAACTTTCTTGTACTCATTTTTGATAAGGGCTGAGTTTACCTCAGGTATATAGAATAGCCGAAAGAGCAGGTGAATTGAAAAACATCTAAAACTTTAATTTGGAGTCGAATCCGCGACCTTCAACTTTGTAGAGCACCGCCTTAACCACTACGCTACCAGATACTCCTTGCAGTCCCAGAAACAAAATTCAGGTGGTTCAAATTTTGTTTCTGAGTCTGTACACTGAGAAAACAAAAGAGTATCTCTTTTCATCAAAATTAGATAAAGATATAAGGCCTCAATTAGATTTACTTGGATTACGGTACACAAACATCAGGCATTTCTTGATGTTGGAAAATCTCCGCTGTCTTATGCAAATGTCGCGATTCTGAGGCTTCGGTACGGCCTGAGAGCTGAGAACGCAAACCGAGAGAGTCACCTCAATCGACGGAGCGTCTTAAATAAACCAATAAATAACCCGTGTTTGTTGTCCTGCGTTGTTTTCATTACATGGCTTCATCTCCCTTCCCTCCGCATGCAAGAAAGTTCATCTTAGTTTAGGCTAATAATGAAGCCGAAGAGAACTTACGACTCGACGCAGGGGTGAACAGCATCTCCCTACGAAATGAGGTTGCTGAAAACAAGATAACAGCAAACCATACATTTCTGTTGCAAGTTTTGTCATACGTTATTTTCTATGCTAGACGAGCTATTCACTTACACAATTGATTTGTAACTTTCATTGTTTTGATACTGCTATTAAAATATGGACGGGATGCATATAGAGTGTTAGTTAAGAGGCCAGACGGAAAAAGACCTTTGGGGAGCCCGAGACGTAGATTTTCTTATTTTAGTAGGCTATTTTACGACGATTTATCAACAGCTTAGGTTATTTAGCGAAGACCTTTGAGGAGGCCGAGATGTAGATTTTTTTTTTATTTTAGTAGGTTATTTTACGACGATTTATCAACATCTTAGATTATTTAGCGAAGACCTTTGGAGAGGCCGAGATGTAGATTTTTTTTTTTATTTTAGTAGGTTATTTTACGACGATTTATCAACATTTAGACCTTTGAGGAGGCCGAGATGTAGATTTTTTTAATTTTAGTAGGTTATTTCACGACGATTTATCAACATCTTTGGTTATTTAGCGAAGACCTTTGGGAAGGCCGAGACGTAATTTTATTTTTATTTTAGTAGGTTATTTTACGACGATTTATCAACATCTTAGTTTATTTAGCGAAGACCTTTGGGGAGGCCGAGACGTAGATTTTATTTTTATTTTAGTACGTTATTTTACGACGATTTATCAACATCTTAGTTTATTTAGCGAAGACCTTTGGGGAGGCCGAGACGTAGATTTTTTTTTTATTTTAGTAGGTTATTTTACGACGATTTATCAACATCTTAGGTTATTTATCGAAGGCCTTTGGGGAGGCCGAGATGAAGATTTTTTTTTATTTTAGTAGGTTATTTTACGACGATTTATCAACATCATAGGTTATTTATCGAAGACCTTTGGGGAGGCCGAGACGTAGATTTTTTTTTATTTTAGTAGGCTATTTTACGACGATTTATCAACATCTTGGTTATTTAGCGAAGACCTTTGGGGAGGCGGAGATGTAGATTTTTTTATTTTATTTTAGTAGGTTATTTTACGACGATTTATCAACATCTTAGGTTATTTATCGAAGACCTTTGGGGAGGCCGAGACGTAGATTTTTTTATTTTAGTAGGTTATTTTACGACGATTTATCAACATCTTAGACCTTTGAGGAGGCCGAGATGTAGATTTTTTTAATTTTAGTAGGTTATTTCACGACGATTTATCAACATCTTGGTTATTTAGCGAAGACCTTTGGGAAGGAGATGTAATTTTTTAATTTTATTTTAGTAGGTTATTTTACGACGATTTATCAACATCTTAGGTTATTTAGCGAAGACCTTTGGGGAGGTCGAGACGTAGATTTTTTTATTTTAGTAGGTTATTTTACGACGATTTATCAACATCTTGGTTATTTAGCGAGGACCTTTGGGGAGGTCGAGACGTAGATTTTTTTTTATTTTAGTAGGTTATTTTACGACGATTTATCAATATCTTGATTATTTAGCAAAGACCTTTGGGGAGGCCGAGATGTAGATTTTTTTTTTTAATTTTAGTAGGTTATTTTACGACGATTTATCAACATCTTGGTTATTTAGCGAAGACCTTTGGGGAGGCCGAGATGTAGATTTTTTTATTTTATTTTATTTTAGTAGGTTATTTTATGACGATTTATCAACATCTTAGGTTATTTAGCAAAGACCTTTGGGGAGGTCGAGACGTAGATTTTTTTTTATTTTAGTAGGTTATTTTACGACGATTTACCAACATCTTGATTATTTAGCGAAGACCTTTGGGGAGGCCGAGATGTAGATTTTTTTTTTAAATTTTAGTAGTTTATTTTACGACGATTTATCAGCATCTTGGTTATTTAGCGAAGACCTTTGGGGAGGCCGAGATGTAGATTTTTTTATTTTATTTTAGTAGGTTATTTTATGACGATTTATCAACATCTTAGCTTATTTAGCGAAGACCTTTGGGGAGGTCGAGACGTAGAATTTTTTTATTTTAGTACGTTATTTTACGAAGATTTATCAACATCTTAGGTTATTTAGCGAAGACCTTTGAGGAGGTCGAGACGTAGATTTTATCTTTATTTTAGATAGGTTATTTTACGACGATTTATCAGCATCTTAGGTTATTTAGCGAAGACCTTTGGGGAGGCCGAGACGTAGACTTTATTTTTATTTTAATGGTTATTTTACGACGCTTTATCAACATCTTAGGTTATTTAGAGTTTGAATGAGACGAAGGTGATAATACCGGTGAAATGAGTCCGGAGTCCGCACCGAAAGTTACCCAGCATTTGCTCATATTGAGTTGAGGGAAAACCCCGGAAAAAACTTCAACCAGGTAACTGCCTCGACAGGGAATCGAACCCGGGCCTCCTGGTTTCACGGCCAGACGCGCTAACCGTTACTCCACAGGTGTGGACCCGAGACGTAGATGGGAGGATAATATTAAAATGGATTTGAGGGAGGTGGGATATGATGATAGAGACCGGATTAATCTTGCACAGGATTGGGACTGACGGCGGGCTTATGTGAGGGCGGCAATAAACCTGCGAGTTCCTTAAAAGCCATTTGTAAGCAAGTAAGAAGCCACCGGCGTAGCTCTGTCGGCTAGGACGCTTGCCTGCCGATCCTGAGTTGCGTTCGGGCGCGGGTTCGATTCCCGCTTGGGCTGATTACCTGGTTGGGTTTTTTCCGAGATTTTCCCCAACCATAAGGCAAAGGTCAGGTAATCTATGGAGAAACCTCGGCCTCATCTCGCCAAATACCATCTCGCCATCACCAATTTCATCGACGCTAAATAACCTCGTAGTTGATACAGCGTCGTTAATTAACCAAGTAAAAAAAAGTGAGATTATAAAGAAAATTACGTAATTATTAATAATCACGAGATGTATCGGTAATGGGAGCAAAATTTGTAGGTTTTGTATACATTTCAGCTACTTTATTTATTTATTTATTTATTTAACCTGGTAGAGATAAGGCCATCAGGCCTTCTCTTCCCCTCTACCAGGGGATTACAACTACAATATTAAGAATTTAATGTTTGTTTTATCTTCAATTATTTTATTAACTTCACTCAATACCTTTTACGACCTATTTTTACTCAGAACAGATACAAATTTTTCTGACACAATTCTTTCTTTGGGTCCTGGAACTGCTGCAACAATTTTCCTAAAATCTTTCACCTTCTGAGCTGCTGAATAATGGTAAAAATGTTGGCTTCCAACTTCTCTATCGTCTTTGGTATTGGTCGAAATGAGTTTGTATTGTAGGCTATGATCCTTAATGATTGCCAAAAACCACATAACACATTGCATTCATTGAACAATTCATGCAAATGAATTCATTCATACATTCGAATTCTTTAAGGGGGGATGTACACCATTCCCCTGCAAAAATTTAGTGAAATTAATTTTTTTAATATCTCAGCTCTTATAAAAGCTAAACGAACAAAACTCTTCCTGCTTAATATACATACATTACACTTTATAAAACATTATTCAGAATATTAAAATGGCTAATAATTATCTGTAAAAATAATATCAAATTTGTATAATTATTCTTACAAACATAAAGCATTTACATAATAAAAAAATACAATTAATTAAATATCTGTATGATTATTTTACTTGAACGTTTTAAAGACCTACATCAACAACATAGTCTCGAGTCTTTTACCTATTTCTTCCGGAAATATTTTTTCTTAATGAATTTTTTTAGAAAATTTAATATTGAAGGTAACGATCAAGAAAAAAATATATATGAAAAGTTTTGTGCATTTAGCTTTTATACTAATAAGCCGTGGCGTTACAGTCCACGAAGGTCAAGACCGACCAGCCGGCTGCTGGCCTCACAGCCACATGCCGAAGAAGAGGTGGACGATCATCCAACCAGAATGGAGGTATCGTGTGGTTAGCACGATGAGCCCCCCAGCCGTTATAGCTGGTTTGCGTAACCAGATTTCACTACCTATCGTAGCTCCCCAAGTGCATCACGATGCTGGGTGGGCTCCGGTCCCATACACTGACCGAAATTTTATGAGAAAATTTCTTTCCCCATGAGGTCTCGAACCAGCGCCCATTCCGTAACGCGAGTCCTAGGCAGGATGCCTTTGACCACAACACCACGGCGCGGGACTGCTTTTATAGTAGTGGAGCTATAAAAAAATGAATTTTACTAAATTTTTTTCACGCCAGTGGTGTATGTATGTATGTATATGTATGTATGTATTTATTCACGCTGCAATGGGTATATACCCGGTGGCAGTGGTAACTAATTACACTCAATTGACAATTATAAACTTATTAATTAAAAATACAATTAATAATAATACTAATAATTAATAATAATAATAATAATAATAATAATAATAAATAATAATAATAATAATAATAATAATAATAATAATAATAATAATAACAGGAATATCCTAAATTAAATGAAGCATGGATAGTGAAGCCAGAGGTATGTACTGCTATTTAATGTATAAATACGCAGTTATCTTTGCCGAATAGAGGTAGAAATGTAGGGGAGAGTCGGGTAGTATCGGACATCGGGTAATATCGGACAGTGAGTTTCTTTCATCTACCACACAATGATAGTACCTGATTGACATGGTTACGTTTCTGTGATGTCGCATAAAGAAACATAACCATGTCATTCAGGTACTACCATATGGTGGTAGATGAAAGAAACGCACTGTCCGATACTACCCGATGTCCGATACTACCCGATGTCCGATACTACCCGACTCTCCCCTAATATTGATGCCAGATGAAAATAAAGCTCTCAAAGTTTTTTCATCTGTAAGTTTGAGGCACTGAAGGAAACAAAATACGGTAAGAATCGAACAAATGCAATAAATTTCATTGTTACAATTAATTACACAAGATGGATGTGTTTTGTGACTACCAAATTTTAATCTGTGACTCTGAAATCAGCTACAAGGGTCGGTCCGGTTTTTTTTGCCACTACTGTACAGTTCCAACCAAACATTTGCAAATCAAGCGCGCTTGCAACTATTAAAGTGACGTAGGAACATCCTGCTCATTTTGTTTTATCTCCAATAATGTATCGGACCTCTGGGATGGACAATACGTCTGCTCTGAACGCAGAACTCCATGTGAGCTTCAAAATGCATGACTCTTCGATGTGATGCTGTTTCAAACTGCAATAAATTTCATATAACACGCCCTGGAGCATTCACTTCTCCTGCAACTCTCTCAGCCGACTTTAATTATCTCAAAGACTTTATCAGAGCAACTGTACATATGGATACTACTAAGATTACTAACATCATCATCATCATCTTCTTCTTCTTCTTCTTCTTCTTCTTCTTCATCATCCTTCACGAATTTAGACCATTAGTAGTCTGTTTCGGCCTTCAGTTGAATGCCGTCTTATAATCTTTTCAGTGCCCTTTTCCTTTAAGATGGCACTGAAGAAATATTTTCGGATATTCATATTCTTGCATAGGTGAACATCCTGTTTCCAATTGTTTCTGTAATTTTGAATCTTTTGTAAAATTAATGTAGTTTCTAGTTCCTCTTGTGATCCATCAAAGTACGACATATCTTGCAGTTTTCTTAAAAAAATTAATTTCTGTTTCAAACAGACGTACAAAATTTTAATACATTATTAATATACATATTTTTTCTTGCATACAATATTTTTACTTGGTTCACGTTTTGCATACTCATTAAATTTGGCATTCTTATCATTTGCATGCTATTAATTTGGTATAGTATTCACTTGACATACTTTTTTAATGGACTGACATTAAAAAAATGGACATAACAAATTATAAAGTAAAATTGTGGCCACATGTTCTTAAGTAATCCAAAATGCGTCCCTCATACTTATGTTGTTGGTATCCTTGGACTTTATGTTGTAGCCTTCTAATATAAGAATCCCCTAAAACAGGAGTTCTCAAACTTTTTGAGACTGCGCCGTCCTTCACATGTCAGATTTTTCGTGCGACGTTCTTGTACTCAAAATTTAAAAAATACTCAAATTATATTTGGTGTTTTTTTTTTTTTAAGAAAATATTCATTTAGCCTTCCTTACCAGCTTGTAAAAATACAAAATTGGAATTAAATAAATATCTAAACTTAGTGAAAACTTGCATGTCATGTTTCACTATAGGCTGCTTTATAAATTATTTTACTTTTACCTTATAGCTGCAACGCCCCAAACATAGACCGACGCACAGTTTGAGAACCCCTGCCCTAAAAGATAAATTTCCCCCTCTTCTTGTTGTTTCTACAAATTCACCCTCCATAATTTTTTATACATCCGAAACCTCTAGAACTTTTAAACAAAGACAAGTAACCTTAGAAACTATAACAGGAGCTATTAACAATGTGCACAATATAATTACAGTAGAGTAGGTATGTAAAAATATGGTATGTGAATGTACAAATGAAACAGAGTAGTTCTATGCCAGAAAAAGTATACCTAAAAGGTTGTGTCAAATTACATTAGATGAAAAATAAATAAGTCAAATACTTGTATGTAAAATAGATTATTTTTCAAATTACTTTATGTCAAATAGCAGTAGGTAAATTGTAGTATGTCAATCCACCCTGAACCCTTTTTGTCTTCTTTACTGTCCAAATTTCACTACCATATGTTACAAATGGAATCGCACTATATTATATACTTTTGATGTGCTCGATTTTTTTACTATTTGGTTCCAAACTTGATTTAATTTTTCTAATATCTTGAGAAATTTTGTAATTTTTCCTAAATTCTTTTCCCCTTCATATAACAAGTCGTAACCCAGACATTTGACAGAGTTTACTTTTTCTAATATTTTATTTTCAACTTTATTTTGAACCTTACTGGCGCTTGACCTTTTAGGGCCATAACCAGCCATGCCAATCTCAATTGAAGGGGAAAGTATGACGTCAACCTCATTCCAAATCTTTTAGACATGATTGACGTTCTTGTATCGCTCTCAATCCAAAACTTGGGTCGGTTCAGAAAAACCAAGGCTTTAGTAGGGACAGTAATGTTTGCTCTCTAGGTTGGGCATGTTTAGCATCCTTGGCCATAACATTGGATGTTTTACAATACATTTTCATTCTCAATTATTTTAGAATGCTATTTAACGCAAATATTAATTTCCCTTTTTATATCATCATCTGCTTTAGAAATTACAACCTGGTAATCTGCCTATAATAATGTGTTCAATGCCGTGTTATTTTGAATTTTAATTCCTTATCGTATATATGCTAGTCCACTCTGAAATTATGTGAATAATTCAATAACATCAAGACAAGGGGCAGTCTTGCTTAACTCCTCTATTATTTATTCTGTTTAGTCATTTTATCGTCATTATTATCATGTTACTCTTGCATTTTTTCATAATGTTCCGTAGCAAACAATTTGGGACGTTTCCATCCTGCAAAATTTTTAATAAATCGGGCCTCCTCACAATACCAGGAAAAGCTATATGGCACTGTAAATTAAATTCTCTTCTTTCCTGTACGTAAAACATATTATTATCAAGGCAAGTTCTTTCCTTCCTAAATCCATTTTGGCATTCACGTATATAGTACATTATGTAACGAGCCTATAATGAAGGTAATTAAGAAGTGAGTATGGATATTTATGAAACGAGCTCAAGCGAGTTTCATAATTTTCATACGACCTTCTTAATTACCATTATAGGCGAGTTTCTTACGACTTTTTATGCTCGACCATATTTCTAACTTGATATTATTAATTTTATTGCATCTGACCTGGAGCAATGTCCCGTATGTTGTGAGATGTGCGCAGACGCGAAAGTATTGATTTTTTCCGAGGAACAGATGTCCACATTGACCTTGCTAGGCCATAAGAACCTACAGAGATAACATTCAAATAAAATTAGACATTGAAAAACGAGATGACAAATTGAATTTATTTGAATATTATTTACAATTAACGCTAATTATTATAGTAACAGAACATAACCTTCTGCGACAGTATTGGATTTCCAGCCTCCGTGACTTTTCGCTAATTCTCTTTCGATTGCATATCCGAGAATAATCGATACTTGCGGTTTTATAACGGTAGAAAGCTGACCTGTCATTGGCTGAATAGTTGTAACCTGAGTCGTCATTGGCTGAAAGACCTGACCTTTAATGAGTAGATGTACTTAAATGACATGCATTAAAGGTCAGCTACCAGGTGTATAATTACTACATTTCGGCATGGTCGAGCATAAAATAAAATAAATGTTCAAGCACTTTGCATTTCTCATTTAATAACCTATTACACCAGATGTATTTTAGGAAAGTAATTCCTCTTTAATTTCCTGGATTTGTTTTATCTCCTTATTCACAAATTGGGTTCACAATACTAAACTTGCGTTTCTTCCATTCTTTAGATATTTCTTTAAATATTACTGTTTAACAGTAGGCCTACATTCTTTCTGTATTCTTCTGTGATTTTTTTTAGAAAAGCCGCATTTTTGGCAATAGATTTCAGATTAAAAGAATGAAAATCGATAACTGACACATTCCTCTGACTAATGGTGAATTAACGGTTAAAACTTCGAAATCAGGTTCAATTATACTATTATCATAATTATTATAATTATGATTATAATTATTATTATTATTATTATTATCATCATCATCATTGTTACAACAGAAACTTTGACGTGTACATAGTGACATAACAGAAAGTCCACAGCTGTGGAGTAACGGTTAACATGTCACTGTGAAACGAGTGGCCACGGGTTAAAATCCTGATCGGAACAAGTTACCTGCTTAGAGCATTTCCCAGGTTTTTCCTCAACCATCTGAACCTGGATAACTTTCGGCTTTGGACCGCAGACACATTTCACCATAATTTATTCACATGTCATTATCATTATTACCATAGTACTTTAAACTTTGTATGCTAGACGTCATGATCTCGATTACTTATTCTTATGTAAGGTCCTCAAAGGTGACATTGTCAACCTTTCTTAAACAGTGCTAGCTTTCGTATTCCTATGAAGGACATGAGGCATCACAAACTCTTCTATATTAGAAATTCTAAATCTTTCTCTCCGGTTTCCAGATGTATTAAAAATACTAACTTACACGTAGGCGATTTCGATCCATTCAATGTATATAAGTATTGAACATAGCAATGTCTTTGCTAATATTACCTATTTACATAATCTCTCTGTAAGAATTAACTTCCTTCCATAACACGTAATAGTATTAATTTTTGTAAATTAATCATTGTAATCTGTGTTCTTCATTTTGTTATTATTATTTCAATTATTTAGTTAATTTGTACCATAGCTGTTCATTTTATTTATCACTGTGCTAGACTTTTATTGCCCAATGGCTGTTGTCCAGCGAATGAATGAATGAATGAATGAATGAATGAATGAACGAATGAATAAATGAATGAATGAATGAATGACTGAATGAATAAATAAATAAAAAAATTAATTAATTAATTAATTAATAAGTAAATAAATAAATAAATAAATGAATAAATAAGTGAATAAATTAATGAGCAAATGAATGAATAAATAAATAAATAAATAATAAGTAAATAAATAAAATAAATAAATTAATAAATAAATAAATTAATTATTAAATAAGTGAATAAATGAATGAATAAATAAATATTCCCTGTTAAGTTCACGGTGCGGCGTGCTGTATTCGTTCAAGAGGGCTACCATTCGGAGACAAATATAATTAACAGGACAGGAGTTTTAAGCACAATAAGCCTCAGGCTGAGGCGCAAGCCTTCGGGGCCCTCCTTCGTCAAAGAGGAAAAAAAAGGCAATACAAATTGACATCAAATGTATCTGTTTGTTCTGAATAATACTGCACCTCCCTTAATATACTATAGTAATGTCACATGATTTGCGGGCAATTATGAACTTGTTTGTGGGCAGACCAGAATATTAAAGGAATTGCTTTATTTTCTTCTTGTTAAGACCTATGCTTCCAAAATGTTTCCTGACAGCAGGAAATTTATTTTTCGCATGGAACTCAACTGGCAGACGGTAGCAACGTGTGTGGTATCGGCGGCACGCAGTTTTGTCGTGCACGCGTCTAGTCCTTTGATATACGTCATCCCCGTACATCATGCGCTGAGCCAATATTGGAGTCTTATCCCGTTAAACTTGATAGCAGAAAACGTTACGACAGCTCCAGGATATCATGTCTCAGGAAATTTACGTCCTTCAATAAACTTCGGTGACCTATTTTTATCCCCCTTCAGCGAGGAAAATCTATTCCTTAAAGTATTATCGATCTTTTAAAAAAAATGAGGAAGCTTAAGACATACTTTAGTAGCCAGGTTATCATTAGAAACGAAGGCAAGATATCGTATTATCGCGGTACAAGTGACAGTGGAAGAGTGGCGTAAAACACTTCTTGCACTTCTCGAATAATTTCGAGGGAAAATTGTTCCGGAGCCGGGTATCGAACCCGGGACCTTTGGTTTAACGTACCAACGCTCTACCACTGAGCTACTCCTGAAACTCTAACCGACACCGATCCAGTTTTTCCCTCTATATCCACAGACCTCAAAGTGGGCTGAAACCGTCAAGCAACCAACTTCGAGTGCACACTAACTCAGTGTGACTTAAATTGTGGTTTTCTGTTAACGAACAGTGACGTGTATTATAAACTTCGGTGACCTATTTTTATCCCCCTTTTCAGCAAATCAAGATTTCAGGTATAACTCCCCATAAAGTTGATTTGAATAATTTCGAGGAAAAATTGTTCCGGAGCCGGGTATCGAACCCAAGGACCTTTGGTGATTTGCAAAACACTGCACTTCTCGTTGCTTTCTGAGGATATTGGCCGATATAATAATAATAATAATAATAATAATAATAATAATAATAATAATATAATAATAATACATTATTCAGCGTCGCAATTAATGTCTCTATATACTCCTAACTGAACCGTTGAGCAAAGTTAACATAATACATTTTGTCAGACAGAACAACAAAAAAGTTCTCCTCATTCTTTACGAAACCACCTCTTACTGCTTGTAGAGACAGAGTTTGTAGAGCGACATGATACCGCCACTGCTTTCCTTCAGTACGTGAATGAACACACTACAATGTACGGAAACTTCTCGTACCCGTTTGAATGTCTGTGATTACACGATGTAATCACCGCTGCTTTACATTCACTGGTTTACTGTATGCAGAAAATTTAGTTTAAACTTTTAGTTGCTACTGCCATGGTCAGATATGAGGCGGATATCATCTCCATTTGTTAAAGGACAGAAACATTGTACATATTGGAGTCTATCGGAATACTGCATTCCCCGATATCCACTTTATCTACACCGTTACAATAAAAGAGAGCTTCCCCGCCAACTGTCCATTTTGCATTCTCCGCGAGTGGCAGCATTTTAAAGGTAATCAATATTCGGAACGAGTCTTGATTTGAGTGATATGTCACTGGAAAGAAAATCATCGCACAATGGCCGTCATCTGTTTTCAATCTCCATATCGTCATTACCGTATCTTCTACGGCCATCGTTTCTTTAAACTAGAATCTCTGAAGCGTCTTTGTTGCGATATCTCTATAGTCTTGTCCGTGTGTCACAGTCTATATAAAGTGGCAGAAGAACAAGAAAAGTAAGTGTGGTAGAGCCGTTATCAGTAATTTGATTTTGGTAGAGGAAAAAAAAAAAAAAGAAGAAAGAAAAGAGTTGACTGTCGCGCAACGCAACACAGACGTCTGGGGACAAGGCCTCGGGCACTGATGAAAGTCTGATATTGAAGACAGATGACGAACGTTACCACAGAGAGAAAGGGAGGGAGGAAAAAAAGAGAGGTGGTTGAAAGAGGAGAAGCGAAAACTGTCTCTAAAATGATTGAAGACCTCAGCATGTTTTAGCATCAGGCTGACGTTTCTACATTCTTTTATTTTTTTATCATGTTTAAACCCTGGTAGTGTAAGTTTAGTTTTTTTTATTACTATTTTGCTTTACATTTGGTATTCATGACATTGCGTACGTCAATGCTGACAGATGACTAACCAGTATTATGTATTTTGTCCTTATGTTATTTAAACTTTCAGTGTCTAATAGCAAACTGACAAGACAGTCGTGAGAAGTTAAAAATTCTCCCGTACCCAAGCAGAACGTCGGTTAGGGATAAGTTTGGGTAATAACTTCTGTAAATTCTGTACTTTAAATTAATTCTATCGCTTGATTTTTGGTACACTAATCGTTCTCCTCAATCTATTTGTCCTAGCCAGGTCCATAACTAGAATCTGTGTCATCCGGGGCAAACAAAGATTTCGCGGCTCCTCATTTCACACGCTCAATTCTTCTCCATATTAAGACTTGTCCAGCACTTTCATCTGTCAGCTTTGTGGATAGGTACTGGGAGGCCAGAGAAAGAGTGCAGCAGTGCTGACATCCTCTCCTTCACAGTTTCACTTACACATTGTTCACTTTATTTCGTTTTCTTTCCTTTTAGTTTTTATCGCCATTGTACGGTCAATGACTCTAGTCAAGTGCCACTGCATTGACTAAAAAAAAATCTTCTCCATATGCACATTTTAAATGCTTCTAGTCGCTTCTCTTTACTTCGTCATAATGTCTATGTTTCTGCTGCATACAATGCTACACTCCACACAAAGACCTTCACTAGTTTCTTCCTTAGTTCTTTCTCTAGAGGTCCGCAGAAAATGCTCCTTTTTCTATTAAAAGCTTCCTTGGCCATTGCTATTCTCTTTTTGACTTCCTGGCTGCAGCCCATGTTACTGCTTATAGTACACCCCAAGTATCTGAAGCTGTCCACTTGCTCTACTGCCTTATTTAGAATTCGCAAGTTTACCTTCTCTACTTTTCTTCCCATGACCATGGTCTTCGTCTTGTTGGCATTTATTTTCACAGCTGTCATTTAGCTCCAGTGGCATCTCTCTTAGTATCATCTCCTCTTCTGCTAACAACGCCGTATCATCAGCAAATCTAATACACTTTATTATTCTTCCTCCTACTATCACTCCTCCCATGTTCTGAAAATAGTTCTTCATTAAATCCTCCAAGTAGAGTTGAATATTAGCAGTATGAGGCTAAAATTCATTCTGAACAAGTATTGTATTGTATGGGACATTATTAATATACGTACTTATTTACAAATGGTTTTTAAGAAATCCGGAGATTCATTGCCGCCCTCATATAAGCCAGCCATCGATCCCTATCTTAAGTAAGATTAATCCAGTCCTTACTATCACACCTACCTCAAATTCATTTTAATATTATCCTCCCATCTATGTCTCGGTCTCTCCAAAGGTCTATTTTCCTCAGGTCTTCCAACTAACACTTTACAGCCTAAACATTTCTGGATTCACCCATACGTGCCACATCTCAACTGTTGCGAAACGGTTAAACATTATCTTCTATATGACTAGAGACCTTACTCTGTCGCAGGAGGCTACAAGACTGTTTTTAAGTGAACAACTACTTTAACAATTACACTAACATTTACAATTTTAATTGATTACACTTTGTACACTATACCTTGACCAAAACTACTTCCGACTTGACAGCTTATAGAGAAGGGGGAACAATGTTGTCATGTTGCCCATCTTTCGTGTAAGCGAGCGCGCTGCCGATAGAGTGCAGTAATGAACGGCTGACATGAACGCATACATTTCTAACCAATTTGTTGAACATTAGGCATTAAAATTTGTGTACATTATTATTTTTATTAGCCTATAATAATAATAATAATAATAATAATAATAATAATAATAATTAGTAGTAGTAGTAGTAGTAGTAGTAGTAGTAGTAGTAGTAGTAGTACCGGTATTCTTCAATGTAAATACCGTTAGAAAAGCGTCGAAAGGACTGTAAACTGTAAAAACAGTTTTAATTTAATACGAAGCCTCTACTTTTATGTGTCGGTATTCTTCATGTAATATTGTTAGAAAGGCGTTGAAAAAATTGTAAACTGTAAAAATATTTATAATTAAAAATCTGCACGGTCTTTTTCTTTTCAAATATTGGTAGCAGTGCTCTTATTAATTTTAACACAAGCAACAGTTCTCATTACGACTTGCGTCAAAGATATAAGAGGCCGCCATTATCTTTTCTCCTGTTAAAATACTCTCTTACATAACACACCATCTCTCGCGCTTGACTCTTTAATGGGACACCTTGTCCAATATTCTTTATTCTCCGCCTGCCTTTCCTTCCTTCCGACATTGCAGAAGTCATCTATTTGAAAACTCTAGTAGAAACTAGAAAACACACACTCCACCAATGACAACGAAGATAATAGTGTAATATAATTTAAACACAATAATTATCGACACACTAAAACAATAATACAACTAAATAATATTTTTAATTCACACAAAGCACGCGTTAACCAGCCAACTCAGTCATTCCGGCCACTGTATTCACCACTAGGCCCTGGTATTCACGTGCAACTTGTAAACATAGACAAGGCAACACAGTCCCGTTACCATGGTTACGCGTCTCTTGTGATTGGTTGATTTGAATGGTTGCCATGGTAACATGCTAAAGGCGCCATTTGTCAGGTCGGAAGTTGTTTTGGACAGACCATAGAATACGATACTTTTTGTATTTACACTATAATGAAGAATGTAGGTCTACATTCATCAAACATTATTTACAACATTAGGCTTATGTACAGTGTTGTGTATTGCAATGCAAGGTATTTTATTTAATAATACTATAGTTTACTTATTTTGTAAATTGTGTACAACAGTGTAAATGATGCTTGAACATGTAAGCCTTCATTCTTTACAATAATGTAATAGTGAAAATGGCGTATTTTATAGTCCATAATGTAAAGGGCTGTCAGACATTGACTACTTTCAAAATCCGATTGTCAGAAAGACTACTTTTCGTCTCTAGAATATGATCTTTCTTCAAATATTATTTTGGAGAATATTTATTTTTAAGATATCAATTTTCTTCATTGTGTTAATGTTAATCATTCCTTCCATCCAAATCATCGTATTTAAAAGTAAATTGTACTTGTTTAACTCTTTGGAATAATTACATGTATATATAAATCCCACAAGTGTACTTGCCCTCTAGTAAGGGTTGCCAAAAGACACATTTTGCTCTTACGATTATTATTATTATTGTTGTTGTTGTTATTCTATTGTTTCCTGTACTGATGTTATTTATATTTGATATGTATTTTATATTCGTAGAGTAGAAGGAAAATCTTATAGCCAATAACAGTAAAAATAAATCAAATAAATAAACGAACAAATTTAATTTAGAAATCTTCTCACTATTCGTGAGCTGCCACAAGGGACAAAGAGTACTTAACCATATAAATGTTTACAAGTTTATTGAACCATTAATTTTGTTTTGACAACGAAACTCCTACAAGTACATAGTTGCAAATACATTTTGAGATTAGTGGAAATATACCTAGTTTTAGAGAGGCAAGTGTTACAAAAAAAGTAAAGAATGCTAATAAACTTGGTTTCATTTCGAATATAGGTGATGCTTCAGGAGAGCAATTGATCCTTTCAATATAGCTAAAGTTACAATCAGACTAATAGATGTAGGTATTCCAAGCCTCTTAAACACATCTTTCATGAAGAGAGTAGCGGTACCTCCTGCTTCAACCACAAGTCCGATTACTTCAAGCTCTTCTAGCTGGTACTTTTGGAGGTAATATGCAATGGTAGGATTGTAGATATTCTTTTTCCCTTTATCCACTCCTGCTGACTATTCCTCATTCGTTTCGAAACGCACAGTGGGATCAATTATGAATCCAGATCTTGTAGATTCCTTGAAAGGTATTATATCTATGCGCCGTGGACTGCCAGTGACGGAGAGACCATGTACTTCTTCAAAGGTGTTGTAATCGGCATCTTTAAGGGCAGTGGCTATAATTGATCGTACTTGGTGGTGTCTAGCGTTTCGCAGAGTTTCGGCGTGCGGACAGGATCCCAGGACGTGTGCAAGAGTTTCAACCTCGTTCTGGCAATGCCTACAATGTCCTGAGATCTTCCCGGCACAGCACGTACTGCAGCAACATTTCCAACCATTTTAATGCCATCGCGCCATTTTTAGTATCAATCTTTATCAATAGAATTCATTTTCAACAGTCTCCAAGGTCAAGTTTTGAATCATTAATACAAAGTCAACTCAAAACAAACTAGATGCAAGTGTTCCCTCATGGTATCTGTGCCATTCACCAACATTACGTCACGACAATATAGTCTATGAACAACTAACCTTATCTCCGTACGCCCTGGGATAGAATACGGTCCCTAGGCTATAAATGACATGATTTTTAATTTTCCTACAGGTCTTAACAATTTAATTTTCAAGCAAACAATACCTTAATTTCAGAATCTAGTACATAAACTCTGCTATCTCGCGAACAGTAAGGATATGTATTCTGACAAAGATCTCCTATGAGCTGAAGGTCACGGGTTTATGTACCTGTACACTCATTTTCTTCTTTGTAAAATTTAGCCGCACAATAATTACTGTTCCTAATAGCAGCTCCTCCTAAGCTTTTAATTAGCCAGCTTGGATTCCGTAGTTAAACAAACGCTACAGCGTACAAATATTTGGAAGGAAACAAAGCAAGAATGTCGTCATAGCATTGCGGTTGTTCTAACTTTAAGTTATGGCATTTTTTCTGTATTAAACTCTTTTATGAGGGAGTTACGCAATTCTGGCGTTCCACACCTGGTGTCTGGCTAATTTCGGATGATTTGTAGCACGAAAGAAAGTCCTGGGACTCCACATTTCCTCCTCTTATTTACTGACGGAGTCTGGAATTTGCATTCTAAACTGGACTTTATTCAAGCGCTTCAAGACAGTATCTGTGCGTCAAAGGCAGCCCAAGATTTATCAGGCTTGCGATCCAGGTATACGTCCATCTCTCCCTCTCTTTCGGACCAGTCGATCGGATTCGTAATTGATAAAGTTTCTTTCCTCGTTTGTCTCGCTGCGAGATTGTTAGAATCGCTAAAGGAAGAGAAGTAGAAAAGAATCCAATGAAATACACTCCAGGAAAAGCACAATTTATACAGTAGAGTATAAACCCCAGTTTTATTCCTTCAAAATGTCATACGACGTCGTACAATGTAAGGTACATTCTGAGGCATTGTATCGTCTCCATGATCATCAATATAGATGATACTTTGAATCATATTGCTAAATTTTATTTTACGTAACTTTTAAACTAAATAATATATATATATAATTTGAACTGGTAATGGAAATTACGGGAAAACGGCTGAACGGATTTTAATAAATGACCCCTCATTTTGAAGCTTGGAACTCAAAGTTTTTCGGAAAAATAGTAGTTTTCAGTGAAATGTCAATTTTTAAACATAATTTTCCTATTTTCCAAAATCCATCTGTCGTCAGTTTTGAGAACTAGCTAATAGCATTCACGGCTGACTTGATATATCCTTCGTTTTTTTGTAAAGGAGAAGCGAAACGAGCATCAAGTCGGCCGTGTTGCATTTCAGAATAAAACAAATCACATACTACAGTAAACAATATTACACGAAGGCCATGATCTGCAAAAATGCTGACATATTTAGAGCTCAAATTAAATTGGTTATTACAAACTTAACTTAATAAAAATAATTTACAGGTTCGATTCTGTGGTGTGTAATTTTCTGGATACAGCTGTGTATTGGATATTAATCTACAAAACTTGAGGTGGTTTGATGACATTATTACCATTAGAAATGAAATATTATTGTAGTTAATGCCATGATGTGACTATTTTTCATTAATTATACATATTAATGCTATATTGATGATATGAAAGTGAAACGTTTTGGGGTTATATAAGTAGATATAGAGAATAACTTAAATTAGATTTTGATTTCTATATTTTACTGAGTTGCGGCTATATAGTATATATAGTATATGTTACTGAAAGCTATAAAACTTACGTAAGATAATAATATTATTAAAAATCAAATAGTTTTATAATTATTAATCAAGTAGGGTTGGGTCTTTTTCATATATTTAATGGCGGTGTGGTGTAGATATTTATATGCGTGGTTCCCTTCAGTATTGGCTCGAGAGAGTATCTTTCATTGTTATGGAAGCAAATAACTTTCCGAATGTCTGGTATTCTCCGTTGAAAATAAATCTGAAAAATGTTTATTTGAACGTCTAATAAACTTAGTTTGCAACATTTGCTGCACAAGCCACTAGTATACTATAAAAGGTTGGGAAGTGTTTTTTTACAAAATCGAGGCAGAGCGAGTTTTTCAATTTCCGAGTTTTGTCATGCACTTCATAAACGTGTATTGTACAACATTTTTTGCATTGTCATATTTTTAAAATTGCATATGCAATATATTTTGCATTGAAAATTTAGAGCAATATTATTTCAAAGCCTTCGCAAAACTATACTGTAATGGTAACTTAAGTAATAATAAAAGTGCACTGTAATGAGTCTATTTCAGTATAGTTTTACGTTATGAAGAATGGTTTCCCTAGCAACAAGTTTATGTGTGGGAATTCTAACTTTCAAGGCCGGTATGAGTTTGAAAATCCGCCTAGCTTGAGTGTTAGCGCAGTAGATCTTGAAAAGTTGCAGTGCTTGATCGTAGTAGCCCCTTCCCGAAATTCCATTCCATTCTATTCCATTATATCTCTGCCGGTGACTGACCGTTGAGTTTCAAATGGCTTATCTTGATCGTGGATGTCAGAGTACTAAAAAGCAAAACAAAGGATATCTGACTGCGTTCAATCAAATGCTCTGGTCACTCCTTGCCAGAGTGTAATGTGAGATTTACACGTACTTTTTCTCACAGATTAATACAAATATCTGCTATTTCCTTCTTCCCTCACCGTAAACTGTGACGTTGCACAGAGGTAGATATATAATGCAAGATCAGTAGCCATTATACTCAGACTCATATTAAGGCCGTGCTACACTCATAGGCCTGAAAAAATTTTGCACCCCCTCCCAACTTTTAATTTTAATCCGAGGCACGACAGTCCATGAAGGACCATAACCGACCAGCCGGCTTCTGGCCTCACGTCCTCATGCCGAAGCAGAGGTGGACGATCGTCCAACCAGATAGGAGGTATCGTGTAGTTAGCACGATGATCCCCCAGTCGTTACAGCTGGCTTTCGTAACCGGATGTCGCTACCTATCGTAGCTCCGCAAGTGCATCACGATGCTGGGTGGGCACCGTCCCATACATTGACCGAAATTTCATGAGAAAATTCCTTCCACCATGAGGACTCTAACCAAGGCGCATTCCGTAACGCGAGTCCTAGGCAAGATGCTTTAGACCAGAGTTTCTCTTACGTTTTTGAAGTGGGGACCACTTTTTTAAGTCAGAACAGTTCCGCGGACCACCTTACTCTTGTTCCCTTCAAAAGCAAATTTATCATTTTTGTAGCATATTTTAATACCAGTAACTTATACTTATATTTTGAAATAGAGTTAATTAATTAAAATTGATTCAATTCAATTGGTTTTATATTAGTATTAACTAATTCAGTTAATGTTAATAGAAGAAAATTCATTTTCGCTTTTCTAATAATTCAAGGCTATTAGAGTTTGGATAATCTTTAACTTATTAACTAAAAAGAAATAAATAAATGTTGGTATTCACATTAATGAGATGGATGAGCCTGCCGATTCTTGCACAGTTGTTCTATATCTGAATGTAGGTATGCTAGTAAGCTTAAGTCAGAGATCGTCACATACATCGAGCCGATTTCGATACTTTGTTTTTATTAGAGTTAGTGATGAAAACCCTTTCTCTCACAGATACTGAATTATAATCTGTAAAGCACCATTGTACAGTTCACTATATTCTCTTTTCACTTATGATGAGGTCCAGAAATTAATCACACCTTCCGCTTCGAATTTCATTTCAAGTCCGGTGTCATTCGAGAGTTTAATTAATTGTTCTCTTTCATACAGTGAAAGTTTTTTTTATTTTCAATATCGCAATGAAAGGGATCACGAACCCATAAAAATTCGTCATGTTTACTTGGAAAATAAGTTTCAAATTGTGACCTCAGAGTTATATTATTGGTGTATGACGTACAGTACGTGACCATTTCAACGTGCAGACTGGGTGTCGGCAAAACTATTAAGAAAGTCATAAATACATGAAAAAGTTTGGTACTTTGGTCCTCTGTTATGAATTCGAGTGGTCCCTGGCTGGGTTACAGGCGCTAGATGTGCAGGGAAAAGATGAAACACCCGTTCATGGTGCTTTAAATCCCTCTTTTGTTGTTGAGAGTAGAGTGGGAGTCGGTAGACGAGTAGGGTAATAAAATTCATAAAACGTCAGTACTGGGACAAAAGGTGAAAGGCGATTGACATGTATCATTTCCAAATAAGGTGGTCCGCGAACCATAGTTTGAGAAACACTGCTTTAGACCACAACGCCACGGAGCGGGACCCACCAAAAACTTACTTATGCAAATTTTAGACATTTAGCAGTCAAACTGCAAAACAAAGTGGCATGAAAGAACAGTTGAAATTTTGGTCATTTTTAATAAAAAAATTGGATTTTTGTTTCCTGTTTGTTAATTAATATTGAATAAGCAATCTCATATTTATATGTGGACAAAATTTAATTTGCCACCAAAATTGGAACCCTTAAATTGGCAAAACTTCATTTCTCATACTAGTTTATTAAACCGTGTCGGACTGTAAAGAAAACAACTATCGCAATGTCCATATTTTATATGTTGTGCAATATTATAGTATTGTGAAATTTTAATTGTCCTACCAATTTATTTTTTGTTCTATTAAAATTATAGCATTTATAGCATATTAAAACCTATTGTATCCTATAGGATACATTGCCAATTTAAGGGTTAAATAGCTGCACTTTTGAATTTGAATTTCATGCAAACTTTACAAGCTGTTTTCTCACACTTTCTTTCAGTACATTTCGCCATGTTCAAAGTGTAAAGACTCTTAAAATTTTGATGCTAGAACATGAAATTCTTACTGCATGTGTATACTGTGGTAAACAAAACAAACTAGCATTTTTTGATAAACTAAATACTTTCGAAATTAAAAATGAAACATATTTAGTTAACACTGAATTGTGAAATTTAGAAGTTACATACATTTTTAGAAAATTTCTTCCCCTTTTAAAGATGTAAATTTAAAATTCTACATGATGTACATGAGTGTGTATGTGTATTTTTATTGTAATCCAATAGAATGGTAAATCGAGATCTCAAGTTTCCGATATCATTGTTTCGTGTTCATCGATTCTGCGAGCATGCGCGGCACTTGCTATTGCTTCCACCTGAAGTAGATATGGTCGCTCCAGTGTTGCCAATCGGCGGGTAATTATCCGATTTTCGGATAACATTGTGGTCGTAGGGTATTTTAGCGGGTATTAAGACATTTCGGGTATTTTCGGGTAATTCAATACGTTTAGAATTTACAAATTTGAATTAGTGCCGTAATTTAATCTATCCTTCATTATATATTATGTATATATTTATTTCTAACTTTATTCTGTACAATTTATACGAAAATAGACACGTGTGTTAGGGTCTCCTCGCCGGGGAATCCCTAGCATCTTTGCTCGCAATTTGTTCCTTCACTCCAGTGCACTAGAGTGCTGAGTCATGCTGACGTTGACACAATTTTAGTTCGCGTCGCTGCATATTCATGCTATCATTGCAATCGGAGAACTGCAATGCAACTAATTCTATAATTCACTAATTCAATGTTTGCCAGATTGAGTTATTAATCCCTCGGTGTAGGAATATTTTGACCCGAAAGAGATTGAGGGATTTTTCGCTTAATTTTAAGAAAATGTAGGGATTTCTCATAATATGAAAATAATAATAATAAATAAATGCATATGGGCTCCTCAATACTACTCGTCCAAAGTAATGATATGGGTCATGATAAATTATTCATGAAGCGTGACTATTGCATGACGATTTCACAATATGATGTAATAATCACGTGGATAGGTTATTCCCCTTGCTATAACCGCTAATCACATGATCAAGTTCGCTATAGCCACTAGCCAGTCGGAAGCGTGAGCATTGCATGACGATTTAGAATCGGTTGAAAGAGTGTTTAGTGTTTTAAAGAACTTGAAAACCGCACATAGGAAGAGATTGAAAACAGAAAGAATGGTAGCATTGATGGCTGCAAAAGAGAAGATTGAAGCCAAGGGAGGATGTGTGTACTTTGAACTAACTAAAGATATGATGAGGAGCAGTGTGTGATAGTTACGGTACAATGCCAGATACTTGTGTTTAGGTAAGTTAATAGTTTTTAAATTGTAACTTAATATGTAATTTGGTGTCCATCTATTTGATATTTCTGATTTTTATTTTTCATTCATTCATTAATAGCACTACAGCCCATGAAGGGCTGGGCTTCCTTAATCAGTAGAAACCATTCATCTCTATCTTGAGCCCGCTGTCTCCATCTCTTGCATCCAACTCTCCGCAGATCATCCTCCTCATCCTGAAGCCACCTCAGCCTTGGTCTTCCTCTCTTCCTTGATCCTCCTGGGTGTCCATATAATGCCCGTTTAGGTAGTCGGCCTTCTGGCATACGTTCAAGATGTCCCAACCATCTAAGTCTGCCTTTCTTAATGAGGAAACTATACTCGGTTCTCCATACAGTTCCATTAATCCTTTATTTGTTCTACTTCTAAACTGGCCATTTTCAAAATGGGGACCATATATCTTTCTCAGGACTTTTTTTCCCAAACTGCTAGCATATTTTCATTATTTATTGTTAAAACCCAAGCATTGCTAGCATATGTAACCACTGGTCTTAGAATAGTTTTATAAATTATTTTCTTTGCAGATCTGGATAATGAACCTAGTTTAAATAGTTTTCCAAGCCCAAACAGGAACCTATTACCGGCCATTATTCTTGTCTTTATTTCTGAGGATATATCATTATTGTTTGTAATCATTGTACCTAAATATTTAAAACTTGTACAATTTTCAAAATTATGGTGATGAAAGACCACATTGTCCTGCTTCTGTACCGCTCTTCTGGATGTTTTCATATATTTGGTTTTTCTTTCATTTATTTCCAAACCAAGCTTTCTCGCTTCTTCCTCAAATTCTTGTAGTGACCCTGATAGTGCTGCCTTTGTTCTTGCAATTATGGCCACATCATCTGCATATGCTAGATGTTGGGTTAAGCGATTGTATATCGTACCTCCAGGGTTTGTTTCGATGGCTCTAATTGCTTTTCGAGAGCCAAGTTAAATATGACTGGGAGAGTGGATCACCTTGTCGTAAACCATTATACACATAAAACTCTTCCGATAAATCTCTCCCTATTTTCACTTGACATGTAGTACTCTTCCAGGTCATTTCTATTAACCGTATTAACTTTTTAGGTATTCCCAGCCAGTACATTGCTTCCATGACTTCTTCTCTTATTATGGTATCATATGCTTGTCTAAAATCAATATATAATAATAATTTTAATAATAATTTATTTAATCTGGCAGAGCTAAGGCCAGTTTCTCTTCCGTCCAGCCAGACTCTAATTCTAATTAAATACATTGGCTTAAAGTTATTACATTAATATCTAGATCATAAAACAACATGAAAGTAAATAATGAAAACTGGATAACTAATGTTAGTGTGACAATAATGAACACTGGTAAGAAATAGTTATAATAATAATGATAATAATAATAATAATAATAATAATAAATAACAATAATAATAATAATGCTAATGAGATAATTTAGATATTTATCTGTGATATATATAACCATTAAACATTGAGAAACTTGAAACAGCTAAATTGTTGACAATAATTGTTAGAAAAATATCTCGTTAGCCTATTCTTAAATTGATTTGATGTCTGACAGTCCCTGACATTACTCGGTAGGGAATTCCAAAGTCGAGGAACAGCCACAGTGAAAGAAGATGAATATGCGGATGTTCGGTGGGAGGGAATGGATAATATTGAGGAGTGTTGTGATCGTGTTTTATGATGGGTGGATAAATTTTGAAAACAAAATGACAGGGAAATGCAATTTCAGTGGATTTTCCTACGATCTTCTAGACGGAGCCAGGACAACATTTCGAGGGATGGTGTTACGTGATCAAGGCGAATATTGCAGATTGAAACGGACGCACACACGTTGTAGTCTCTGCGCCGAAGTAACGCTTAGGTCAGTAAGCAGAATATCACAGTAATCGAAGTGGGGCATCACGAGGTTTGCACTAACATTTTTTTCATGGAAAAGGGTAGAAAATTCTCAATCGTCTAAACGAGTGGATTAATGAGAATACCTTTTTGCAGGTTTCTGCAACTTGAATATTCCAATTTAAACTTTTATCCATATAAATACCTAGATTCTTTACTGATTCACTGAACGGATATATAGATGAATTTCTATTTTTAATTATAATTATTTTTGGATATTTTGGAGCAAAATCTGGTAATTTCAGAATTATATGTGGGAATTTTGGAGCAAAATGGGGTAATTTCAGGATTATGTGTGGATAATTTCATTAAAGAACACTGGGTCGGTGAGGTTGGATTAGTAATAACATCGATATGAAATTTGAGGGATCAAATAATAATAAAACATACCGTAATCATAAAGACTTCGGTACTGTCAACTGTCACCACGCGGAGGATCTTGGGACTCTGCCATTGCATGGAACTGCGACATGTGATCTGACAACGAGCCTGCAGTAAACCGCGTGTTACGAGGCACGGCAGCGTGCTAAATAAGTAACAAAGCGAGACGTGCGCGAGCGACCCTGAATGTAAAATATGATATCAAGGGACGCGTGTCGTCAGCCCTGAGGGACGTAAAGAGAAAAGAGTCCCATAAACCCGTTCCCTTGGCTTTATTGTTTCACCCCAAATCCGAGGGTGGGGGAGGAGGAAGGCGCTTCGACAGCGGTGTCACACTTGCTTCTAACTGGCAATAATATGATTTTGCTATTTTATACCACAGCCACGACCACTGTATCTCGTGTGCGCCAACTCTTCTTCGCATGTGAGCTGGTGCTTCCCAACGTCTTTGCTGCCATGTGGCCCAGTCGTACAAGATAGTGCATCCCACAGAAAAACTTTCGTTTTGTTCATTCGCTGTTAAAAATTTATATTGCATACACATATTCCGATTTACATTATACTCACTACAAAAAGAGCAATTGGAATAATAGTCGGATCAAAGCCTAGAGCAGCCGTGACGAAAATGTGATTCGCGAGCACATTGTGGCTCGTAATGATAGCTGTGCGTTTCCCTTGCTTCCTACCTCCCCCAACCCCCACCCTCTCAATCACTCGAGTCAAACTCCGTTCTATTTGTATTTGTCTCTGGCCTGCGAATAGCGTCGTCGCAATGTCTCTCTCGAAACCATGTACCTCTACAAAAACGAAAGTTTCAAGTAGGATGGGAGAACGCATTTTTTGCTGCCACTATGATGAGAATATTAAATGTATGATTTGACCACAAGTATTACGAGGAAACGGCTGTATAACATGAAACGGCATGATACTACATATCACTCATGAAACATTAAAAGGTTATGTTATTATTATTATTATTATTATTATTATTATTATTATTATTATTTTCTCTGTACGTCGATCCTTTTTCAGCAGATGTACGGATAATGCGGTTAGATCTTCAATTTCACTCACAGATTTACAATGTGAATTAAATGAAAGCTAGATGTAAGGACTCGATAAATGTTGAACTTTTCAAATCTTTGCCAAAAAAATAAGTATCCGAAGCTACGTCCTTTCGCTTGCTCTGTTGAAATCATGTTCGCTATAACTTACGTTTGTGAAAAATTATTTTCAACAAATTTAAATTATGGTTTATTTAACGACGCTCGCAAGTGCCGAGGTTATATCAGCGTCGCCGATGTGCCGGAATTTTGTCCCGCAGGAGTTTTTTTACACGCCAGTAAATCTCCTGACATGAGTCTGTCGCATTTAAACACACTTAAATGCCATCAACCACGGCCGGGATCGAAACCGCAATCTCGAGCATAGAAGACCAGCGCTATACAACTATGTACGCTACCGAGGGCGACTATTTTCAACAATGAAAATGGTAAAAACCAAATTTAGATCACGACTGACAGACAAATACCTTCGTGATCAACTACGACTGGCAGTAAGTGGCATAATTCCTGACTTTGAAACTCTGTCGCAGACACATTCTGAAGACATTTAATAGATTGTGATAATGTGTCCTATGTTTTCTTGTTCATTTCTTTCTTCGTTGTACATACTAAACATTAGTTTGTAACCTGATACTGTATAATTGTATTTAAGTGTTTGACGTAAAGAAAATGAAAATCTAATAAGTCAGACAGTTGCTTCACTTCCCCTTCCAGTCTTCACCTCCCTCCATAGGTGTTATGCACGTTGCAGGTTACACAGTGGCTCGGCGCACGATCGCATTTTCGCCACGGCTGGCCTAGAGAATCGTGTAGACCTTTTATTTTAAAATTAGAAATTCCGACCTTAACAAATCAGTAGGTAGGCCTGTAATCTTTAATAAATTTTATCTTATGTTACAAAGAAAATTTTCCAACTAATTCAGCCATACATAGTAGAAATACTCGCAGAAAGAATAATCTCCATACACCATCATCAAATTCATCATGCTATCAAAGGGGAGTACTTTACACGACAATAAAAATTGTCAATAATCTCCTGGCCTAGTTTCCTCGTAAGTGTGGAGTTTGTAAGTTCCTACACGGTCAGTGTGTAACCCTTCTTGGATGTATAAATTTCTACACAGGTCAGGATTGATCTAAAGGATGACGTGGAAGTAAAAGGTGATGTGCAAGTTCCTTCACGACAAAAAAATCTGCAAACAAAATTTTTCCTTCCACTTTACGGAGACTGGGTCTGCCAACAAAATAATCTGTTTGGTGTAGTTACAAATTTTGATCCATTTTCATTCGTCCATTTCTGTCAACGTTGCCTTTCAATCACTACATCATCTCTGAATAACCTCTATAGAATGAAATTAGATTCATTTTCTTCTTGTAGTGTATACAGTTTGAAAGCGACGTTAAATTATAGTTGAGACGTCAGAGACCATTCTCAGTTCCACGAATTCTTGAGGCAGAAAAGAAGATGAGAGCAAGACGTTTCTCGGTATTGCTGAAGTTTATCATCTTTGTCTTAATTTTATGGACGTCGTACAAAGTTTGTTGATGTTCGCAATAATAGATAGCGACATTTACGAGCAACTTTGCAAAGAATTATTAATATCTGCTTGATTGTTGCTAAATTTTTATTAAGAATTTTACTGCTCTGTTTCAGCTTAGCTTGCTGTATTTCTGTCGCTCGTTTCTAAACCGATATCAGATTTGATACGCTGTGTAATAACTTTATTTCTGGCTTTTTCTTTGTTCCACTTATTGCGTTCCATGTCATCTGTTGTGTGTTTTTCCTCTTTTGATATACGCATTTTCTTAGTATTGTATATCAGAAGGAGGGCTGCACAATATAATCTGTAAATGTATAGAGGATATTAAAATCTGGTTCTGAAAATTTACTACAGTTACCAACATCAACATCATCGCCATCATCAGCAGCTATATCATTATCACACCATCACCAAATATTTATCAGGATTACTATCATCACCACTTTACCACTAGTATCACCCTTGTCCTAACGATCATCTTTATAATAACCTCATAGTAACAACTAGCACAACTATCAACATTATCATCAGGATTATTATCAACATCGCCATACCACCATTACCACTGGTGTCACCATATACCAACATCATTATTTCTGATTTCATGTATTTGATTCTAACAACATTAATATTTATTCCACTGTGTTTATTTTTATTTTATTAGGTAAATTTTTATTTAACTACCTCTTTTGACATCATTATATAAATTGTATCTATATGTAATTACTTAAATCCGATTCAGTGTATGTTGAACTATGTAAGTAAGTTTTAATCCTAGATTTCCAAATGCTTCCTTTTTACCTCTTTCATGGCAAATATCCGAAATCATTCCAAACCAAAATTACGGAGCGCAAAAAAAAAAAAAAAAAAAAAAAAAAAAAAAAAAAACCGATGAGTCAGCTCAACAAGTATAATAAATTTATCATTAAATTGAATAAGCACTATATTAAGACTATTCATTATCGTAAGTAAAATTATAATTGTGATTATTATTTTTATTGATATGGAGAATATTTCATTTGATGCTAGTCTTGTGACATAGATAAATAGTACTTTTAATGTAAGAGAAGCCCTACTCTATCAGGTTAAATAAAGCCATTATTATATTATTATTACTATTATTATTTATTATTATTACTATTATTATTATTAATATTATTATTATTATTATTATCATCATCATCGCCATCTTCTTTATGACCACCACATGACAACTATCACTAGCACCATTATCAACATTACCATCAGGATTACTATCACCATATCACTATTATCACTAGTATCACCATCAATATTATCACAAGACTCACCATTATCATACCACTCTCACCAAATCATCATTCATTTGTTTCATTCTAGATTGAACGGAATGAAACAAATAACCTAAACCTTAAAGATGATTTTGATGTTGGAGTAGTTGATCATAGTGGTTGTAGTAACAACTGATTGAATTCGAAAATACTTTGTTTTAGTCATCCAAGGCCTACTGCGATTAATGGCGTCACCGTATTAATGTAAAATATGACCCCCACTTTGTGTGATTGATTTCTAGTAAATACCTATTATTTCTTTTTATTTCGTGTGCATAAGTGTCGGATAAATTTAATCTTTGGTACGGAATACAAACATTACACGTTACTATAATATGAGAGTTTTCATAAATATGCCAAATATAAAATGTTCACTGAATGATAAAATTCAACAAGATTTCCTGCACTTTTCTAAATCAAAAGTGGGAAGGCAAAGTAGGTTGTACATTATGTAACTCGACATTTTTAATACCACATGATGGGATAACCGACATCAATAACCACATCAACAAGAAGCATAAAAACGCAACTTTACTATCATCGTCCAATGAAATGACGTCCTTTTTCAAGCCAACGATCGGGGCAAGAGAAAAATACATTTTGCAGCAGAAGAAGGCATTTTACTTCTAACATCATCACTACTGTTTTTGTTCGATGGACTGCGCTTATTCCATTGTTAGGAAGTTCTAAATATAAACAACTTTACTTGTCCTTTAAAAGTAGGCTACAGGAATTTGAGTCCAACATAAGTAACGTTTCTTTTCGCAAAGGAATTTTACAAAATTACATTTGTTCGCATCAAATTTCTTCACATTTAAAGGACAAAACTAAAATTCTTTCAATCATTTTTGTCATAATACAATGTTCTCTTAAATTGACTGGTGATCACATTAAACGTTACAATATTTTAGTAAATGTACTGAACTATTTTGCGAATAAACCTGTTGTCAAGAAATCAGAAGCATCTAGGTTCGTTTCTGTGATGTTTGATTCCTATACTCTTAAACATTTCAAAATGTTTCTCGCCCTTGTGAGGTATTTTTTTTTCCTAAAATAGGAATTGAAATAGGATAAGAATAATTTAATTGAGTTTGTAGGGATAATTTCTTTGGCAATTTAGTATCGCATAAGGGTGTCCCGATTTTTTATTTTCAAAATCTGTTAATCCTGTACAACATACATGGGCATCGTGCCTCACTTGAGAATTAGTGCTTCACTGACCTTCACAGAGCTTATCGCTCTGAGTGATATCATCTTCACAGTCCCCGTTCCTCCCTCACGTAGCTCCTAGGCGTGGACAGGTTCTATATCAGTTTCATAAGCAATATCAGTGGTGGCATAATGGCATTATCAAAGCAGTGTGTATGCGTTAGAAAACGATTATTTCATGAGGAATGGGAGGAAGAGGTTTTTTTTTTTTTTTTTTTTTAAGGGGAGAAATACGATGTTATGCTCGAAAATCCTATTAGGCATTAATAAATTTAATATACAACGACATTACTTCTTATGTCACAAAGAACATGCTGAATTAGAAGGTAAGACAAATTAAATATTATTTTTTCGTACTATTCCGAAGAAAATTTGTGATTTTAACATTTGCACAGTATACTAAATAAGACATTATAGGTACCTTAAACACGCTGTATTAAAAGGTAATAGGAATTAAATATTGTTTGTACGCACTATTTCCAAAAGAAATTTATAAAAAAAAAATATATCAAATGTGCGTAGAAAACGAAATATGATTTTCTGAAATTATTTTAGGTCGACAACGTGCAAATCTATTAAGTAATCTTGATAAACGCCAGAATATTCAAGAAAATAAACGTAGACAACGTGCTGGAATATTATTGGCTAGTTACGCAATTTCTCGCCTGTGATCTAAATCAATTCAATGATGGAGAAATAGTAAAGAGGTTTATGATTAAAGCTGCCGAATTAATTTGCCAAATTGAATAAAAGTTTTCGAGTCTCTCACGTTAATCAAGCGCTTTCCTAATAATTCGCCTTAGCGATTACGGTAAGGTGACGCAGGTCACAGCAGTTTATATTTCCCATCCTACTCTGGAGTCTCCTCTCCTAGTAAACAAACTATTTCAAATCGAGCGCCTCACGTAACCGAAAATTGTGCCCATGTATGCTGGACAATAAGGAAATCTGGGGAATTGCATAATGAACATTGCCGCATGCTGATTGTCTCTGTGGACACCCCTGTTGCAGAGCAATGTGGCGCCAGGGTGAAGACACCAGCAGCTGGCTCTTAGCAACGCGAATATTGGGATCCGGGGGAGAGAAACAATGAACATGTTTTGCATTACGGGGATGATATCGGGGGAGAAATATATGAACTCAAAAATTCTGTCTTCAGAATTCGTGGATCCTGAAATGGTCTTCGAGTTCTCATTTTTATATTAAATTTATTTTACAGAACAAGCTGCAAGCAGGTGCCTGCATTCCTTGCATTTTTCAACAAATCGATCTGATTTTAGGTACATAAGTTTTGTTCCTCGACCCAGCACTCATACAATCTCCTTTGATATTTGTTTGTGAGCAAATGACAAATGAAAACATCACAAAGGAATTTACAAAAGATGGATTTAATCATACGAGAGTTTAGATTTGTAGTATAATTAAATGCAGAATTTATTAGTTTGCTTAGTCCACCGCTGTGGAGTAACGGTTAGGATGTCCGACCGTTGAAACGAGCGGCCCAGGTTCAAGTCCACGTTGGGACAAGTTACTTGGTTGAGTTTTTTTCCAGAGGTTTCCTTCAACCAATTAAGACCAAATGCTGGGTAATTTTCGGCGTTGGACCCTGGACTTATTTCACTGGCATTATCACCTTCATTTCTCTCAGACGTTAAATAACCATTGTATTTGATAAAGTGTCGTAAATGAACCAATTAAAAATAGTCTATGCAACACTATAGCAAAAAGTGGCAGGGGATTCATAAAATTCCTGTAATTGTATGGAAAGTTTTTGTTCTTGGTTGGGTGTTATTGTGATATTTAGATTTTTAAGGAATTTGTTCTTATTTATATGGACTGTGAAATATAATTGACAACGAAATAAATTCAATGCAATATAAGTCTTGCCATTAATATTATTACAGGAGAGAATAATAAAAATATGTATTTAAAAAAAAGGATTATCATACACGCCTCATATACAAGAAATTAAATGTACTGAATATTAAACAAACAGTCTATACATTTACATCTATTAAAATACAACAAAAATAATAACTGTACTATTATGACAATGGTTACAGTATAAGGAGATACATTACATCATGTCCTTTGTTTGAAGCCAAATGCAATTCTGAAACAAGCCTAAGGCATGGCTCATACTTTGGCCCGATACTGTGTAATAACTTCATTAAAAACACTCAAAATTAGCATCTTCCAATAATAAATTATTTAAAAAGCAAGCACTTCAACTGATTTTAAATACTGATTAGTATTCTAATAATTATGTAAATAAATAAATAAATAAATAAATAAATAAATAAATAGAATATATATATTTCATTTTTGCTATTTCTCTCTCCCATTAAATTTTTGAAAAAAAGAATTATGTTATGAATCTTTCAAAATTCAATAACTCAAATAGAACTAAACTATCATTTATGTATATAATACATATATTACTCCATTATATTATTGCATATTATTTTGTGTTTATTTTACAATCGTATTATTTAAAACTTTCTCATTTTACTTTATTATTGTTTCAAGGGGCTATCGGCTCTTGTACTTTCTAGTTAACCAACTCTTCTGTGTTTTACCTGAGATAATTTCATTGTAGGGTAAACATTGGTAATTTCGTGGCAGTGGTTATTTCGTGATACTTTTTCTTTGCTCTTTTGTGAACTAACCAATGATGTTACGAGATCCAAATTTCCGCCAAGGGATTGATTGCATATGTTTTCCAGTTTCCAGAAACATACAGCTAAGCTTTGTGTGACTATTGTAGTTGCTTCAGTGAGCTTTTATGTTTGGAGAAAGCAAGTTTGCGTCGACTTCTCAGGCGTACAAATTTTGTGGATGTTTGTAATTACATTACAGGCTTATTACTAAAGGTAAGCATATGATATTTGGTACAAAGATTTATTGTATCTTCATGAAAGTTTAGGAAATGTTTTTGGAATTTTAGATACATCTGTAGTCGCCATATAGGCTTAGCTTTACTGATAGAAATCTTATCTGTTTGAGGCGAAATTTTGTGGAGCATTAAGTGTTACATTTTATACTATTTTAAAAATTGTATTACAATAGGAATTTTACAAATCTGAAGACAAGATGTGATAACAAAAAAGAAAACGGAGACGCAATGGGTTCAGTGTAGCTTCTGTTTGATTTGTTATCATGCTAAGTGTCAATGATAAGTGCTAGATGACTTACTTGCAAGAATTGTGACAGAAGATGGAACATGGCTCCATCATTTTGGACCGGAGACAGAGGCAGACAATGGAGTGGCATCATGCAAATTCACCAAAGAAATAAAAATTCAAAAGTACACCTTCGGCAGGAAACGTTATGGCTACTGTGTTTTTCGATTCAGAAGGACTCTTGCTTTTGGACATCATGGCACACGGAACCGCCATTAATTATGACGGGTATGTTGCAACTCTCAAGAAACTTCTAGTTCGACTGAGTCTTGTTCGACGACATCGGGAGAAGCTGGATGTTCTGCTATTGCACGACAACGCACAGCCATATGTCAGTCACAAGACCACAGACCAGATCAGAAAATTCGGATAGACAACACTGAAACACCCGCCTTACAGTCCTGAACTGGAACCGTGCGATTACCATCTCTTTGGTAAACTGAAGGATCCCTTCGCGGAACGAGGTTAGAAGATGACTCCCTTGTGCACGCTGCTGAAGAGTGGCTCAGACGTGTTGCTCCAGACTTTTACCGTGCTAGTCTACAGGCCCTCGTTCCTAGGTTAGGTAAGGCAGTTGAAAGGGACGGGGATTATGTGGAAAAGTGACATTTTGTTCCTTAAGGATGCATCTACATTCTGTGAAAATAGCACAGCTGTAGGATAAAAATATAATTTTTAAACAAACGTTAGTAATATAGGCTATAGTAAAGTCCGTAATAAAATTGTTCACCCTTTCAGGGCAAAGAAGATCCCTTTTCAATTTCAATGTTTATTTTGATTTCATTCTTATTATGTGTTGATATGTATTTCTATGTTTTCTTGCTATGAATATTAGACGGAATTACTATGTTTGAAGTCTTGTAACAATAAATGAGAATTTCATTTGACTTTAATGGATTTTTCCACAATTCTTCTACCTCTCACGAAATTATCAATGCAATATCACGAAATTACCAAGGTTATCAAGAAATAACCAACCTTTCAGCTTAAGTTGTAAAAGTGGTTTTTGGCACATATTCAAGAACGTATCCAATCTTTTATGTCTCCAGATTTGTACAGCAAGTTATCGTCTTTTAGATGAAAAAATCGGAATAAGGATATATTTACACATTTGCATTTGAAATTAGTTTTCACGAAATTATCATGATATTACCAATGTTTACCCTATTTCTTGTATTATTATTTCTTATATTATTATTTTGATATTTTTCACTTTACTTTTGCGTAATTATATTTTATTAATTAAATTAAACAATTGAATAAACCTCGATTCACATTATACGTCACATCACCGTCACGGACCATCACCGTCCAATGCAGACTCATTCACATTTAACGGCAAGTGACCGTCAGTTTGCCGCCATCAAGACTGTAGGAACTGTGCTCTCGAACAATGCCGATATTTAGCAAACAAAAACTTGAGATGATTGCTGTCTTGTTGGACGAAGAAGAGGCCGTAAGAAGAAAACGAAACAGAATATGGATGAAAGAAATGCTCAGAAAGAGGAAGAATATAGGTGAATATCATACACTATACCGACAGTTGGAGGATGATGAAAGTTGCTTCTATAAGTATTTTAGAATGTCAAAATATCAGTTTTATATTTTGCTTCAAAAAATAGAAATACAAATACAAAAACAAAACACAACATTTAGAGAAGCAATTTCAGCAAAAGAAAAGTTGATGGTTTGTTTAAGGTAAGTCCTTCTAGATTGTAGTCTAAACAATGAAGTGGAAAAGTAATTATGTCAATTAGAACAAATTATTGTTTGTCATTCCTTGCATAAAATCACTCACAGGAAAACGTTAATTATTCCACAGGGGAAAATTGTTAATAGTAGGTTTGAACTGATGATATTCCTGACACGTGTGATGGTGTAGGCGACGGTGTTTGCATAGTTGTCAGATCATGTGACGTAGTTGAGGTCGTCCTATAAGAAACCCTATCTGTTTGCAGCTGATTGTGCTGCAGCACGGGATGCTGATAGAGAGCTGGTGGTGCTGAAGAAATCGAAGGCTGCTCATTGCTTTGGGACTGGAACATCCTTTCTTGAATTTCTTCGTATTCAAGATTAGAAATTATATTGAAAATTTTTGATTTTGCCAGATTTTGTCTTAATGGTGAAAATTGTTTCACTGTGGCAGCTATGCCGTTGAAAAATGCATCTATTGGGTCCGCACTGCAGGTAGACGTCAATTGCTTTTATTTTTCATTGTTTTCTAATAAATATTTCATAACGAGAGATGACGCTGTTTCCTTCTCCTGCACCTTTTTCTTTGGACGCCTTTGTGACCCTGTAACTAGAGGATCAGTGTTCTTGCTTCTGGCAGTACTGATTTTCTTAAGTCCTGTGGATGTGAAGCAGCAATCTCTGCAGTCTCTTCATTTGTATCATTGTTCAAACTTTCTTCTTTTCCTTGATTGTTCGAATCGTCACTGCCTTGAGGTTCAACGTTTCCTATAGTTTCTCTTTCTTTAATAAACGGGATCAGAAATAACCAGGGAAAGGATTTATATGTAAATACATATTTACTTATAAAGCTAATATAATTTATATTTTGCATTATCTTTATGTTTCACAATGTGTAGGGTTGAAAAATCCTACTTTTATTTTCCATATTTTCCATATTTTAGAGTTTAGTACATATTTTCGTTAATTTCCATATATTTTCCATATTTCATATAAAACAGTCCATATTATATTAGGTTTAACAATAAAACAAAACAAAATTCCATTAACTTTTAAAATACATTTCAACAATAGAGATTTAAACACATGTTCAGTAATCCCTTTAACATCAGAGTTATTTGAAAATTAGCAGTCCTATCAACAATGGGAAAGTAAGTTACAAAACTGTATTAATTTAATTTAAAATTTTTAACAGACTTCAGTTGTGCAGCTCAACAGTTAAATGCCAGTCAGAGTACACATAGGTTCAGTTTTGTAAATCATACTATAAAGACGGTAAATATGCCAAAAGTACGTCATTCAGTCAATTTAAAATCAAAACTAACAAGTTACATTTCAGAATTTAAAGAAGATGGTTTATCAACTGACAATAAAATATTATTTTGTAATTTGTGTCAGTGTGCAGTATCATCTACACAAAAGTTCCTGGTGCAACAACACATTACAACTAGTAAACATCAGGCCAACAAACAACTAAATTCCAAGCAGAGACAATTGTTTTTAACACAACCAACAACATCGAATGTAAGATCTGAGTTTAACATCGACCTGTGCCGTTCTCTCATCTCTGCTGATATTCCTCTCTACAAACTAAAGAATAAGGTCTTCAGGGAATTCCTTGAAAAATATACTCAACATACAATCCCGGATGAGTCAACACTTAGGAAGACGTATGCTCCATCCATCTACGATGAGACAATACAGAAGATAAGAGATGAAATTAAAGATAGTTCAATTTGGGTTTCCATTGATGAGACTCCCGACAAAGAAGGTAGACTTGTTGGTAATGTAGTTATCGGTTTGTTAAGTGAACAATATTCTGAACGAATTCTTTTACATTGTGATGTTCTAGAAAAGTGCAATAACAAAACTATAGTTAAACTGTTCAACGAAGCTATGGGTATCCTGTGGCCAAAGGGTATTATGTACGATAATGTGTTATTCTTTATTAGCGATGCTGCCCTTATATGGTCAAAGCTGGACAAGCATTATCTGTTGTATATCCTAAATTGACTCATTTTACTTGTGTGGCGCATGCATTTCATCGTGTGGCAGAAGTGGTCAGAGACAATTTCCTAAAGTAGATTTGTTGATTTCATCAGTGAAAAAGTATTTCTCAAAGCTCCCAGTAGAGTTAACGTGTTGAAAGAAATGTACCCTGAAATTCCATTGCCACCAAAGCCAATTTTAACTAGATGGGGTACATGGCTAGAAGCAGTTGAATATTATGCCGAACGTATAGACTCTATTAACAATGTTCTCCTTGCATTGGACTCTGAAGATGCAGTCTCAATTGATACTGCGAAAACAGTTACCTGTGACATAAGTGTGAAGAATGACTTAGCTCACATTCAGCATACATTTTCATGCATCATAAAAACGCTCAAAAGTCTCCAAAATAGGCACCTTTCACTATCTGAAAGTTTTGAAATTATAAATAGTACTGTGGAACAACTGAATCGTGGTAGAGGTAAAGTTGCAGATGCAGTAAGAGCTAAGGTGGACACTGTACTTTCAAAAACCCTGGATATGAAGAACTACAAAGGTTGTTGCTGTGATGAGTGGTGAATCAACAGTGAAGATTAACTTGGACTTATCCCCAGCAGACATTGTGAAATTGAATTATGTACCAGTTACTTCTTGTGACGTCGAACGCTCTTTTAGTCAGTATAAATCTATCCTCAGAGACAATAGAAGAAGATTCACTTTTCAGCACTTGAAAGAAATGTTTGTAACCTATTGTTATGGTAACAGACAATAAAAATTGTGTTTTGTTGAAACTACATTGGAAGATAAGGTACGTCCATTATATTTTTGTTTAGTTTGATTAAAATGTACCAATATTTAACGTACATAGTCATTTTTTTATAATTTTAAGTCCATATTTAATTCCATATTTTGGTAAAAATCCATATTTAATTCCATATTTTGGTAAAAATAACTACATATATATTTACATATTTCATATATTTTTAGTCCATATAAATCCGTTCCCTGGAAATAACATATAATCTTCATATTTCCATTCTTTTTCGGTGTTGGTTGCCTGTCCGCTCTTAGTCTTCCTCTTTTTTAATGCCTTTCTAAACTGATCCCTTAATGAAATCCACCTCACTTTGCATTCTGGACCTGAAAAGATTGAATCGGCCTCATTCATCATACAACGACGGTCAGATTATAACAAATTTTGGGTTCACGAAGTCCGAAATATCAGGATCTCGTGTAATTCGAGAAGAAATTCGTCACAACGGAAATCATATTCATAACAAATCAGTAATACATATAGTCACCATCTAGTTCACAACAATAGAACATACCTTCGGATTTCAATCAAAAGATACTAGCAATATGACCAAAGATGTTAAAGCGAGTATAAATAACAGGGAGGAAGAAGAAAGCATAAACAATTCACGCTATCAAACCGTCCACGTCACATCAAAACATTCTCCTCGAGAATCCCAGACGGTCCGTGCCGTTGATGGGCTGTGACGTTGCCTGTATATGTGAACGCTACCATACAAAACGCATTGTACAATGTTTTGATGCAACGCTGCTGGTCCGTGATGTGACGTATAATGTGAATCGAGCTTAATTATTTTAGCTTACGCTTAAGCATGTAATATTACTTTTTAGTTATTATTATTCTTATTCTTATTATTATTATTATTATTATTATTATTATTATTATTATTAGTGTTGTGTTAGTTATTACTTATTTCTTAATTAAATATACAGGTTGAATATGATATAGAGTAACTGGGGTAAAGAACGAAAATAAAACTTTAAAACTACAAAGGTAATACAGAGCCGATAAGTTTGATGACAACTACAATTCAAACTAAACTGTAACTGCAAAAGTGCAAAGGTAATTCATGGACGATAATTTGATAATTGCAATGTAAACTGAACTACATTACAGATTTTAGAACTACAAGAATAATTCAGAGACAATAAGATGATAATTATAAATTTAAACTAAAGTGGTCTAAACTAAAACTTTTAATGATTGCAATGCCCTGTTTATGTGCATTGTAAACTATAGCTGTTCATGGACGATCAGATGACTATATCTGTAATTTCACTCCTTCTCAATATGCAGGGATCATGATGCGAAAATTGCATAAGAGAGAATGCATTTGAAGAAGACATGACTTGCAGCTTCTTTAAAACAAATTTTATAGAATATGTCTGAGATCAAATTGCGACCCCTAAGTTGAGGATAATGCCGTCGACTGACTGAGCTAAGGTCATACCTAAATGTATACATGGCTGCTTGCTTTCACTGAATTAAACCTCTGGCATTTCACTCCGCAATGAATTTGGTGGGCCAGATGTAATGAAGAGTAGAATTACAAGTTCTGATGAGGGCCGCGGGCCCACGATTGTAATCCTCGTCTGCAGTAATTGCGTTCCTGACAGAGACATATATGAACATGGCAGGGGGATCGCCGATTCACAGTAATTACTCTTGTGAAAAGCCAAATGTCAGGAACAAAGTTTTAAATGTCTTGTACCGGGACACACTCATGAAAAATTTACTGAAAATAACGAACTGGCCACTTCTTTGTTCGCAGCTGTGAATGTCCAGAACGACTTAATCGTTGCGTTTAAGAAACCCGCATATGGGAAGACATGAAAATAAAAGAAATAAAGGAACATGGTGGAGCGTGTTGCCTTGCGCAGAAAGCACTTTAAAACTCTTCTTTAATGGCTCCTAACTAACCAGCGTATCTCGTAAATAAGTACGCATTTTGGTGCTCAAAAATAATTCACAGACATGGAAATGGTGGAAGACTTTGTTTCTTCGTCAGAGTATAAAAAGCAAGAACACAACCGGCTATTAACGCTAGTTACTAAGGCTACTCATCCCATCCTCGGCCCTAACAAACAATGCAAATTCGCATAATCTATTGCGAAATAGAGCCCGGACGAGAAGTTATGGCATCGGCGCGAGGGACGCATTTTAGTTCGTTTGCTTGGACTCGCCCTCACACTCAACTGGAGGGGTGTTGGGTTAGTTGGTTACTAGCATTCCGAGTGTTCAGATCGTTCTGCTACTACCGCTATTGCTAATACTGAAAACATTGTCCTTCTGAGCGCCCTCATTATGGCATTGTCTAAGGTGTGAAATCATAGAGTAGTTCATAGTCAAGGACATGAAATAGCATACAATGTATGGAAATTCATGTAAGAAGAGGCTATAAATGGAATATCAATTCCATTGAAAAGCGTGTGTGCAAGAGTGCTGGCTGCCACTGGTATTTCAAAGCGAACCTTGGCAAGAATGAGGAAAGAAGGGAAAAATATTGAAGCAGGAACAGCAGATTCATTCTCCAGTCCGGAAAAATCACAGCCGAAGAAGAAGATTGTTGCAGCTGTAGACAGTTTTGATGAGGAAGTCCTAAGAAGACTCCTCTATAATTTCTATGCTACGCATAAGCAGAGGCCGACTCTGCAATCGCTTCTTCCAAGAATGGATATCAGTGTATGATTATGTGAAGAAAGTAGAGAACAATTACATTGAAAGTGAGCACGTGATGGACAGTATTTTGGAGAACATTTCCATAAACTTAGGGACATCTGATCCCAGCACAGATCAGTCGTCTGATTCGGACGGAAAATAAGAATACAAAGATGGAATAGCGGGCGTAATTTCATTAGGTACCTTCGGACTCTTGAGTAGGAAAGTGGTGATACTAAGGTAAGATGAATGTTTTTGGAAAGCGATGAAACGGATATGCCTGCCGCTCTGAGCTTGAGAACCGTAACCCAAACAACCCCCACTCCTCTACCCTGCTGGCCGGCAATTTAAAACTTCGCGCAGGTTGGTGCCATAACATCTCGTCTCAGCTTTACCGTAAATATTACACCAGGGGTGCTTATTTTTAAATATGGTTCAAGACTTTCGTGATATTAACCCTAGAATGCTATCGTACGTAATTTTGGCGTAATGGGTAAACATTTCATCCTTAAGGCTGGTTCACAATAAGTCGGGAATAGAAACGACAACGAGAACGAGAACGAAAATAATGTTAAAATAAATGTATTTTAAATGTGCATATAGAGTGTTAGTTGGGAGGCCAGAGGGAAAAAGACCTTTGGGAAGGCCGAGACGTAGATGGGAAGATAATATTAAAATGGATTTGAGGGAGGTGGGATATGATGTAGAGACTGGATTAATCTTGCTCAGGATAGGGACCAATGGCGGGCTTATGTGAGGGCGGCAATGAACCTCCAGGTTCCTTAAAAGCAAGTAAGTAAGTAAGTAAGTAAGTAAGTAAGTAAGTAAGTAATGTGAACAATTAACTATTGTGAATGCTAACATTTAAATACATTTATTTTAACAATTTTTCTGTTCTCGTTTTCGTTGTCGTTTCCGTTCCCGGTTTATTGTGGACCAGCCTTTACTACTTTTCCCGCCAAATGAGCCCCACCTTCTTCTAGTTATATATATATCTCCAACTGCCAGTTGCTACTAGGCATTGTGACAGTAGGTTGCAACTTACACGCTAAACTGAGTTATTATAAGATACTATAATTATTTGAAAGTGTACGTCAGATTTACGTATAAATAGTATTAATAGAAAATTTTCTTTTATTGCATTTATTTATTTTCTTGTAAGTGTGTTTTATCCAAGAAAGTAACAATGGATGAAAACTTACGTGATGATCCTGACACTACTATGCAAATTACAGATGAAGTTCGGATGATGATGCTGAAGGCAATGTAGAGTTTGATGATAAAGTTTATGACAGTGATAAGGATCCAGCTGAATAAGAAATCACAAAGGTCTAACCCTCTCGGAATGGATAGACGTCCTTAAAATGGTAGGCTATTCGCTCCGGTAAAGCTGTACCGGGTAGAAGTCGGGATGGTACCCGCTGTAGGCGCTGTCTCAGCGAGATTGAAACTCTTCCCCATATCCTTGGCTTCTGCCCCTATAGTGAGGCCCTTCGCAACATCCGTCACCATGCTGTCCGTTCTATGCTGTTCTACTGAAGGAAGTAGGGTTTACAGTCCATCAAGAGGTGCAGGGACTAGCCACACAACGAAGTGTTCGGCGAATTCATATCATTGCCATTAAGAACAACTCGGCATACATTCTCGACCCCACCACCAGATTTGAGACACATGTAGATCAACCGCATGAGGTGGACAGTGAAAAGAAGCTGATCTATGAAACAAAAAAATCCCGTTCTATGATAAATATAGCCTGTCCCACATTGATGTAATAGGTCTGATGGTGGGAGCAGGTAATACCCTCCTTCTTTGCCAACAAATGTAAAAACCTGGGGCTAACACACAGAACTGTGAAGGAAATAGCCATTAGTGCCCTCAAAGGATCGGTTCAGATATTGAGTAGTCATTTGTATGGGAGTGACAATGGAAATTTCAAGTTATGTTAACCGATGGCTGTTTATCCGTACTATTATTTTTCTCGCGGTATATACCATTCAAATCATTCTAACCCATCTGATTATTCCATATTGTTCCAAAGGTTAATATAAGGAGGGCATATATATTGCCAAATTATAATTCCATTTCCCCACAACTATTTTTCCTTATAACTGAGACAAACAGTCTATTTAGGTGCAATTTTTCTGACTTTCGTATATTCGATTCCCTAACCATTTCAAATTTGTATATCATTTTACCACCCTTAGATGTGTTTCAGATTATGATGTAGGGTAATACGCTTTGTCAAATCTGGCAACCTTTTCATAAGGGAAGCTAAATTTAGTATTATAATATACCGAGAAGAAGTTGCAGGTCAAGGAGAAAAAAATTAATGGAAGATACAGTAGGAGAGATTGAGAATAATTGTAGGAAACAAGCGAATGGAGAAAGAAGAAAAAGCAGCAAGATAAACAGGAAACGGAAAACTCACTACGTATTCAGCTACCAAAGAAAAGAAAATTCAGTAATAAAACTCCAAATTTCCCAGACTTTTCTTATGGAAGAAAGTTTTTCTTCCTGCCTACGCTGACCTCACGTATCTTTATCATAAAATCAAATGTAGGTAGTTGATTAGTTAGACATAGCACGATAACGCTCATATGAACCCGTATTCCGATGCTACGTTCAGTTGCGAGTTCAAATCCAACTTTGGCTGATTACCTGATTGGGTTTACTTTTACCAAGGTTTTCTCCAACTGTGAAGTAAATGCCAGATAACACCATGGCAAATTATGGATTCATCTCGCCAAAATACTTTCTCACTATCATCAAATTCACCGATATTGGGCAGCCATGCTGTTGATACATGCGTATTAAAAATAAAAGATAAATATACACATGCAGACGTGAGACCTGATACGTTTTAATGGACATACGTTTGATTAGGTGAATCACTGTTGGAGAAGTTCGAACTCATAATTGTAGATTTAATCATAGTTATTATACCACAGTTGCTTCTTACGGTCATATACAGACATTTGTTGAATGCCCATTCCTCGACATATAAAAGAGAATTATCTTGTTGTACGGAGAAGAGAAACATTCAATGTTCATTATTAAATTTTAACTGAGTTTACTTTAGAAGTGCATGCGTTACATAACTTCAGGAAAGTAATCAATTCCGCTGCATTCCATACAAAGAAGACGCCTTTTCATCTCTCTTCGAAAGGTTATATTGTAGGCAGGAAGATTCATGAATTTCACGAGAAAACAATAGAGAATCGGATGATAATTATGAGCGTGGGAAGTGACTCAATCAATTGTTTCACTTTCTCTTTCAGAGTCGTCAAGGCGACGAAGTGTTACTTTCTGCTTCTTTCGCTGGTTCGCACAAATTCATCTCCGGCGAGGAAATATATTTATTAGTGGGTGAACAAAACTTACGGAATCTGTATTTGACGAAGAGAATGAACTTAACCAACTATTCAAAATAGGATTCTGGGTAGGGAAATTATTTTATTGCGTAACTTGAAAGAAAGTGTGTAACTTAAAGATTAATCTGTATTACATGTCGAGTACATGTTACTATTTTTATTATATTCCGAGAACGAAAAAGCAAATTAAAGAAATTTGTTTTTAACATACCACATACTCGTATGAGCATTTTCTACATTTTGGGAAGAATGTGAAATGGAAAGACATAATGGAATAGAAATGGAAGGAAAATAACAGACAAGAAATGGAAGGAGATAACGGAAGAAAAAGGAAGAAGATAACGAAGGGAAATGAAAAGAGATAACGGAAAGGAAGAATGTAACGAACGGGAAATGGAAGGAGATAATGGAAGAGAAAAAGAAGATAACGAACGAGAAATGGAAGGAGATAATGAACGGGAAATGGGAAGGGATAGCAAAAGAGAAAATGAAGGAGAGAACGAACGGGAATTGGAAGGAGATAACGGAAGAGAAAAGGAAGGAGATAACGAACGGGAAATGGAAGGAGATAACGAATGGGAAATGGAAAGGAATAACAAAAGAGATAACGAAAAATGAAGGAGAACGAACGGAAATGGAAGGAATAACGGAAAAAAAGGAAGAAAAACGAACGGAAAAGGAGATAACAAAAGAAAAGAAGAAAACGAACGGAAAATGGAGAAGATAAAACGGAAATGGAAGGAGATAATGGAAGAGAAAAAGGAATAACGAACGGAAATGGAAGGAGATAACGAACAAAAGAAAAATGAAGGAAAACGAACGGGAATGGAAGGAGATAACGAAGAGAAAAGGAAGGAGATAACGAACGGGAAATGGAAGGAGATAACGAATGGGAAATGGAAAGGAATAACAAAAGAGAAAAGGAAAGGGATAACAAAAGAGAAAATGAAGAAGAACGAACGGAAATTGGAAGGAGATAACGGAAGAGAAAAGGAAGGAGATAACGAACGGGAATTGGAAGGAGATAACGGAAAAGAAAAGGAAGGAGATTATGAACGGGAAATGGAAAGGGATAACAAAGGAGAAAATGAAGGAGATAACGAACGGGAATTGGAAGGAGATAACGAACGGGAAATGGAAGGAGATAACGAAAGAGAAAAGGAAGGAGATAACGAACGGGAATGGAAAGAGATAACAAAAGTGAAAAGAAAGGAGCTAACGAACGAAAATGGAAGGAAATAACGAACGGGAAATGGAAGGAGATAACGAACGGGAAATGGAAAGGGATAATTAAAGAGAAAAGGAAGGAGATGACGAACGGGAACTGGAAAAAGAATACGGAAGAGGAAAAAAGAGATAACGAAGGGAAATGGAAGGAGAAAGGAAAGAGAAATGGAAAAGATATCGAACGGGAAATGGAAGGAAATAACACGATAAATCGAAGAATATAACGGACGACAAATAGGAGGATATATCGAACGGGAAACGGAAAAAGATGAATGGGAAAAGGAGGGAGGTAACGAACTGGAAATGAAATAAGATAATGAATGGAAAACCGAAGCAAATAATGAACAAGAAATTGAAGAGAATAAGGATGGAAATAACGAACGGGAAATGGAAGGAGACAATGAACAGAGAATATCGAAGAAGATAACGAACTTGATATGGAAAAATATAGCGAACGGAAAGTGGAAGGAGGTAACGAACGGGAATCAAAGGACAGGAAGTAGGAGATAACGAACGAGAAATGAAATAAGATAACTGACGGGAAATGGGAGGAGATGTCGAATGGGAAATGTAAAGACATTACTAACGGTAAATTGGAGGAGGTAACGAACGGGAAACCGGAGGAGATAAAGAAGAGAAAACGAAATAAGAAGAAACAAATCGCAGGATATAGACTAACATTAGGGAAATTGAGAGATCTGGCTAGAAAATAAACAGGGCAACGTGCGAGAGGAAACAAAAAGAGGGAAATGGAACTCTAAGAAGGGAGAGAGAATTAACAGTGAGAATGTGTGAGAGAACGAATGACAAAATGTAAAAACTAACATGGGACCCAACTGCACTAATAGTGCTTTGTAACAACTGTCAGACAATTTATTCTGTTACATGAAAGACAAACCCGCATATAAGCAGTTTTATGCTGCGGATAAGCAGCGCTACGAGTGTGACCATCAAACAGCTACCCGCTCACGGCACTCAATGCCAGGTAACGGGCGCCTTCCAATTAAAAACGTGGCGTGATGCATCACTACTGAAATGTATTTACTTGGTAAAAATGAATGAATGCTGCAGATAGTGTTAGGTATTATTTGCCTTCTCGCGATCATTTGACTTTATGGACAATAAATTTCATTTCATCCGTGGGAATACAATCGAGTCGAACTTCACAGGAGCATACAGACTGTGCATATATTGTCACGTTTTTCTTTGACTATTTCAGGTTGAAAAAAAAACAGAAAACAAAAGAGGACAGAGGTTTATCTGTCTCAGGTGTTTAGTTCATTTGTCACCTACGTCATCGATGTCGTCGGCACCTCAATCATCACCACCACCTATTCAACGTGGTAAAAGACTTCCGGGATTCTACGATGTGTCAAGGATGCAGAAACATCAAACGTTCAGTTGAATTGTGAAAGGTGTATCACTTCATACACTTCGGTAGCACTACAGCCCGGGTCGAGCCTCGGTTTCTTTCAGGATTCTTCGCCATTTGTCCCTATCTCTGGCTACAATCCACCAGTTCTTCACTCCAAACCTTTGAACATATTTCCGTATGCAGTCCTCCCATCGAAGCTTAGGTCGTCCTGCTCTCCTCCTTCCTTGTACTCCAATACTCTTCTGGGTATCTCGTTCCCTTCCATCCTCCTTATATGCCCTGCCCATCTTAGTATTGAAATCCTGATCGATTGTATAATGTCAGGGGATTTGTAGAGTTCATATAACTCATTATTATACCTTAGACTCCATCCATTACCATCGTTAATAGGGCCAAAAATTCTACGTAATATTTTTCCTTTCAAATATATAAAGGCGTTGGGTATCAGTTTCTGTCATAGCCCAAGTTTCGGAGGCATACATAAGAGTTGGTTTAATTAATGTTTTATAGATTCTGCATTTAGTTCCACGAGAGAGCAATTTAGATTTAAATTGTTTTTTTTAAGACAAAGTAGCTTCTATTGGCTATTTGTATTCTTCTCTTAATTTCTTCTGTGATGTCACTGTTAGATAAAGCCGTGGGACTGAAGCCGGATGGTCTATGGCGAGTCCTCGGCATCAATCCCTATGATTAGATTACACCCCTTTGATTTGATTACCTGGTTGGGTTTTTTCCGAGGTTTTCCCCAAACCAAAAGGCAAATGCCGGGTAATATTTTGGCGAATACTCGGACCTCACCTCATCTCACTACATCTCGCCAAAATATTGTAAAAAATTGCAAAAAATTGTAAAAACTGTAGAAAATTACTAAATTGTAAAAGTATAAAAATTTGTAAAAATTGTAATTATAATATTGTAAAATTTTGACTTGTTCCACATCTTAAAGCTTCATTGCTCATGTAAGATCTATGGAATAAAATAAATGAATGAATGAATGAATTCCTGTCAAACTGAGAATTTCAATGAAAAAGTCTTTTTCAGAAATATTTGCTTATTACTGCTGTAAGACATAGATAAGGCTCTAAAATTAAATATTCTAATGTTTTATTTTCAAAATGAAAATATTTTACAAGTTTTATGGGCATTGAATCTAATTGGTCTTGACTGGGTAATAGGTGCTGTTTTGTTTCCCTGACGTTTGGAACACATGTAGAGAGATCAGCTGTAAAAAAAACTGCCCCAGAAAAAACGGGACAAACGCAAACTCTAACGTAGCACCGCATGCTAATGATTAATGGAACATTGGTGAAATACTGATACGGGAAACAGGAGCGCCGCGTGAAAACCTGCCACCAAGCACCATCGTCCACAACAATTTCCACCTGGGATTCGAACCTGGATTACGAACGAGAAAATCCATCGCTCCAGCATTCGGCTTGCGGTGCGCCATACAGAAAAATATTAAACACAAAATTAAACGAACACTGTGCGTTACACTCACTAGGTGCCAAACTGGAGTCGCCTCCGTGTCTGTCAACAATCAACATCGTGCCACACTGTCGCAAGGGCCACTCCACTACGTCAAGTAAGTGATTCTTTTCTTTATATACGGTGCTGTCCCTCCCCCCACCCAGCCTGTCCTTTTTGTTATTTAAGAGGGTGTTCAACAAGACAAACCCCACCCCCCCACACACACACACACGCATAACACTTCCCTTCAGTGCATTATCTCCCCCTTAATCAAGGTTAATATTAACGCTCATAACCACTGACCCGTCATGGCAGTAGTGAACGGGTTCCTCGCGAGCTGCAGACCACGAACGGATTCCAGGCTGTGGTCATTGAAATGTACAGAGACGCGAGTCTGACGAGGGTAAGGGAAGGGAAATAAGAGAGAGTATTAAACAAAATGTGAGAAAGGGTGCAAAACAAAGGAAGAAAGAAAGAGAGCAAGAAAGAAAGAAATAAAGAAAGGCAGAGAGAGAGAAAGACAGAGAGAAAGAAAGACAAAGGAAGAGAGAAAGAAATAAAGAAATAAAGGCAAAGAGAGAGAAAGAAAGACAGAGAGAAAGAAAGAAAGAAAAGAAAGAAAGAAAGACAGTGAAAGAAAGAAAGAAAGAGAGAAAGAAAGAATGGCAGAGAGAGAAAGAAAGAAAGAAAGGGAGAAAGAAAGAAATAGAATGAAAGAAAGAAAGAAAGAAAGACAGAGCGAAAGAGAGACAGAGAGAAAGAAAGAAAGACAAATAAAGAAAGACAGAGGGAAATAAACAAAGAAAGAAAGAAAAAGAAAGAAGGAAAGAAGGAAAGAGAAAGGAGAGGAAATTTGGGTGAGAAATAAAAAAGACGAGAGTTGAATAGTGACGGAGAATAGTAGATATAAACAAAAGAAAAATATAGAAAAAAATAAGTGCACTAAAATCAAATAATAAATAAAAAAGGAAACGGAGGAGAGAAAGAAAGAAACGACTTAAAAAAGAAAGAGAAAAGGGAAAAGGAAAAAGATGTGGAGGATATTAAGAGAGAAAGGAAGAAAGCAAAGTAAACTGTAGATAGGAAGAAGAAACAGCATATAAAGACAAAGAAAACAAAAAAAAAATAAATTAACATAGAAAGTCACTAATAACGAAACATTAAATAAATAAACTAATAATAAGGAATTAAAGAGTGGAATATATGTATTTAATATGTACTATGTATATTTCGCATTAACTACAAAGTCACACAGTCGTAGTGGAAAACAAAAACAAGAGTAAGCAGAAATAAAGTAGAGATAAAGAAATTATATAATGGGTAGGAATATGTTTACCACATAAATTTTTCGCATGGCAGAATATGCAGCCTATAAAACACAGAAAATGCTTACAAGTATACAGGCAATTATTTTCTTGCATCTCTGTAGTGTCAGTGGAACTTGGAACACTCGAGGAGTTGTGACACTTTTATTGCAATACCGTAAAAACGTTATTAATGGAGACATATACGTCATAGCGAGTGGATTATCAAGACATAATGAAGCCACACTGTCATCTTTACAGCAGCAAGAAGCCAAGGCAGACGCGGACCGAGTTACAAATCACACGCTGCACGACAGTGCAATATTGTAGCGTCATGAACTTCATCTTGATCTTCGTGTCGGCGAATATTAGCCCTGAGAAAGCTGTCACGTGCCGTATTTTTATTCTTTTATGTAATATCTGCAAGGCCCGGAAATCCGCGCCAACTTCAAACAATTTCTGCCGTTACTTGATTCGTAAATGATTACTACAGTAATGCCATTGAATTGTTAGCTCGGAAAATAGTGTGATGCCGTAGTTTCCCGCTCCTTTCTCAACCTGGAAGAAGGTTTTGTATTTGGGAAAGATACTGAAATGCTTACAGGGGGAATAAATCTGTCGCTTCTACGCGCGACAAAATTGAAACTTCTTAAGCGGTAAATATGTACACTGCTCCGTCGATATAAGAAAAAGTCAATGTTTACGACTTAGATATTATCACGTGGAGCAAGTCCCCTGCAATCGGCAAACATCGTGTTTAGATACAGTATGAATATTATGGAGAGTAAAAAATCGATGATACATGAATGGGTATTTAAGAGTTGTTGATTAATTAAAGGAAAGTGAATGTGATACAACATTAACACAAATTAATTTAATTTCCAAGAATATATCTATAAAATAAATAAATAAATAAAAATAAATAAATAAATAAATAAATAAATAAATAAATAACTTTGTTTTCAAAGGAACAATGTTGAAGTTCTGGATTGGCCAGCCCGTAATCCAGACCTCCGAATGACCTTCGGAACTACGTGGCAGTAGAATTGCCACGGAAAAAAAAAAACAAGCCAGAAGTAAGACTTCATCTTGCAGAGCATTGGCAGCAAGTTATAATGGAAAGGTACCTATGTTGATAAACTCAATGTGGAAAAAGGTCAATGAATCCTAGAATATCAAATGTAGCCTAACATCCCACTAAACTCATATACAGTATGTTGAGATTCTAAGCAAGAATTAAACGTTTTACTTTTCCTCTTTATCTAATGAAATACACTGTATTCTTTTATGAAGTACCAAAAATAAAACCGTAATTTGGAGCGACAATATTGTAGTTACAGTTGGCCCTGATAGGTTTAAATTTCTAACTATGTAATGTATTTCATTTCATAATGAATATTTTACACATTCTTCTAGAATAATTACTGAAAATATGCAACCATTTTCCCTTCACTCCCAATTTTCAATCGCTTTCTACGCCCAAAGTTAGGGATAGATCTATATTGCGAGTGACATAATTAAGTAAACATGAGATTTTCAAATCTTCATTCATATTTTAGTTAGCTTTTATGATTTAGGAATTTTGGTACAATTTGTTTTTAAGCTTAGTTATATTTAAGAAGACTTAAGGTGGCTCGCTCTGACGTCATTTACAGATAAGATATTATCATGTTGACGAGAAGAAAGCTTGCCGAGTATATGCGCGAATATACTGTAATGTTCAATAAAACAAACATTACATACAGTTCTTCAATAGTAACTCAGAAACCAATGTTAATATTTTACTAGGTTCTTGGATTATAATGATGGCACTCTACAATACTATAGTTACTTCGAATTCTTTCACATCCATTCTGGCGAACACAGCCTAATCGTTCAATTTACAAAACCAAGATATGAATGATAACTTACTTGAAGGCTTCTTACATATTAAACTAGGGTCTTTATATGATGTGTTAGCTGTATATTTTCTTCTTTATCGGTTCCAATAACTGGGTATGAAGAAAAAAGAGAAGTTTGCTTTAATGCCATATTAGAGTAGTCTGTAATATTGAACTTCAATAACCCCAAGTCACGTGATTTAAACTAGATTTAACTCTACAAGATAAGAGTACTGCCAAGTCCAATCAATCTACCTTGGATATATCGGCAGAGGCAAAGGTATTGGTCAGTATCACGTCATCAGGGGTACGGTTTAGCTTCTATTCCTTATAGAATGTGTAAAAGGAACCGATTTCCATAAGTTACTATTGTTAAGTGGATTCATACATTAACATAAAGATCACAATTTTATTCAGAAAAGTATGATCAACTATCTTTCATCTTTGGTACATAAATTACCAACTAACAATTAGGGCTATTATTTTCTATAAGAAAAACCAAAATACAGAAATAAATGACCTTTTATAAATAATGAACCTTGAATCTAATTTTCAATTTAATTTTTCTTAATAACACGTTGTGATTATCTTTAGATGAATCGAAATTAACTTCATAACTGCGATATTGTTATTATAAGTACAAATTTATATTGAGACGAAAGGAAATAATCGCCTTTAATTTTAACGTAATGAAAATGTATTTTGTAAATGTATAATTCCCTTAAACACTAATTAACTCACTGTACCTGCGAACACACATGGCTCAAGAAACTAATATCTTCTTTATTATATGAAATGATTTAACATTTTGCAGATATATTCGGAAAGACGCACTCAATCTAATAACGAAAAAAATCATTAAAGCAGATATAATAATAAAAAATTAATAAGAATTTTTCATTGCTCCAGAAAACTGTTCAATGAAGAAGTGACTATATATGTAGGCGGTTATTTTCGAGAGAAGTGGAATAAACTATATGTTTGAAGAAGGAATAAAGCACGCCACCACGTATAAAATGAGATTTCGTAGTAAAAGGCAAAGTTTACCTATCTCTTTCCCCCGTATTGTTTCACGATCTCTCAGAAGGAAATCTAGTATCCTTATAAAACAAAAGTTTCACAGTTAATTCCTTTGGTTTTAAATTTATAATTTCTAAACAGGATACTTGTTTAATATGTGCTTCTTGATTCTGACCAAGACGGTCTTCAATATTTCTTTCCAAGCTGTATTAACTATGGGTCTTTGTGCAGGGTAAATCTAGTACACAACGCATATTTCGGAACGACATAACGTATTTAGATAAGTCTTAATGTATGGAAAATTACCTTTTCTTGTACAATATAATGTTCTGAAAGTAGTCCATCGTCAGATAAAAGTAGTGGAATAGTAAACAGCAAACATACCATCTGAAAAGAAGAGAAAATAGCATTAGAAATCCTTAAAAAGTGGAAAATGTATGTGCTTATAGAAATACAATATAAATTTATGACTAACAATGTTTTGCGTAAAACTATAACTACTCGTATTGTTATTGTAGACTTTGGATTACAGACATCATCCAGGGACAGTAAAATAACATTAATTAATTATATTTTTTTATTTAACGGTCTTTTAAACTACAAAGGCTAGTCAGAGACCATAGGATGACAGTTGAAAATTTCAATTCAACATTTCATTCAATCTACACGAGCTACGAAATTATAGCAACTGTAAATCTTTACTTAATGTCACTTCAAGCTACAAAGGCTATTCATGAACTATGAGATGATTTAGTTCATATTCTTTATTTAAAGTTGCTTTCGAATTACAGGAACTATTTAGAGACGATGCGTATTTTCTTTAAATAATTACAGAACACAATGACAGCTGAAAACACATGAAATAATGAAACCTAGTGGTGGACGGATATTATTTATTTTCATTTATTTTGCATTGAAAATACAGGTGCTACGTGTGAAGAGAGAACTGTAATGATGAGATACTATTACACGTAATTACTCATTTTATGTTTCTTCCACACCAAAGATACCATTTTAAAATACAGATCCTAATGATGAGATTCTATTACATGTAATTATTCATTATATGTTTCTTCCAAATCAAAAATACCATAAGACATGAGACAGTTGTTATCGTAATCCATTTTAAAATACAGATCCTAATGATGAGATTCTACTACATGTAATTATTCATTATATGTTTCTTCCAAATCAAAAATACCATAAGACATGAGACAGTTGTTATCGTAATCCATTTTAAAATACATATCCTAATGATGAGATACTATTACATGTAATTATTCATTACATGTTTCTTCCAAATCAAAAATACCATAAGACATGAGACAGTTGTTATCGTAATCCATTTTAAAATACAGATCCTAATGATGAAATACCATAAGACATGAGACAGTTGTTATCGTAATCCATTTTAAAATACAGATCCTAATGATGAGATACTATTACATGTAATTATTCATTATATGTTTCTTCCAAATCAAAAATACCATAAGACATGAGACAGTTGTTATCGTAATCCATTTTAAAATACAGATCCTAATGATGAGATACTATTGCATGTAATTATTCATTACATGTTTCTTCCAAATCAAAATACCATAAGACACGAGACAGTTGTTATCGTAATCCATTTTAAAAACAGATCCTAATGATGAGATACTATTTACATGTAATTATTCATTACAAATGGCTTTTTCCAAATAAAAATTCATTGCCGACATCATACAGTTGTTATCGGTCCCTATCCATTTTAAAATCCAGATCCTAATGATGATACCCCACCTCCATGTAATTATTTTAATATTATCCTCCCATCAAAATACCTAAGACATGAACAGTCTTTTATCCCATCTCCCAACTAACACTCTAATGATTTACTGGATTACATGTAATATTCATTACATGCCCTTCCAATCTCAAAAATCTGACAAGATTTCAAGTTATGTCAGGTGAAGAATACAATGATGAGTTCTGTTTGTGTAACTATTCATCCATTCTTCCAAATAAAAAAATCCCATAAGACATGAAATTTTTCCTAATCCATTTTCTCAAACAGATCCTAATGATGTTACTATTAGATGTAATTATTCATTAAGTTTCTTCCAAATAGAAATACCAAAGACATAACTGTTTTTAAATTCGTAATCCAGATTTTTGGACACAGACTGGATGATAAGATACTTTACAACCGAATAATTATTCATTTCCCATATTTATTCTGCAAATAAAAATCCCAGTGTCATTTACATTTGTTACTGTTGCTCCAAGATATTTGAAATTTTCCACCTCTTAATGATAATAATATTTATATTTCCATTATTCAATATTCCCAAATCAAAAAGACATAATCATATACTTTGTCTTTTCCATTTTAAAAACAGATCCTTTACTTGCTTCAAATAAAATTTCCGTGTTTTCCTAACCGTTTGTGTATTTTCTCCTAACATATTCACGTCATCTGCATAGACAAGAAGCTGATGTAGCCCGTTCAATTTTAAAACCCTAATGTTATCCTGAACTTTTCTAATGGCATATTCTTCCAAATTAAAAAAAGTAAAGGTGATAGTGCATCTCCCTAATTAGCCCGCATGAATTGGAAAAGGATTCATTATAGAAATCAAAAATACCTATACGGACTCTGCTGTATGTTTTAAAATACAGATCTGAGACACATTTTAATTAATCGAACTAGTTTCTTCCAAATCCAAATTCAATAAGAATATCATATAATACTTCCCTCTTAACCGAGTCATATGCCTTTTGAAATCTATGAATAGATGAGATACTATTACATGTAATTATTCATTATATGTTTCTTCCAAATCAAAATACCATAAGACATGAGACAGTTGTTATCGTAATCCATTTTAAAATACAGATCCTAATGATGAGATACTATTACATGTAATTATTCATTACATGTTTCTTCCAAATCAAAAATACCATAAGACATGAGACAGTTGTTATCGTAATCCATTTTAAAATACAGATCCTAATGATGAGATACTATTACATGTAATTATTCATTATATGTTTCTTCCAAATCAAAAATACCATAAGACATGAGACAGTTGTTATCGTAATCCATTTTAAAATACAGATCCTAATGATGAGATACTATTGCATGTAATTATTCATTATATGTTTCTTCCAAATCAAAAATACCATAAGACATGAGACAGTTGTTATCGTAATCCATTTTAAAATACAGATCCTAATGATGAGATACTATTACATGTAATTATTCATTATATGTTTCTTCCAAATCAAAAATACCATAAGACATGAGACAGTTGTTATCGTAATCCATTTTAAAATACAGATCCTAATGATGAGATACTATTACATGTAATTATTCATTATATGTTTCTTCCAAATCAAAAATACCATAAGACATGAGACAGCTGTTATCGTAATCCATTTTAAAATACAGATCCTAATGATGAGATACTATTACATGTAATTATTCATTATATGTTTCTTCCAAATCAAAAATACCATAAGACATGAGACAGTTGTTATCGTAATCCATTTTAAAATACAGATCCTAATGATGAGATACTATTACATGTAATTATTCATTATATGTTTCTTCTTCCAAATCAAAAATACCATAAGACATGAGAAAGTTGTTATCGTAATCCAAATTATTAGTTCATTGGTCTTTCCATCGTTTTTTCTTCCTATGTTTCTTTCCAAATCTGGTATATAATTTAATATTTTCTTGAGGTATCTTATCTCATCCATTTTCTACAGATCCTAATTTTGTCTATGATGGTTATTCATTCATTTAGGCTTCCAAATCAAAAATACCATAAGACATGAGACAGTTTTATTCTGTCCATTTTAGTGACTCCAGAACTGATCTTGAAATACCTCATTTCTGCTGCCTGTAGTCTATTTTATCTCTACTTGTCATTGTCCAAGTTTCACTAAATATAGAGCTGCAGGAACTGCCATAGTTTTATAAAATTTTATCATCGATCTTTACTTACTTGTATTTTTTAAATGTTCTTTTAATTCAAAAATATTTTTTAAAACATTTCAACTTTTTTAATATCTATCCATTTTAAAATATGATAATGATGATCCTAAAAATTTAAATGTATTTATGTTTGTTCAAATCAAAAATATTATCATAATACAGTTGTTTACATCTTAAAATGAGTTCCTAATGAAATGCCATAGCTTTTATTTTATTTTTTTAAATCAAAATTGTAAGACATGAATTATTTTATGGAATCCATTTTAAAATGCAGATCTTTGTAGTGTGTCTTCATTGTCAAAATTATTATATGTTTCTTCAAATCAAAAGTGTCATTATAAAATGAGACCTATTATAATCAGAATATTTTAAAATGTTCAGCCACTGTTTCCATTCTCGATTGCGTTGTCTAGGTATAAATTAAATAAAGTGCTTGATGTACAGCATCCTTGTCTTAGTCCGGTGTTAATACTTGTTGTTTTAAAATTTCAAAAATACTTTCATTTAGACATGATAGTTGTTATTTGTATATTTTTTAAATGTTTCAGTAATATGATTTGAGATACTATTTAACCATTATTTCCATAATTTTTTTTCTTTTCAAATCAAAAATGAACTCTATGAATATAATATATGTTGGACAATTAAATCGTAATCCTTTTTTCTAATATTTGTTTTATAGATGAAAATGTTATCTGCATGATCTTCCTATTCGGAAACCTGTTTGTTCTTCAAATAAAAAATAATGTTGCGACATGAGACAGTTGTTATCGTAATCCATTTTAAAATACAGATCCTAATGATGAGATTCTACTACATGTAATTATTCATTATATGTTTCTTCCAAATCAAAAATACCATAAGACATGAGACAGTTGTTATCGTAATCCATTTTAAAATACAGATCCTAATGATGAGATTCTACTACATGTAATTATTCATTATATGTTTCTTCCAAATCAAAAATACCATAAGACATGAGACAGTTGTTATCGTAATCCATTTTAAAATACAGATCCTAATGATGAGATTCTACTACATGTAATTATTCATTATATGTTTCTTCCAAATCAAAAATACCATAAGACATGAGACAGTTGTTATCGTAATCCATTTTAAAATACAGATCCTAATGATGAGATTCTACTACATGTAATTATTCATTATATGTTTCTTCCAAATCAAAAATACCATAAGACATGAGACAGTTGTTATCGTAATCCATTTTAAAATACAGATCCTAATGATGAGATTCTATTACATGTAATTATTCATTATATGTTTCTTCCAAATCAAAAATACCATAAGACATGAGACAGTTGTTATTGTAATCCTTTTAAATGAAAGATCCTAATGACCAGATAATATCTGCAGTGCTCGGGAAAAGTGACATAAGTCAGTTTCCACAAACCTTTTTTGATAATTTATTGACAGCTTACACTGGTTTATGTCGATTTGATTTTTTTCTGTATGAATTATTGTAATGGGAGAAATACTTATGTATTTTTTCCAAACGAGCAGATGTTCCGTAAGTTGTCAATAAATTATCAAAAAGATTTGTGGAAACTGACTTATGTCACTTTTCCCAAGCACTGCAGATATTACACATAATTTTATTCTTTATTTCATGTTCCTTCCATTATAATATGGTCGTTATTGTTATTTCTTTCAAACTACAGATCTTAAAGGTGATGAGATGTTTGTTATAGTTTTGTAATCCTTTTAAATTACACACCCTAATTTTAGTTCATATTACATGTAATTATTTAATAATACTTTCACATTACAGATACCATATGTGATGAAAAGGCAGACTCTAATGATGAGATGATATTATCTTTGTTTAAAGTCTATCTCAAACAAAATAAGTCCTTCAGATATTAAGTAACAGTGTACAAAGGGCGGAATCAGTAGAAGTATTCAGATGAAAACGGTAAAATCAATCATTTCACAAAATACTCTGGAAGTCGAACTACGATCTATGGGACGAGAAACTAACCATCTGACCTGTATCTAGGACTCTTATAATACATAATAAATGATAATTACCTAATAAAATTTATTTAGAAAAAAAAAACCTGCTGATGAAGAGTGACAGAAACCACCCTGTCTCCCTTCACATGAGAGCACTTCCCTGAACAGCCTGTGACCAGCTGGTGGTGAGCGGAGGAAGGCCTACATACGCTACTTCAATCATCATAATTAAAACATTTTTCATCCAGCGCATGCGATATGTTACAGACGGTGACAGCAATGTCAGACATCTGCTTGGTGTGACGGTTGCCTAGTGACCAACCTTCCTGCATACCTGTCCGAGTTGAATTATGCTTCCAGCTGGTTGCTACTCTTACGATCTTATCAGGTTAACACATGTAACAATAACTATAGACATTTATAAGAGTTTAGGCGCTCCCAAATGTAAATTAAACTTGTGTCGCCGTCATTTGTTCCACTGGATTTATTCGATTTCTAATTGCGTATTATATCGTTAAACTGGTGTAATCTCCTGTAATATCAATTTCGGAGCCGAATAATTTCATGTCAGCTTACCAACTGGGTATTCAAGTCAATTGGAGCCCTGTTACTACTTAGGATGCTTTCTATGGACTACAGGGCACAATATACTCGTATATTTAAATTAATATCACAAATCGATAGTAAGACTTTCCACTCGTGGAATGAACAGAGGATCAGTTTAATACCTCGTGAATCAGGACTAAAACCTCGATATGTACAGATTAACTTTGTGCACACGATTTGGGTTAATTCGGGAATTTAGTTAGTCTCGTATCAGATGAATACAAAAAAAATCAAGTTTACTTCACAAAGGTATTAGACATACTATTATTACAACCATAATCCCTTCCGTCATTATCTTTGCCATCATATTTTGTAGTGACTCTGCGCCGTATTCATAGGCATTCTTAGCGCGGGATTCCGGTGGATGATCAGCGAACTAACGTTTTTTCGTATTCATAAACCAGTGTTAGCGATATGATATGATATGATATGATATGATATGATATGATATGATATGATATGATATGATATGATATGATATGATATGATATGATATGATATGATATATGATATATCAAGAGTCCACTGCAAGAATGATGGATGTCACTTTTTTGTCGAAAATGAACCAAGACTGTCAATGCATAGCTTAAGACATATAGAATGTACATAGAGAGTTACATGGCATTAACACTGATAGTCATTGTTCAGTAATGATCGGAAAATCACAGTTAAAAATTTGAGCGCTAAGCATTTCAAACTTTCAATCGCTTTTCCTGCAAAATGTATTCCAAATGACATCCATCATTCTTGCAGTGGACTCTTCATATGATATGATATGATATGATATGATATAATATGGTATATGATATGAGATATGAGATATGATATGATATGATATGATATGATATGATATGATATGATATGATATGATATGATATGATATGATATGATATGATATATGATATGATATATCAAGAGTCCACTGCAAGAATGATGGATGTCACTTTTTGTCGAAAATGAACCAAGACTGTCAATGCATAGCTTAAGACATATAGAATGTACATAGAGAGTTACATGGCATTAACACTGATAATCATTGTCCAGTAATGATCGGAAAATCACAGTTAAGCTTTGAGCGCTAAGCATTTCAAACTTTCAATCGCTTTTCCTGCAAAATGTATTCCAAATGACATCCATCATTCTTGCAGTGGACTCTTCATATGATATGATATGATATGATATGATATGATATGATATGATATGATATGATATGATATGATATGATATGGTATATGATATGAGATATGATATGATATGATATGATATATCAAGAGTCCACTGCAAGAATGATGGATGTCACTTTTTTGTCGAAAATGAACCAAGACTGTCAATGCATAGCTTAAGACATATAGAATGTACATAGAGAGTTACATGGCATTAACACTGATAGTCATTGTCCAGTAATGATCGGAAAATCACAGTTAAGCTTTGAGCGCTAAGCATTTCAAACTTTCAATCGCTTTTCCTGCAAAATGTATTCCAAATGACATCCATCATTCTTGCAGTGGACTCTTCATATGATATGATATGATATGATATGATATGATATGATATGATATGATATGATATGATATGATATGATATGGTATATGATATGAGATATGATATGATATGATATATGATATGATATATCAAGAGTCCACTGCAAGAATGATGGATGTCACTTTTTTGTCGAAAATGAACCAAGACTGTCAATGCATAGCTTAAGACATATAGAATGTACATAGAGAGTTACATGGCATTAACACTGATAGTCATTGTCCAGTAATGATCGGAAAATCACAGTTAAGCTTTGAGCGCTAAGCATTTCAAACTTTCAATCGCTTTTCCTGCAAAATGTATTCCAAATGACATCCATCATTCTTGCAGTGGGCTCTTCATATGATATGATATATGATATGATATATGATATGATATGATATGATATGATATGATATGATATGATATGATATGATATGATATGATATGATATGATATGATATGATATGATATATGTTATGATATAAATCCTGTACAAGTAATCAGTCGATAGCGGGGCTAGTTTAGCACGCTCGTAGCGCGGAATGTCTATGCATAGCACCCATTATGTCTTTATTCCCAGTACTAATATATGGAGCACAAATGGGTCACAGTCCATTTATCCGCAATATGCGAAACCCGAATCACGTGAGTGAAGTGGGTAGGCATTGGATGCATACATATATGGAGCACAAACTTGGTCATTAACTCAGCAACAGAAGACATTCCTACAGGTAACTCAGAGAAAAATGGAAAAGAAAAATTTTACAAATCACACTTTAGGACCGTATCAGAAACACAATCATAAGAAAAATGACATAAGTGAAAGTTGCCGTATCCGCAGCGCAAACAGCGAATGAAAATGGGCAGGACACACAATAAGACTCAACAGAAATCGATGGACACACGCAGCAACAGTTTGGGAACCCAGAGTTGGAAAAAGAGAACCACGAAGACCGAGAACGAGATGGACGGACTAAATAAGGAAAAACGCTGGCAGCTTGTGGACCAAGACTGCAAGGATCCGAGAATACTGGAAGGGCTACGAACTCCTCTGCAGAAATCGAAGTCTTCCGAAGTGTGTGCTATTTTAAAGTTCTTTGTGATTTTTTAAATGTAACTTCTTTAGACAGTGTACGAGTCGAACGCTGTGAAACAAAATTCTGTGACGGATGTTTTAAGGGAGTTTTGCATGTTGTTTGTACGAGATTGTGTACATTGTTGTTGCTATGTTGTCGCGTATATAAATGTTGTTGATGTCTCGGTTTTTCACTAATTTACACAAACTCATACATAGGCCCTAAATTAATTAGGGTTGGGCTCCCGCCGGACAGTTCATCTTCTGTGTAGTGTTGTGATGTTATAAATTCGAAATTAGTGCGTGAAATTACATTGTTGAGAAGTTTTTTGTTTGAAAATATCATATAATCAGGGACTGTACAAACGAAAGCGTGGCGTGAAAGAAAGCGTGCCAAAATAAAATATATTTAAAAATATAATTTCTAAAATTTTTAGCCCTAACGGCACCCAATTTTATACAGATGATACTATTGCAGACGTGTTTACGTAGGTAGTTTAAATTTCACAAACTTTGGATGAAAATTGTAGAAGCTTTAAAACATGTGTGTTCCCTTAAGGGGAGAGGATGGTATTTTTTTAAACTTTCTTCCTATTTGGTGTAAAATATTAATTTTTTATATGTAGGGAGCTCATAGCTATGGCAACTCAACCAAATAAAAATATTTAAAAAATATATTATTTTGGGCCCAAATTTGAAAAAAATATACCCAATGCAGGATTGTACTAAAACCGATATATCTAAACCGTTTTTAAAGATAGAGTCAAACAGTTTTTTGCAATGTCTTAGCAAAAGCATGTTCTACAAACTGTCTGTAACAGAATTTTGATATTAGTCCCTACGTTTATAAAATAAGCAATTAAAATTTAATAACAATTTTCTGATTTCCTTTCTTGCAAACAAAAGGAAATATTTTTAAAATGAAATCAATTAACAAAATTCTGTTACAGAGAAACGTTTCCTAATAGTCTAAAGAATGTGTGTTCTAAATTTCATGCATGTATCTTTAATAGTTCAGAAATTACATCCATTTTTGTCTGGCAATGTAGCAAAAAAAAAAAAAATGAAGTTACTGGAAACCGATAAAAGCGGGCGTGTGATTTAAAAATCCATAGCGCAGGAAGTTTAAAAATGACGTCTCAACATCCGATAAGGGCACAAATACCCACAAAATGTTATGCAATGCATTACACACATACAGTATCAAAGGGTATCTTAAAGAAAAAAAAAAATTTTTTGAAAATTTAATTTACCGGAAACAACAATAAAAGTGGGCGAGTGGTTTAAAAATTCATAACGCAGGAAGTTTAAAAATGGCGACTCAACATCCGATAAGGGCACAAATACCCACAAAATGTTATGCTATGCATTGAATATTTATCACAGAGTATTTTAAAGATTTTTTTTTTAATTTACTCATTTTTTACCAAAAAATACCATCCTCTCCCCTGAAGAAATTTCATTTCTGCCGTGCGTAGGAGATACACATTCATTTTTAATCTTTATCCTCACTTTCATCCACATCATCATCATCATGATGCAGGTATAGTCCTGCTGACGTAGAATACTCAATGAATGATGGGTGCATTTTGTGGAGAACTCCCTCTCGTACCGTGGAGTGCAAGCCATACAGTACAGGAAGTTGTTGAACATGCATCAAGATTACAGCATAATGCAAAGAAACAGGGGGACTCGGGATGATGCACCGAGCGTTCTTATCTTCCCGCCAGAGCTTCCTGCGTGCCGGCCGGCCACGCGGGATTTCGTGGCTACGACTCATAATAATAAATAATGAATTGTTGCTTGTGTGTCGACACAGTTTCACCTATTAATTAGCCATATTGATCTCTAAGACACTTTAAATACCTCCTTATCTTATCGAAATGAGTACCATAGGGAAGTTTCCATCTGATTGTAGTTTCATTTTCTATTACACTATATATAACTTAAATAAAATGTACTGTGTTAAGTTTTTAGTTCCTTAGTTAACGACGCTGTATCAACTACTAAGTGTCGATGGAATTGGTGATGGTATTTGGCGAGATGAGACCGAGTATTCGCCGTAGATTACCTGACATTCGCCTTACAGTTGGGGAAAACATATCAGCCAGAACCTCAATCAAAGGATTATCGATTTGTAATTCAGAGCTCTCCGAATATCATACTCATAGTTAAAACGACCTTTAACTGATGTTACACTTTCAAATTTTTCAAACCGCAACAAATATTTCGCTTGTTGCTTTGCCGTAAATGGCGTTTCGTTTATTCAGTTGTTGCCAAGTGACAATCTGACTTCTTTTGTTCGTAAAAACAACGATACAAAACTCTCTTGTTTTACGTCATATTGGAACTAAAATAACTTTTGTGCGAGATCGTGCATATTTGCTTGGTTTCCGCACAAAACCAATCCGCGGAAAGTCTAAAATTCCACATTCAGTATTCCCAACCTAACACACAAAATAATTTCCTCTTCTTACCGCTTAAGTGACATACTGATTTTATGCTTTAGGCTTTTAACATATTATTTTTAGAGACGTTCAATATAGTAATAATTACAAAATGGAAACTTACCATTGCAATTTCACCTAAATTGCACTGTTAATTATTGTTTTTAAATATTTGCAAAAATTAAGTAAACTCTACAACTCCACTAAAGTTACTGCATTCGTGATGCAAGTAACATTAAGGAAGCCGTGAAAAAATCAACAAGATTCCAGACTCATCATAGACTGGGGGAAAAAAAGAGAGACGTATATCACGGCCTGCTGGAGTATAGTAAACACAGAAAACATTTTAAAGCAACAATGTTGAAGATAGATATTTTTGTTTTTCAAATTTGCCGTCATTGAACAGAAACCAAGATGGAGCTTTCATTGCAACTAATTAGAAATTCCTCTTTCAGGTATGTAATAAACGATCTTCGCACAAAATAATGTACGATACACGAGTGGCATGTTTTCTTTCAATTCTCAGAAATTAAAAAAGCTCAACTACGTTTCGCTTTTTCAAACTTTTCCTCGAACATGAAAACTTCAACATACCGCTCTAGTAACGCATATTACTATTATATTACTCATTATAGCAATATTATTTAATGTCTTCCCAAACGGATCTGACTATGATTTCTACCATTAGGATTAATGGCAAATTCTGAAATACAATTTATCAGAATTCATCGTAGTTGGAGAAGCAGCTCAAGTCCAGACCTGGACTGGTTATTTTTTACCTCCCAGAGTTGAGTGCAGCACTACCATACGTTCGTTACCTGGACAAAAGAAAGTCCAGCATAGCCAGCTTTTAATCTAATTACCTGGAGACAATTTAGTTGTGAATTCCAGGTCGTGGACTCCCACTGCGCTCCGAAAAGCTCTGTTTAATAATTCACACACATTCCACCTGTCGCACAAAGGTCAGAGTTACATTCTCTGTGACCGGGGGAGGGGTTGTCCACGAGTCTGCCGCCGAGGCACAATGGACGGTGGTCATACCTCGTATTCTGATACAGTTAGGGCTAGGTGGTGCCTTACTTTGCATTTGATTGATGCTCTTGAGTTTTGAATACTCTTGTATAAGTTACATTCGCAGATATACCTACGTAGAATGTCTATACTGTAGTTTGATCTTTGTTAAGAGAAGTAAAGAGAGAATAGTTGGATACATTAAGAAAAATATTTGCAATAGCTTTCTTCCTTTGGGGAAATATTTCCATTTATTTGTAGTGTTAATGTTATGTCGTAAAATAGTACATTATGCAACGAGCCTATAATGGTAGTAATTAAGACGCGAGTATGTTTATGAAACGAGCGCAAGCGAGTTTCATAATTTTCATACGAGCGTCTTAATTACCATTAAAGTCAAGTTTCATACGACCATATTTCTAACTTGAAATTATTCATAAGTATTCATGTTATTCTTATCGGACTGAGGAGCGGAACTGACCTTGTGCAATACCTCGTAAATTGTGAGATGTGCGCAGACGCGAAAGTATTGATTTTTTCCGAGAAACAGATGTCGACATTGACCTTGATATTGAAAAACGAGATAACAAATTGAATTTATTTGAATATTATTTACAATTAACGCTAATTATTACAGTAACAGAACTGACTTTATTTCAAATATAGGTGATTTATTGATTTATTGTTGTCTTTCGATTGCATATCCGAGAATAATCGATATTTGCGCTTTCATATTGCTACAATGGTATTTTCTGATTGGTGGAACACCTGAACTTTAATGGGGTCCATTAAAGGTCTGCTACCAGGTGTATAATTACTACATTTCGGCATGGTCGAGCATAAAATATTTTATAGCATTGTTAGATAAGACGCGGTCAGGTGAAGTAGAAATATATAAGTTGATGAAATGTACTATACGATGAGACGACATGAAGTAAGCTAATAAGATGACATAAGGAGCTGTAAGATTATATATTATGAGGTGTAAAACTGTAAATTGACGCGAAGTGAGATGAGGTAGGCCCAAATAAAAATGAGGTAAGATAAAATTACATGGAATGAGTTAAGATGACATGAGATCAGGTAAGACGATATGAGTTAAGAAAAGATGAGGTAACATGACACGAGATGAGGTAAGATAACAAGAGATGTGGTAAAATACGAGTACATGAGATGAGGAAAGATAATATGCATATGAGACAAGATGACATAATACGAGGTAAGTTAACATGAGATGTAGTAAGGTAACATGACTTGAGGGAGATAAGATGACAAGAGATTAAGTAAGGTAGGACGAGATGAGGCGAAGTAAAACTAAATGCAGAGAGGTAAAATTACATGAAGTGAGGTGAGGTGAGGTAAGAGACATGAGATGTAGTCAAGTGAGAGGAGATAAGGAGAGGTAAGATGAGGTAAAGTGAAAAGAATCAACATGAGATTAGGTGAGATGAAGAAATACTGGACGAGATGAGGCGAGATATCAGACTAGATGAGGCGATATATCGTAGATGAAAGGAGATGAGATATCATAGATGAGATAAGACAATTAAGACGAGGCAATATCAAATGAAATGAGGCGAGATCAGACGAGATGAGGTGATTTAAGATTAGATTAATTAAAATAAGATAGAATACATTAAACTGAGATGAAGCGAGGTAAAGTATAGTTGGTGGGATAAACTGATAAGATAAAGTGATACAAGGCAAGATGAGGTGATATGACACGTGATAAAGTGGAGTGAGATAAGGTAAGTTGAGATAAAAATGACAGGAGACAAGGTTGATGAGGTGAAGTGAGGAGAAATAGAATGAGCTGAGATGAGATAAGATGAAGAGAGGAGAGACAATGCATGAGACGAGGTAAGATGAGGTCAAATGAAGCGAGATAAGATGAGGAAGCTGAGATGAAATGAGAAAATGTAATATGCGATGAAGTAACGTGAGGTGAAGATAGATGAGAAAAGATGGATAAGGCGAGGTAAGATGAAGATCAGTAAAAGATAAGGTAGAAAAATGCAACGTTTAATAAAATGTGACTTGATGAGGTGAAGTGAGGGAGGTGTTAAAGAAGTGATAAGATGAGGTGGAGTGAGGTGAATTTAAGAGGTGAGGTGAGGTGAGATGAAGTGAGGTGGGTGTTAAGGTGATGATGAAGTGAGCTGAATGTTGAAGACAAAAGGTGATGTGATTAAATATACAGTGAGATGAGAAGAGGTAAGATGAAATGGACAGAGACGTGATTGAGAATAAATGAGTTGAGTCAGATCCGGGACTAGTGTAGACGAAGCGATTCTTCACAGTAAGAGCCATCGAAACTCCAGAGATTACTAAAATTTGTGAAAATAGCAGATAGTATTTAGCTAATGGTGCAATGGAAATTCTAATTGAAACAGAAGTGCTCTGACGATTCCTGTCCCACAGCCTTTTTGTCCGCCAAACATCTCAAAGATTCTGGTGAGAATGAAGGTGCGCAGATTTTCGGCTAACTGACCTGCGGCTGAGTGTTATCTGGTGAAAACATTAGCGAAAGTTGCAGCGGAGTTTCCGGAGCACAGCGGAACCCAGAAGTTTGGATGATACCATGCAGAGTTAAATAAAAACAGTAACACTTTGGATGTGCGTCGATATCAGAGGCTCCGTTATGAAGATAAGCAGCACGAAACTCGCATATTGTTGAACTTGCTGTGCGGGGGGCACGTAGAGTTTCGAGTGGGGGGGATCGGTAGAAACCACAAACACTCCCAGTGAGGTTAAGCGGCCTCGAATGGAACAGGACCCAGATTTCAGATGAAATGCACACTGAACCATCAATATTCGTGTTGACTGATAAAGTATTAGCCAAAGGACCAATCTACCATCAATTATAACAAAGAAAATAAAGAGGTAAATCAATGTACGATAGAGCTGCAAAACTCAATCTAAAAAAAAAAAATAAAAATATTTGCTTTATTTAAATCACCTATCTCGTATGGATCAGACCAAAAATATTAATAAATGAGGGGAAAAAGAGAAGACGGGGAAACAAGACTAAAAAAAAAAGAGAAGGACTAGTAACAGAAGATAAAATGGTAAGAAGAGAAGAATGATGAAATGACGAGAAGACAAACGAAAAAACTGATGAGGAAATAATAAGAAAAATGTAGAGACTAATGTGAAAGAGAGGAAGCGAAATACGAAGAGCGGAGGTAAAATAAAAAGAGAAGAGAATAGAGGAACATAAGAAAGCAATGGAGGAATAAGAGGAAAAGATTACGGGTAGGAAAGATTAAGAAAGGGATAAAGAGGATGTAAGATGAAGAAGGAAAAAAAGATAGAGGAGGAAAAACGGAAAAGAAAAGAAAAATGACGGGGAAAAATAATGAAGAGAAGGCGATGAAGGAATGGAAGAGAAAGACGACGAAAGGTGAGAAGAAAACTGAGGAAAAGGAGAAATATATAGTGAGAGAAAAGAAAAAAGTATAATGTTAGAAGGAAAAATGTAGGGAAAATTGATAAGTAGGAAAAAAGGTGGAAAAAAGGAAGAAAGTTATGGAAAAAAAGAAGAAAACGTCGGGAGAAGAGAAGCAAAGAAAGGAAGAAGAAAACAACAGAAGAGAAAAAAACGACGGAGAAAGAGAAGACGATGGAAGAAGAGAAGAAAGTTACGGAAGTAAAGAAGAAAATTATGAAACTAGGGAAGAAAATTATGAAGAAGAGAAGAAATGACGAAATAAGAGAAGAAAACGACGAAAAAAGAAAAGCCAACGAAGGATGAGAGAAAACGACCGAGGAAGAGAAGAAAACAACGAAGAGACAGAAATGACAAAAGAAGATAAGAAAACGTCGGAGGAAGAGGGGAAAACGACGGAAGAGAAGAAAACGAGAGGAAGAGAAGAAAACGACAGGTGAAGAGAAGAACACTACAGAAGAAGAAAGAGAAGAAAAGACAGAGTAAGAGAAGAAAACTACAGAGGAACAACGAAAGAAGATAAGAAAACGACGCAGGAAGAGAAGTAAACGACCGAGGAAGAGAAGGAAACGACCGAGGAAGAGAAGAAAACGACGGAAGAAGATAAGAAAACGACGGAAGAAAATAAGAAAACGACAGAAGAAGAAAGAAAACGACAGAAGAGAAGAAAACGAGAGGAAGAGAAGAAAACTACAGAGGAACAACTAAGAGAAGAAAACGACGCAGGAAGAGAAGAAAACGACAGAGGAAGAGAAGAAAACGACGGAAGAAGAGAAGAAAACGACGGAAGAAAATAAGAAAACGACAGAGGAAGAGAAGAAAACGAGAGGAAGAGAAGAAAACGACAGAGGAAGAGAAGAAAACTACAGAGAAACAACGAAGGAAGAGAAGAAAACGACGCAGGACAAGAAGAAAACGACAGAGGAAGAGAAGGAAACGACAGAGGAGGAGAAGAAAACGACGGAGGAATTGTAAGAAAATGATAGTGAAAGAGGACAAAGCGACGAAAGTAGAGAAGAAAACTAACGAAGAGAACCAAACGACGGAAGACGACGAAATTCGAAAGTAGAAACGACGACAGAAGAAGAGAAGCAAACGAAGGAAGCAGAGAAAAAAACGATGGAGAAAAAACAAAAAAGCAATAGGTATGGAGAAGAAAATAATGAGAAACAATATTACCTAACGAAGATATGGAGGAAAGAAAAGAGAGTGGCGCATAAGAAAAAGACCAAAACTGAGAAAGTAGGGTAATATTAAAAAAAAAGTGGGGAGAGGGTGAGGAAATGTGATTACTATGAGACGTATATAAAGACGAAAGAGGAAGGATTGGCTTGAGTAGATGAATATACAAAATAAGCAGTAAATTTACTGAAATTTTAAGAAGAACAAGAAAATCTAACTTACGATAAGTGAATATCACGACTATAACAATGAAAATGAAACACAAAGCAAAGTGTGAAGAAATATACGAATTTCTGAAGGAATGTTTCCTTTCAGAAGACCGTCGTTGTGAGAAGTGGAACATTCAAGTGACTGGCTTCAGATTCTTATCGAAAGAGCAACGGTTGAAAGGAGACAACCAGAGCATCCGGAAACGCGGTAAACGTTCCACTTTTTATGACAAACGTAACGTTTTCACCATGTTATTGTGTCGGGAGTAGAAGCACCATTCAAAGGAAAAATTCACAAAAGAACAGAGTTAAAATTCAACAAGTCGCCCACAGTAATCCATCGAATGATTCGAATTTGTTCATAAACATGAAGTTTGTAAGAGAAATTCAGTTTTCTCAAAACATTGAATTTTGAGTTGTTTTCCTTTTCTAGTCGATATATGCAAAATAATATTTTTAAATAAATGTTTCCAAGAGGCAAGTCCTCATAGGCGTAACAAAAACAATCGCGTGCTACGAAATATCTTTTTGCCCTAATCAAAACAAGTCAGAGGAAGGAGTTGTTCAGAGCAACTGATTAGAACAGTGATGTCAAAGCAAGCGCATTTTTCTCACCTTGACGTCGTGCGCGGGCATTAAGCGCTAGGTACGGTAGAAGGAATACGCAGCCTGTTGGATTAAGTAGACAGTGGTGCACAAACTTCAAACGGAACGTGAAATTTTATGTCGTTATTTTTATATGGCTTCTTTCTGTTTGTTATTTTCTATATTGTCTGTAAAACAAAAGTACTAACACCAATTTCTTGGCCTAATATTGCAGTTGTGTTTTAAATGTTAATAACATAATAAAGAATATGGAAGGAATATTCACACAAATTCCATAATAACTACAACTATATTGTACTAAGTGAATTAAACACATCATTCATTAAGAAAGTGTTATCCCAAAGAAAGACACTGAATATGACATCATACGAGTAAGTTGAAATTGATATTAATGGTATCTTTAGCATTATAAAAGTAATCAAAACAATATTATAGTAAACAAAGCAGAGTTGCCTAGATATATGTTTTAACTGTAACTAATATTACATAATAAAACTCTTATCGCACTATGCTTTTAGGTGATATTGGTGCGTAACTTTCTGTTATCAGAATACTAAATTATCTCGAAATCTGCTGAAGCTATAGAGCTGACGTTTTACCAACACATAGGCACATATATTTAGTTTGTGATGTAACAGCATTTGCTTTGTTGATTCATTTCCTTACAAACATTTTCCATGCGAATATTTTCAAACATTTTAATACACTATCTTCAGTAATACGTATTTACGATATATTATATTTACGAAAACATTGTCTTAGTACCTGTAAGGCTACTAAACAAACATATCTGAAAATTTCACTTTTCTGTAAAAAAAAGTTGAGAAAATATTCCTTTTGAATAAAAAAGCAAACTTGTGAAAAATGAGCATTAAAATTAAAACTTAATTTTTATAATGTACTTATACTTCTCAGGCAAATCTAAAAATTAACATGGATACAGTTTTAATAAGTTCTCTTCCCTTTATCCATTGAATCAGTGCTGGCCATCTCTGTGTATAGCTCGACCAGGCGGCATATACCACCTCTTTCGTCTGTCTCTTTCCTTTCCGCTGTAAAGCGCTCAAGCTCTCCTGGGCTCTAAAGCGTGCGCTTGCTCCTATGGGAATCAGATGACATCACTGATTAGAGGGTTGCACGATCTCATAATTCATGTATTCTAAAATGCACGTTTTTCTGGAAAACTATCCAAAACAGCAAAATGGTATTATACTTTTTCAGTTGCTTTACTAAAGGAATCATCCATGAGAATTAATGACATTACTTACGGTTCGCTCTGTATATTCAATAATAAACTGTAGTAACATGACAACGATCTGAATTATCGGCTCAAAAATAGTTTAAATTAAACTATATCGCTTCTTCAGCAAGATATTCAGTCGCTATTACTGACAATGCTTGATAAACTAACTTATACTCACAGATCTACAAGACAAGAAGATCGCTAAACAAAACAAATTAAAGAGTACAATGCGCAGCAAGATGTAAGATAGCACATCCTGGACCAAGAGATGAAATGATTCGATTAGAGCATGAGTGCTCAACAGGGATGCTGAGCAGAATCCCCACAGCGAGGCCGCGACCTAAAAGCACCCCTTCTACAGACAAGATGTGCTATGTAAGGTCGTTACAAAGGGCCGCATTAGCTGGCGAACTTAGCTCCATAAAAGGTTCAAGTGGGCGGCACTTTAGCCAGAATCGATTGTATTCTTTTTTTGACTTGGTGCTTAAAGCTAGGTCGGGGAAATTTCGTTATAATTGTCTGTGAATGGAAGTGCAGCTCCTCCATACATTAGGATTTGACCACGCGCAGGAGTCAAGTGCTGACAGAACAATCGCCCTCCTATCGGCTGAAAGGAGAATAGAAAGATCATCAGAAGCGGTCTCTGTCATTACAGCACAATCGGAAGTCTTTATACACAGTACAAAAGCATACATTATGGCCACTGTAAGTTAAAACACAATATTCATCTGACAAGAGAAAGTAGCCAAAGAAAAATGCGAGACAATTTAAATTTTTTAATGGGTTACATAAAACGACACAGTATCATCTTCGAGATTATCGTCAGTGCTGACACGTACAGCAGAGTCCGTATTGGCCAGTTTCTGTCTGATGCTTTTCCAATTCACTGCGGGCTAAAGCAAGGAGATACACTATCACCACAGTCTAGTATAATACAGTCACGAAGCTCAATACGTAGTAAATATGCATCCATAGATAGTTGCTAACCACTAGGATCGCTACTATCGCCTCATTACAGACAATACGAAATAGTACCTGCACAGTCTATTGTTTCTAGTACCCTCATAAACTCAAGCTTCGTGACTGTATATACTAGAGGAGGGCTGGGCAGCAAGAGCGGATTCTACTCTCTCACGGGGAGCCATATCATTTATCTTCATCCCCTTTCTTCCCCGCCGAACATCGCGCAGCGTTGATTCAGTAGCGGATGAATATTAAACGACCCCGTTTAGAGTCTAGTTCCGCTCCCGATGCCCAGCCCTGTACTAGACTGTGCTATCACCTTCGCTTTTTAACTTTGCTCTAGAGTCTAGAACTCTAGAATATGCCATTACGAAAGTCCAGGATAACAGAGAGGGTTTGGAATTGAACGGGTTACATCAGTTGCTTACTTATGCGGGTGACATGAATATGTTAGAAGAAAATCCACAAACGATTAGGGAAAACACGGAAATTTTACTTGAAGCAAGTAAAGAGATGTTTGGTAGTAAATCCCGAAGAGACACAGTACTGTATATGATTATGTCTCGTGACCAGAACATAGTTGTTTAGTCAACTGTTCGAAGGCAAGTCTGAACCTCACGAGTGATACCAAGAAGGCACCAATTATGAGGCTACTAGGCCAGGAGATAATGGGGTAGGGTGACCAATTCCTTTCCCTCTCCATTGCATACATCACCGACTAGCTACATATTACACTAGTCAGACTTCAGATGCGTACAAACAACAGTTTTTCCTCTGACACATATCGTCAAGTGAGATATACTGCCTGATAATAGATGTACATACCAGCCAGAACCTTTATCAGAGGATTAGAACATAGTACGAAATGAAAATGTAAAAATAGGAAAATTTATCGTTTGAAGAGTTTGAAAAATTCAAATATCTTGAAGCACCAGTAACAGATATAAATGACACTCGAGAGGAAATTAAACGCAGAATAAATATGGAGATGCCTGCTCTTATTCGGTAGAGAAGCTTCTGTCATCTAGTCTGCTTTCAAAACTGAAACTTAGAATTTATAAAACAGTTCTATTACCGGTTGTTCTGTATGGTTGTGAAACTTGGACTCTCACTTTGAGAGAGGAACAGAGGTTAAGGGTGTTTGAGAATAAGTTGCTTAGGGAAATATATACAGGAGATTGGAGGAAGTTACATAACACAAACCTGCATGCATTGTATTCTTCACCTGATATAATTAGGAACGTTAAATCCAGATGTCTGAGATGTGAAGGCCATGTAGCATGTATGGGCGAATCCAGAAATACATATAGAGTGTTAGTTGGGAGACCGGAGGGAAAAAGACCTTTGGGGAGGTCGAGACGTAGATGGGAGAATAATATAAAAATGGATTTGAAGGAGGTGGGATATGATGCTAGGGACTGGATTAATCTTGCTCAGGGGTGGGCTTATGTGAGGACGCCAATGAATCTCCGGGTTCCTTACACGCCATTTGTAACTAAGTTGTTTATAAAACAACATCGACAAACCATTAGTCATACATGAGTTAAAAGTATGTAATTCATTCATTCATTTCATTCATTTATTTTATTCCAAAGATCTTACATGAGCAATGAAGCTTTAAGATGTGGAACAAGTCAACATTTTACAATATTACAATTACAATTTTTACGAATTTTTATAGTTTTACAATTTAGTAATTTTCTACAATTTTTACAATTTTGTGCAATTTTTTACATTTTTTTACAAGATGTTTATTAAGTTTTTAAATACAGGTGTTAATGTTAACCTTCAAACCAGAAATTCAATCTGACATTGTTTAACGACACTCATTTTTTTTCAATATGCCATTATTTCAGCTAATTGATGCATGGTGTTACATCCGCAAGATGAAGAGGGCATTATAGAAAGAATAAATACAACAAGATGCTCGTGATTAATGCTGTGAACAACCCGTAGCAGAAATTCTGCGTAGTGTATTTCATACTTATACAATAAATAAGGGTTTGATTGAAGATGCTGATGAGTTTTCGTGCACGAATTGATTTACGCTTCCGTTTACATTGTCGTCAGATGCCAGATGTATCCGGACGGCCGTCGTAGTTACTGCTGTTGCATCCGGTGTAGCATCCACGGCCTTCTGCAGACTTCGACTACACCAAGCAGGCCCTGGCATACGGTTTAAACCACTACCAATTTCAAAACTTTGTCTCGTTAGGTCAGATACTACTGGTTTAACTAGCAGGACTGTAAATTTCATACTAATCTGCATGCAGTCAATGCCTGAACTTAGTTTTTAATTTTTTTAGTTGGTTATTTAACTACGCTGTATCAACTACTCAGTTATTTAGCGTCATTGAGAGATATGGTATATTTGGCGACATGAGACTGAGGATTCGCTATATATTACTTATCTGACATTCATCTTACGGTTGGAGAAAACCTAGGCAAAGAAAACCAACTAGGTAATCAGTCCAAGCTGGAATCGAACCCACGTCCGAGCGCAACTCCGGATCGGTTGGCAAGCGCCTCAGCCGACTGAGCTACGCCAGTGGTTTTTAAAAATTGTTGCTTCTAGTAATTTCTGGAGGACTTTCTTACCTTCCAGGATGGAAAACAATTTGAAATTATTTTCATATGATAAACACATCTCTGAGTTTTCTCACGAAATTTCGGTCATGATTTTCATTTGTTCAGTTAGTCGTCCCTTTCTTTACTCTTTATTTACTCAATAAAAAAAAAACAGAAAGACTATTCAACTGAATTGTTGTTTAAACACTTCAAAGTTTTTAATATTAAACAAATGTATTATTTTATTTTATTAAAATATTTTCATAGAAATTTTAATAACTTTGAAAGGTATATACATAAATATAGAACTAAAAATATGAATTCTCTGCGTTTGTGTGAACTAAAATGTAAAACCAATGCAGTTTTTTTATCATAGCATGAGTGAAGGTCCCAGATTATTAAATTTTATTCCAATATTATTTTAACCAAGAATCCTCTCCAAACTAATAAAAAAAAATTGTATTGGATTTATAATTTGGGTTTAAACATATTAAACACTTTTTAATCTGTATTCACTCTCAATTACAATTTTACTTTTGTCTGTATTGGAATCCCCTCCTGAGCACGAGTCTTACTCATTCAGGAGTGGGCTAGTTTAACTTTCATTGTATTTATTAACTTGTATTCATTTTAAACTTACTAGCAATAAAATAAATAAATATATATATTACTTTACACCATATATTCTTACATAATTATATTCAAATGATCTTTCATTCCTCCTCGGTGTATCTTCCACTGCTCCATATAATTTCTCACTCTTTCGCCTAATTCTTTAGTATTCCGCATAATTATTCACTCCCGCGCATAACTGTTTATTCTCGATTTAGTTTTTCACTCCAGCATATTATAACTCCTCCTGCCTTATGCCACTATGTGTAAATTTTAATTTCTTTATATAACTATATAATTTTATTGTTCATGTTATAGTTGTAATCCCCTGGTAGAGGGGCAGGGAAAGCCTGATGGCCTATTTCTACCAGGTTAAATAAATAAATACTAAAAAAAAATACTACTAAAAATAACTTTTCCTAACTTATATTTCTTCACTCCTACGTACAATTACACTCGTCTCCTTAATTTTTCACTCCTCCTATCTTATATTTGTTCTGTTACGTGTGTAACTTTTCACTCCTTGGATTCATTTTTCACCCTTGCGTATAATCCTTTCCACCTTCCATTTGTTCACTCCTCTGTATAGAGTTTCACTCGCCTGTATTACCTCCCACTCCTTCGTATAATCATTCCCGCCTTATGCTTGTCCACTCCTATGTATAACTATTTACTTCTCTGCTTATTATGGAATTTATTTAAAGTTTGTCAATGATATGATTTATCATTTTTATTGCAAATTAATATTTACTAATACACATTATTAATGTATGAACGTTTTCGCCTGTGCAGCATCATCAGATACTTAATTGTTTTTAACGATATCTAAACGTAAGTCCAATATAGAATGTATTCACTGTGATGAATTTGTGTATGACATAACGATAAAATTAAAATCATGAGCTATATGTAGTAAATATCATAATAGGGGAGAGTCGGGTAGTATCGGACATCGGGTAGTATCGGACGGTGCGTTTCTTTCATCTACCACCATATGGTAGTACCTGAATGACATGATTACGTTTCTCTATGCGACATCACAGAAACGTAACCATGTCAATCAGGTACTATCATCGTGTGGTAGATGAAAGAAACTCACTGTCCGATATTACCCGATGTCCGATACTACTATAGTTGTAGGAGATATGTTAATTTTAGTTGATTTGCATATGTATTTACTAACTTGCCGAAAATGTGCGTAATATAATATATAAATACATAGAACTCATGTTACAATGTTGTATGTTTGTTAAATATCACTGTAAATATATAAAAATTAATAAAATATATAAAATATTGTTATAGGCCTACTTACGTATATATGATACAATTTGACGTGAATTTAAATTTTATGAAAAACATTACTGACGTTATGATTGATTGCGTATTATTATTTATGATATTATGACAATGCATATATTTGTTTTTGCATGTAATACAATTGTGTTTTATGTTGGAAGTTAAAATTATCTTCTATGTATAACTGTTTCGTATTCACCAGGTGATTCTTGATTCTGTAAAATATACACATGTTTGAATGGAATATAATTTGAAAACAAATGTTAATTAAAAATTCAAGACATGATAGTGATGTGATTTGTCAGTAATCTTACATATTATACTTCGATAATTAATTGTTTGTTCTTAAAAAGGAAACTTTGTTTAATGTAATTAAATATGAATTTCAATCCACATATGTAATGTTTAGATAAATTCTTTGTGTGTGTGTGTGTGTGTGTGTGTGTGTGTGCGTGCGTGTGTGTGTGTGTGTGCGCGCGATGATGTGCAGTGATCCGTTCACATTGATATATTGTAAAATTTTGCTAGTTTATAGTGTTGGGTGTTTGGTTCTGTAATCATTGACAAATGTACATGTTTAAAAAGGGTATGCTTAAAGAGAGTTAAATGTTCAAGGGTATAGTATTAATTATTAATAAATGTTAAAGAATTAAGGTCAAAAAATATGTAATATATCTATATTGATGTGAAAAATGGAAAAGAACTAAAACATAATTTACAATTATTCTGAATTTAAGTCAAAGTTGGGTTTAAATGAGGAAACTTGCGTGTATATATACGACGAATTTCACACATCCACTTAATTTTTCACTCCTCCATATGAAGGGTCCAGGAAAAGGACGAGCCTTGTCCACTTAAAAAAAATGAGTTATGCATGTAGTGTAGAGTGGGATTCCATGTAGTTTAACCTTATGAATGAAACACTGTGTGTGTGAAACAGTGTAAGTGCAATGATAGATTATAGATTTGGAGTACAAGGAAAGAATAACCTATGCGAAATACAGACTTTATATTCTCCCCTGAACAATTTGCTAAAGTGTATAAAGCTCGTTCCTTCCCTGTACGCTTCATATAATCTTTCCTATCTCAAATTTGTTCAACCTCTATAATCATTTACTCCTCTGCTTAATTTTTCACTCCTAGTATAATCCTACATAAGTTATCTTAGGCTATATCTGTTTGCTTCTCTGTAAAATTTTTCACACGTTATATGCTTAATTTTTTCTCCTCCATATTTATAATTTTTCCTACCTGACATTTATTCACTCTGTATAATTATATACTGCTCTGTTTAATTTTTCACTTCCCTGTAAAACCATTCCTGCTTTACCTATATCTGTTCACTCCTCCTAATTATTTTTCACTCATCGATATAATCCTTTCTGCCTTATATTTCTTCACGCCTCCGTATAAGTCTTTGCTTCTTCATCTGTTTGTTTACTCATTCGTATTATTTTTTTATTTACGCTTGTTCACTTATACAGTACTTCATCCCTATATCAGTTCAATATATTATTAATAAATAATAATAATAATAATAATAATAATAATAAATAATAATAATAATAATAATAATAATAATAATCCGTGGCGCTACAGCCCGTAAAGGGCCTAGACCGACCAGCCGGCTGCTGGCCTCACGCCCACATGCCGAAGCAGAGGTGGACGATCATCCAACCAGAATGGAGGTATCGTGTGGTTAGCACGATGATCCCCCCAGCCGTTATAGCTGGTATTCGCAACCGGATTTCGCTGCCTATCGTAGCTCCCCAAGTGCATCACGATGCTGGGTGGACACCGGTCCCATACACTGGCCGAAATTTCATGAGAAAATGTCTTCCCCCATGAGGAATCGAACCAGCGCGCATTCCGTAACGCGAGTCCTAGGCGGGATGCCTTAGACCGCGACGCCACGGCGAGTGACAATATACTATTAATACTATACTATAAATACTATTGCTACTCTATATAAAACTGTAGTTAGGAGTAAGCTAGAGTATGCGTCTGTAATATGGTCACCTCAGTTCCAGTCCCGTCAGATGCAAATAGAAAGAATACAGAAAAGATTTTTACGTTATTTATATTAAAAAAAAAAAAACATCACGTGTCGTTTTATGAAAAGCAAATTTAATATAATCAGTTACTTTTTTAATTTAATTATAAAACTGTAAAATCTCGACGATTAATAAATAGTCAAATTTTCCTCTATAAGACTTAACGGTATAATGAATAACTGTGATTTTCTTAAATTCCTTCAGTTCAATGAAAAAAGAACAGAATTACGTCATGGGCAGGCTTTTGTTATTCCAATTCTTAGAACTGTTATCTTCAAGAACTCTCCATTGTTTGTTATGTGTAATACTTAGAACCCTCTGTCTTTAAACTATGATTCTCAATTAGATTTCAGTTTAACAGTTAAAAAATGTCATACAATATTTAAAAAAAATGCATTTCCTTAAATATTTAAATTATGAATAAGCGTATTATAATGTTTTTTATGCTCGACCATGCCGAAATGTAGTAATTATACACCTGGTAGCAGTCCTTTAATGCATGTCATTAAAGTACACCTACTCATTAAAGGTCAGGCCTTTCAGCCAATGACGATTCAGGTTACAACTGTTCAGCCAATGACAGGTCAGCTTTCTACCGTTATAAAACCGCAAGTATCGATTATTCTCGGATATGCAATCGAAAGAGAATTACCGAAAAGTCACGGAGGCTGAAAATCCTATACTGTCGCAGAAGGTTATGTTCTGTTACTATAATAATTAGCGTTAATCGTAAATAATATTCAAATAAATTCAATTTGTCATCTCGTTTTTTAATGTCTAATTTAATTTCAATGTTATCTCTGTAGGTTCTTATGGCCTAGCAAGGTCGCTTGCGCTCGTTTCATAAATATCCATACTCGCTTCTTAATTACCTTCGTTATAGGCTCGTTGCATAATGTACTATTACTCTAGTTTTGAAATAATTTTGCATTATTATATTGACATTTGGCACTATATGAACTGCAATATTATATTATAACATCTATTATGTATTTTTCTTTCTTTCGTTTGTGTTTTTGTTTTGTTTTCTCTTATTATGTATTTTGTATATGTATCAATGTAGGCCACCTATAATTGGAAGCTTGCTTCTATTGGTGGTGGAGTTTAAATAAAATAAATAAATATTACACATAGTGTATTCACTAACTTTAGTAGGCCTATAGCGATTCACTCTTTACTGTAACCGGCCACTCAGTCATCTGTTGAATAATTTATTTTCCATACGTATATCTGTACACCTACGATATATTTATTCACTCATTTTGTATTTATTTACTCAGACCTAGTCCTTTCTTTGAACACGGTACGCAATTGAACAGAATGTGTTAAACTTGCAGATTGTAAAGTTCAGTAGATGGGTTGAAAAGAACGGAGAACTGTAACTCTTAAATCGGGGAGAACCATTCACTCTGAAGCACGCAGCCCGATAAACAAGCGCAATATCGAAGAAGGCAGGCAGCCTCTGTCATCTCCACCTGCATGCAGTTTGGACCGGACCGCAGTAACACACACATATCAATGACGTCCAACAGAATGGTTCCCAGATGCTAAAAGGGGTGAGGAGGGTGTAAAGACGGTTATAGCAAGGGGTCGTAAGGGCTTGACTCCAATATCTTGTGTAGACAATGTTAGACGAAGCGATATTCCCTGCCAGCCATACAGAGTGTGAAAAGTTGGGACTCCCGGGCCATTCCCTTAACAGGATCACCCTCCGCAGTGTCATTCTTCTGCACTTTCAAGGCTTAAATCTCTTTAAATTTAATCCGCAAAGCTATCCTCTACGGCGCTACACCACGGAGAAGGGGTAGAAATGGGCGAGAAAATGTGATCAAGGTGAAAATTTTGCGTAGAAGAATACTAGATAACGCAGCAACAGTGTGGCCAAACAAAAGCGTGCCGCAGAAACCACAAGTAGGAGGGTCTCCCATAAAGTAAGTCGGGTTTGTAAAGACTCCGCGAGGCGAGGCGTGGCTCATGTTCTCTAAGCGTGCCATTACACTATCTCAGAAGCACTTCCACCCGAATATGCGTGCATATTTCTTGACTTCCCACGCCGCAGGCCCGACTTTATATCCTCGGGATTCCGAACTTAATACACATATATGGTGCAAGTGAGGTATAATGGAGAAAGTATATCTCCCCGTAATTGCATAGCATCGCTATAAATTGTCATTATCGGCGACAGACTTAAAATACTACTGAGTAGGACACCACCGGAAGACGTAAGAAACTAAACACAATACTGGGGACTGACGCGAACTCACGGATTAAACACATGAAGTATAATCAGAAGAATGGAGAAGAAGATGAGTGAAGAGAAAAAGAAAGGAGAACATGCATGACAAGACAGAGAGGGAGAGGCGAATAAAAAGACGAAGGAGAAGACACGTGAAAAGTGAAGGAGACGAGTTAGAAGAAAGAGAAGCAGAAGAGTAAGAAGAACGAAAGGACGAATGAAAGAATGGGAAGAGGAGGAGACCAATGAGGAGACGAATGAAAAGACGAAGGAGGCAAATGAGAAGACGCAGAAGACGAACGAGAAGACGGAAGAGACGAATGAGAAGACGAAGAAGATGACGAGGAAGACGAATGAGAAAACGTAGGATACGAACGAGAAAACGGAGGAGACGAATGAGAAGGTGGAAGAGACGAATGAAAAACCGAGGAGACGAATGAGAAGACGGAGGAGACGAATGAGAAGACGAAGGAGACGAATGAGAAGAGACGAATGAGAAGACGAAGGAGACGAACGAGAATACGAAGACGAATGAGAATACGGAGGAGACAAACGAGAAGACGGAGGAGACAAACGAGAAGACGAAGGAGACGAATGAGAAGACGCAGAAGACAAATGAGAAGACGCAGAAGACGAACGAGAAAACGGAGACGAATGAGAAGACTGAGGAGACGAATTGAGAAGATGGAGGCGAACGAGAAGACGGAGGAGACGAATGAGAAGACGGAGGAGACGAATGAGAAGACGGAGGAGACGAATGAGAAGACGGAGGAGACGAATGAGAAGACGGAGGAGACGAATGAGAAGACGGAAGAGACGAATGAAAGACGCAGGAGACAAATGAGAAAACGCAGAAGACGAACGAGAAAACGGAGGAGACGAACGAGAAGATGAATTGAGAAGACGGAGACGAACGAGAAGACGAATGAGAAGACGGAGAAGATTAATGAGAAGACGCAGGAGACAAATGAGAAAACGCAGAAGACGAACGAGAAAACGGAGACGAATGAGAAGACGGAGAAGACGAATGAAAGACGCAGGAGACAAATGAGAAAACGCAGAAGACGAACGAGAAGACGAATTGAGAAGACGGAGACGAACGAGAAGAATGAGAAGACGGAGAAGATTAATGAAAAGACGCAGGAGACAAATGAGAAGACGCAGGAGACAAATGAGAAAACGCAGAAGACAAACGAGAAAACGAAGACGAATTGAGAAGACGGAGGAGACGAATTGAGAAGACGGAGGAGACGAATTGAGAAGACGGAGGAGACGAATTGAGAAGACGGAGGAGACGAATTGAGAAGACGGAGGCGAACGAGAAGACGGAGGAGACGAATGAGAAGACGGAGGAGACGAATGAGAAGACGGAGGAGACGAATGAGAAGACGGAGGAGACGAATGAGAAGACGGAGGAGACAAATGAGAAAACGCAGAAGACAAATGAGAAAACGCAGAAGACGAACGAGAAGACGGAGAAGATGAAATAAGAAGATAAAAATGAAATGGGAGGACGGTGGAGACGAATGAAAAGACGAAGAAGATGAAATGAGAAGATGAAGATGAAATGGGAAGACGGAGGAGACGAATGAAAAGACGCAGGAATCCAATGTGGAGACGAACGGGATGATGAGAAGGCGAAAACGAATGACAAGAATCAGAAGACGAACAAGAAAACGGAGGAGACGAACGAGAAGACGGAGGAGACAAACGAGATGAATAAGAAGACGAAGACGCAGGAGACAAATGAGAAGACGCAGGAGACGAAAGAGAAGACGCAGAAGACAAAAGAGAAGACGCATAAGACGAACGAGAAGACGGAGATATTGAGCTGGAAGACAGAAGGCGAATGAGAAGACGAAGATAATGAGTTGGAAGTCAGAAAACGATCAGAAGACGTAGATGAGCTGTAAGACAGAACACGAATGAGAAGACGGGAATGACGAATGAGAAATATGAGATAATGAACTGGAAGACAGAAGACTAATGAGAAGACGAAGATAATGAGCTATAAGACAGAACACGAATGAGAAGACGAAGATGTTGAATGATAAATCTGAGATAATAACCTGGAGAACAGAAGACGAATGAGATGAAGACGAAGATGAGCTATAAGACAGAACACGAATAAGAAGACGGAGTTGACGAAGGAGAAATCTGAGATAAGCTAGAAGACGAATCAGAAGACGAAGATGAAGAATGAGAAATCTGAGATAATAAGCTGGAAGGAAGAAGACGAATGAGAAGACGAAGATGATAAGTTGGAAGACAGAAGACGAATGAGAAGACGGAAATGACAAATGAGAACTCTGAGATAATAAGCTAGAAGATAGAAGACGAATGAGAAGATGAAGATGATGAGTTGGAAAAGAAAAGACAAATGAGAAGACGGAGTTGAGTGAGAAATCTGAGATAAGCTGGAAGACAGAAGACGAATGAAAAGACGGATTTGATGAATTGGAAGACAGAATACGAATGAGAAAAGGAAAATGATGAGCTGTAAGACAGAACACGAATGAGAAGACGGAAATGACGAATAAGGAATCTGAGATAAAAGCTGGAAGACAGAAGACGATCGAAAAGACGGAGATGCTGAGCTGGAAGACAGAACACAAATGAGAAGACGAAGATAATGAGTTGGAAGACAAAAGACGAATGAGAAAACGAAGATGATGAGGTGGAAGACAGAAGACGAATGAGAAGATGAAGATGATGAGTTCGAAGAAAGAAGACGAATGAGAAGTTGAAAGACAGAAGACGAATAAGAAGCGAAAGACGAGAAGAGGAGTTGGAAGAGAGAAGACAATTGAGACGACGAGAAAAACAAGCTGAAAAGGGAGAAGATGGAGAAAATGAATGTGAAGACAGAAGACGAATACCAAGACTGAGTAAATGAATGAGTACACTGGAGAGAAGACTGAGAATACAGAGAGAGAACGGAGTAGGATACAAGACGTAAGAAGACAGAGAAGAAGAACAGTCTGAAGATAATGAAGTGCAGAATTACACGAAGAATGACATCACAAATTTCGCTACGAGTAACTTTTCGGATTGCTTGTTAATAAAATTTGTGCAAATATTGGCGAACACGACGGTAACTTACGTTTTGTGTATGTAGCTACTTTTGTTCTCTGACACTATTCCCAGGTCTGGGCATCGATTCTAAGATTCCTTGTGGTTACTTGCTCCATTTACGTTCATTGTTCAGCTCTCACTGAACTAAAATACAGTGTAATAGTTCTATCTTTCGTAATTTAAGAGTAGACAACATATGAATTACAGTGTGAAAAAATTGTTGCATTGTGTTAGAAGAAAAGGATGTGCTTGGACTTGCTTGGATTTGATGTTAGAACTCCAGAGACGAAGACTGACACTTTAGCACCTTGACGAAAGGTAAGTCTTCATCGACATGAAAATCGCAAATCGTGATACATCATCCTTCTTTGAAAACCACAGTGCAAGCAACTTGTTAACCATCTATTACCAACTGTAGGAGGAGACTATAGACGTCTTGTTAACGCTTGGGAGTGATAAATATAGCTATAAATATAAATGATAAATTGCATGTGTCGAGCGTGCCATGTCCAGCTTGTATGACAATGAATGGCCATCCACAACGTCTCAAATTCTACTCACATGGTCGAACACTCAATTGAATGCAAAACAACTCCATGTTTGAAATTCTCTGCTTATGTAAGAAAGATATATTTTTGAAATCTAAAGAAAATACAAAGTTGTGTGTTAGTTCCCCATGCATTGTGTGTAGGGCTACATGTCTGTATACTTCTGATGTCAGAAGAATATTTGTTTGTGTGTCATACCAAAGACAGAAAACAATATTTATTTTAACGTCATCTTACAAATATGAAGAAAAAACGTACGCTACAAAATATCGTTCTCGGGACATTGACGTTATCGAAATAATACCAGATTCCAGATACTGAAAATGTGGTTCTTAAAATGCGGTCTGTCTGTCTGCTTCTGTTCATTTCATCCTACACAATCACACGGATTCTATTTACTTGTAATTAATAAAGATAAAACAATAGCTATCCCATTTTCTTTAAATAGACTAATAAAGGTAATAAACCAATTTCATCTATACTACAAATTAAAATGCATAATTCTGATTTTTCCGATATAAATTGCAATTGTTCAGTTATTGATGAAGTTAATGAGGTTAAATACTTAGGTATAATTATTGATAATCATTTAAAATAGAATAACCATATTCATTATATTTGTAATAAATGACGTAAAACATTATGTTACTTTGTTGTTCTAAGCAATATTTTGTCAATTAAGTGTTTACGTATAATTTATTTAGAATTATTTCAATCTATATTTATGTATGGTATTATAGGTTGGGATGAAACTTATAAATCCAACCTTTATCCGTTAATTTTGCTACAGAAAAAAGTATTAAACATTTGTTTCACAAAAGCAGAAATATTACCTAACTGAATTGTTGTTTAAAGATTTCAAAGTTTTCAATATTAAACAAATGTATTATTTTATTTTATTAAAATATTTTCATGGAAATTTTGATAACCTTGAAAGGTATATACATAAATATAGAACTAAAAATATGAATTCTCTGCGTTTGTGTGAACCAAAATGTAAAACCAATGCAGCTATTTATCATAGCATGAGTCAAGGTCCCAGATTATTAAACAAATTTTATTCCAATATTATTTTAACCACGAATCCTCTCCAAATTAATAAAAAAATAAAATAAAAAAATTGTATTGGATTTATAGTTTGGGTTTAAACATATTAAACATTATTTCATCTGTATTCACTCTCAATTTTAATTTTATTTTTGTCTGTATTGGAATCTCCTCCTGAGCACGAGTCTTACTCATTCAGGAATGGCCTAGTTTATCTTTCATTGTATTTATTAACTTGTATTCATTTGAAACTTACTAGCAAATATAAATAAATAAATAAATAAATAAATAAATAAATAAATAAATAAATAAATAAATAAATAAATAAATTTAATATATACAGGTTGTAACTAAAATGTATGTCAAAACTTTAGGGGCATATTCCTCTCATATAGAGATGAAAAAAAAATGTTAGATGAAATGCTTTATTTCCCTACTATAGCAGCGTAGATTCTATGATGAGGTACATTATGAAATAAAAATATCATACGACATGAAAATCTGTTTAACAGGAAGTGATCAATATGGTCCCTGATAAGAAGAATATTATATTAAAATTTCAGTCAACAACTTATCAGATTGATACAAAACCAAGTTTTGTTACAATGGTCACATTATGATTCTTGGTAATATCCACGAATATTTTCGATTTTACAAGAAATCATCATCAGGTGGAAGGAATAGTCTATATTAGACAAGTTGAACACAAGTGAAACACAAAATATATAAAATGCATAAATCATGAATAAAACAGTAAGAAAACACTATCATGTGCCAGAATATTAAAAACAACTTATAAAAATTCAATGATGACATGTATTCAAGCGAAGCATGTGCATATATATCCTATGGATTGTTAATAATTACTAAAATGTGAACGTAAAATACGTGTATGCTAAAAGTTAAAATTTAAGATGCCAGGAACTGGCCTGAATAATATTCATAATACATTACAGATTTTGAAAACAACAAATGATTCATATCTTATCAATTCAGCTGAAGAATATTTCATTGCATTAAATTATAATCAAAATGCACAAATCCCGAATCCTCAAAATCCTCTATATCGCATCATCATTTAACTACTTATCGAGATGTTCCGCCTGGTGTTTCAATAAAACTCCCCTCCCCCTTTCCACCCACATTTTACATAGTATGTACGATCAGTCACAAGCCATGTAACGTGTCGATGAGTTGACTTCAGCATCTAACTCCGCTCCATCTTCAAAATCGTAAATATTACTAGAAAAGCATTATTGATGCTCCCCAATTAATTCTCTTTTCCAACTATTGTTCTTAAATTACTTATTCATTAATTTCAGATGTCTTAATCACCTCATCGACTCGAGTGACAAAATATCCCATAACTTCAGTTTCAACTACCATAAAATATGACATCTTAAATATTAAGTTTTAGCATAGACATATTTTACGTTTACATTTTAGTAATTTTATTAACAATCCAAAGAATATGCATATGTATCATTTGAATACATATCGTCATTGAATTTTTATAAGTTCTTTTTAATATTCTGACACATGATAGTGCTTTCTTACTGTTTTATTAATTATGTATGCATTTTATGTATTTTGTGTTTCACTTGTGTTCAACTTGTCTAATATATTGCTTCCACCTGATGATGATTTCTTGAAAAATCGAAAATATTCTTGGATATTATCAAGAATTATAATGTGACCATTGTAACAAAACTTGTTTTTGTACCAATCTAATAAGATGTTGACTGAAATTTTAATATAATAATTCTTCTTATATATTATTAAAATTATCTGAACTTTAACCTCAACATAACTTTAAAAATATGGTCCCTGTTAGCATGAATATATACATCAACCCATCGTCGCATTCAATCTCGGACCTAGAGAATGTTGTTTTGTCTCGCAGCCTTCCAAAATACGGACTTGTAGACTCTCTTCGTCTTGCACTGTGATTCCATCTACAAGCTCTTTTAAATGACACCACAAATAAAAGTCTAGTGAGTTTAGGTCTGGAGAGCGCAGGGGTTAAGTTATTGGTCCATCTATCCGTCCGTTTCGAAACCTTTGATTTAGAAATCGACGGACATTGACATCGAAGTAAACAGAAGCCACAAAGTACATGAATTACGTGTTTCATCGTATTGCTAACGGCACATGGTGTAACAGAACAGGTAAAATGTACTCTAAGAACTCTTTGTATTTTTCTCCGTTGAGCCTGGGTGGAAGAACATGAGGTCCCAACAGAACGCCACCAAAAATGCCGGCCCGAACACTGCTATTTCCATGTCGTATGCTTTTTTATTTCATAATGTACCGCATCAATGCAAGTAAAGATGTATGAAAAGACCTGTAGCAAGGAAAAAAGCGTTTCCGGATCAATGCTCATTTAACATTTATTCATCCACTGTATGAGAGGAACACGCCCCTGAAGTTTTGACGTACATTTTAGTTACATACTGTATATTGATTGAATTTTTTTAGGGAAAAATATAGCCTATTTAACACTATAATTTTAATATTTAAAATATGATAAACACATGAACCTTTAAAAACGTTATACCTCTCATTGACATTCTGGCTGATATGTACTTCAGATTATCAGGCAGTATATCTCACTTGACGTGTCAGATGAAGAATAATTGTTTGTATACATCTGAAGTCTGATTAGTGTAATACAGCGTTGACCAAAGCGGGTGTCGTGATTACATCGTGTAATCACAGACTTTCAAACGGGTACGAGGAGTTTCCTGTGCATTGCTGTTTTTTCATTCACGTACTGAAGCCAAGCAATGGTGATACCATGTCGCCCTATAAACTCTGTCTCTACAAGCAGTAAGAGGTGGTTTCGTAAAGAATGAGAAGGAGAACTCTTTTGTTGTTCTGTCGGACAAAATGTAATATCTTTACTGTGCTCGACGGTTCAATTAGGCGTATATAGAAACATTAATTGCCACGATGAATAATGTATTATTATTACTATTATTATTATTATTACTATTATTATTATTATTATTATTATTATTATTATTATATTACTGACCACTAAGTATGTGTTTCTATAATTCTTCTGTACGTGCATTGATATTGATATTTTTAGATCTTCTCTCTAGAAGAATAAAATTGTTAGGTTTTATCTGAATTTTAATCTTCTTAATCTTTAGATGAGAGTAACTGTTTATTACTTATTCATTTAATAATAATGTTATAGAAAAACTGATTCAATATTATGTGCCAACAAACTGTTAAACGTCGGGAATTGGCATGTCTTAAATCATAGCCATACGAATTTCATTCGTATTACAGAATATCTTATTCCTAATCCATCTCCCAAGTTTGATGACTTTATCTCATAAAACCTGTGAATAATTAAAATAATAAAATTATTAATTCTTGTTCCGACGGTTGAAAACCGCTTGCTATGTGTGGCGGTCGCAGCGTTCGCGAGACTTCATAACGATGAGTAATCTCAAACGTCGAGACGACATGATCGCACAACATTCTGTACGACGGGAGAGCCTACCTGCTGAGCTCCTTCGTTCCAGTGAGTTATTTTTATAAAAACTGACATGATATTTAAGTCAATATTCTGAAATTTTCACAGTGGAGTCAATATGCCCTAAAGAATTAAACACGCGTTTTTTCATCTGTAAAAAGGAATTGCATTTTGTTCTATATTTTTTAAAATTATTTTACAGTGGGTAACTATTTAAAAAATTATATATATATTTTTTTTCATTTTAAGGGCATTTATAAATAAGACGCTCCTTTTTCGAATTGCATTCCATCTTCCTTTACACAGTAAGAAAACTTCCATGAATGAAACCGTGTTCTTTGTTAAACCGATATTTTAAATTCTGATTGCTGTCAAACAAAGAAAGATATAGCCTAAAAATAGTATTGCTTGAAATTCATATTTAGACCATACAAAATAACCTACTAAAATATTTCTAACTTTTGAGACATCATGGTTCAAAAACATTCTTTTTTGCTTGGAATGACCCCGTAAGTTAACAGCGCAGAGATACTTCCATCTACTTCCTCCGGCAATTAAAAGAAAGCTGATAATATTACAACTGATATAAAAAGCAGTAACCTCAAACACGACATTGCTCATGAGAGAACTTAGATATTACAACTTTTAATTGCTCTGCCAAGTTTCAATTACTGATTGGGTTTTTAAGTGAGGCAAACACTCTGTAGGGTTCTTGACACGACCAGAGTGATTCATAACTTGAAATCGACAAAACATCCGTCGTAAAAGCCATAACCCGCTGCATAAAAAGTACGGGAAGGGAGCAAAAGACAATGAGAACTGCTCGTTAAGTGCACAAATGAAACAAAGAAAGCTTCCACTAATGGCTTAATAAACTTGTGACTTTATAGTTTTGTTTAGTGTTCGATTCATATAATTGTGAACGGGAGAGCTGTGGTCTTCCGGTAGGTTCAAGTGGTTCAACTACGTTCATGAGCTCTACGTCTACTTATGCAGTTAAATAAGGCCTCTTCCACACTAGTGACTAGACCGATCACAACGACTGATCGTAGCGATTAGCAGTGGCGAAGCTCTTAAGAGACTTTTGAGTCTTAGCCTACCATAAACATTTGAGTTATTATACCTAGTAACAGTAGGCCTATAAACTCGTCATAACGATGTATCGTAACGCTTGGTTTCACTCCGTAGCCATCCAGGATGGAGAGTTCAGTACAATGCAACAGGCTCGTGGCAGAAGCCTCTAAAGGTATAACAACCTTAACTCTCAAGCATGAGGGGGGACCGGGGAGAGGGTATCGATTCGCTACATCTCCGTACGAAACGCGGCTAGCCTCAACAATAATACGTTGCGCTATATTGGTGTTCTGTAAATCCACTGAGTTATTGAATGTTAGTTTAATAAAAAGTGCATACGTGTGTGTGTTACATATTAATTTTATATAAAATGACTCTTACTGAGAGAACATTGAGAGGTCATTGTTTGTAGAGTTAAAAGAGAAACCGTTAGACGTATGAAACAAAATGTGCTTACAAAGATATGAAATCGACACCATATTTACATATGGCCTATTAAAATAGCTGGGGAAATGGAAAAGAAAAGAACAAATGAAACAGAGAAGAACAGCAAATGGAAAGACAAGACCAAATTGGAAAGAAGAGGTAATTAAGAAAAGACGAAGTGGAAATGGGATAAGAACATGAAATGGGGAAAAATGAGAGAAAATGGGAAAACACAAAGGGGGAAATGGAAAATAGAAGAAATGGAAAGATCAAGAGAAGGAAATAGGAAGAATGGAAAGGAAAACGTGAAAAGATGACGACTTGGGGTAGTAAGTAGTAAGTAGCAGTAGCAGTAGCAGTGGTGGTGGTAGTAGTAGTAGCGGTGGTAGTAGTAGTAGTAGTAGTAGTAGTAGTAGTAGTAGTAGTAGTAGTAGTAGTAGTAGTATTTTTATTTAACGACGTTTTCACCGATATTCACTATGAGTGAGAAATGACCAACAAATTTGTCCTTGAGCTCTCCATCAGGCACAAACCTAAGAACGCAAGCCATCCAACTTCATTCTTTCTCAAAGAAGACAAGCTAAAGATTTTATCGCCCTTTAAAATTCATGGCCCTCGTCTGAGTTTGAATACGCGAATCTTAAATCTACCATGCTAACCAATGGACCACCGAAAACGACGGAGAATGGGGAAAGGAGTAGAATAAAAAAGCGGGGGATAAAAATGTGACAATTTAAATGGAGAGTAAAAGAGGAGGAAAAAAAGAGAACAGAAACAGAAGATGTTCAATCCTTCTCCGAATATGACTTTGTAATATTATAACAAGCAATTTTTATGTTTTATTTTACACACCGATGAAAAAAATAATAATTTCTTACTCTTGTTCAGAATGATTCACAAGTCACTGGAGGAAATGTACCGTATATTATTACTGGGTATTTAACGTCAGTTTAACTCTTAATGAGGGTAATTGTGGCGTGAAGAACGACCTCATTGCACAGGCAGTCTCTGTAATTACCAGATGTAACGACCGAGGCTCGATCTCCGGATCCGCTTCTTGGAGGTAGAAGTTAGCAGCTGTGCGCCAGCATGAAGATCAGGACTGAGCTGCTCATTTCATTCATTTTTAAACAGCTGCACTCTTCAGATCGCAGCACGTGTGTTGCATTAAAGTGAAGATCTAAGTGCTAATGACATGGAGGCCAACGTCGAATTTATCCTGTCTACATCATTTTAGTGCTGTGGTTAAAACACAAATTAATGAATGAATGCATGCATGAATGAATAAATAAAGTAAATAAATAAATACTAAATAAATAAATAAAGAACTAAATAACTAAATACTAAATAAATAACTAATTACTAAATAAATACTATGAAAGAGTAATGGAACGGAAAAATTCTCTCCGGCGCCGGGATTTTAAACTTTTCAGCTCTACGTGCTGATGCTTTATCCACTAAGCCACACCGGATACAACTCGAAGCCGGTTAGAATCGTCTCAGATTAAGCTCCAACTCTTGGGTTCCCTCTAAATGGCCTAAATCTGCACTACGTCAATAGATGTCTATGAACGCAGGACCGAAGTCCGCACATGTGCTGAACTCGATATGAGTGACTAGTTGGCCGGGATCCGATGGAATAAGCGCCGTCTTAAATCAAAGTGATTTACGCATATCATATATATTATTTTTAATGTAAAGTACATATGACATTTCCATGCAGATATTCTGCGTCATCATACGATGAAAGAGTAATGGAACGGAGAAAAATTCTCTCCAGCGCCGGGATTTGAACCCGGGTTTTCAGCTCTATGTGCTGACGCTTTATCCACTAAGCCACACCGGATTCCACCCCGGCGTCAGAAGAATCGTCTCAGTTTTAGGTTCCAACTCTTGGGTTCCCTCTAGTGGCCGCCCTCTGCACTACGTCATAGATATCTAAACCTAGGACCGAAGTCCACATGTGCTGAGGTGCACTCGTAATGAGTGACTAGATGACCGGGATCCGACGGAATAAGCGCCGTCTTAAATCACGAATGATTTACGCATATCATATAATTATTATAATGTACCGAATGTACTGAGAATTCTTCCGACGCCGGGGTGGAATCCGGTGTGGCTTAAATAAGCGTCAATAAAGCTGAAAACCCGGGTTCAAATCCCGGCGCCGGAGAAAATTTTTCTCCGTTCCATTACTCTTTCATCGTATGATGACGCAGAATATCTGCAAAATAAATATGTACTTCGGTAATTAAAAAATAATATATACTAAATAAATAACTAAATAAAGTAAGTAAATAAATAAATAAATAAATACTAAATAACTAAATACTAAATAAATAACTAAATAAATAAATACTAAATAAATAAATAAATAAATAAATAGCTAACTAAATAGCTAAATAACAAAATAAATAAAGAACTAAATAAATAAATAAAGTAAGTAAATAAATAAAAAAAATAAATACTAAATAAATAAATAACTAAATACTAAATAAATAACTAAATACTAAATAAATAACTAAACAACTAAATAAATAAATAAATTACATACTAAATAAATAACTAAATAAATAAATAAATAGCTAAATAAATAAATAACTAAATAAATAAAATAATAAATAACTAAATAACTAACTAAATAAATAAATAAAAACTAAATAAATAAAGTAAGTAAATAAATAAATACATACTAAATAAATAAATAAATAAATAAATAACTAAATACTAAATAAATAAATAGCTAAATAAATAACTAAATAACAAAATAAATAAATAAAGAACTAAATAAATAAATAAATAAATAATGAAATAAATAAATGCTTCAAAACTAATTTTTCCACATAAGTCACATATTTCATTAATTCGACTTTGCATCCTTTTTCAGGAGAGGTATTCAAATTGAAACTGCGCTAATAAAGCATAAACTTTTCACGCAATTGCAGAGCTTCCATGAATTTCCTGTTAATTTTCCCTTATCCTTCACCCTACAACGAAGAGATAAAACATCTTAGATCACGCTTATCTAGTAACACATTTCGGCAACTGTCATGGAGAATTATGCTTCCATTTCTCGCCAGAGTAATTGACTCTGTATCAGAGAAGCCATTGCGCATGCTCAGGTTTGCATCCGATACGGGATGGAACACGATCGTTGTATGCAGATATTACAGCAAAGCCGAGCATTGATGGAGCTGTATGGGACTTGTGCGGTGATATTAATTCCAAGGCATCTGACGGCGAATTAATTTGCTGATAGGCAGCCTCATATCGGACAAGAGCGTGATGTTGACCACATAACAGAGGATCTTCATTATCATCCATCTGACGTCAAGGGACCTATATGTTAAGGAGCGGTAAGTCAAGAGGAAATTCATTGTCGAGGTCATTACCTGCAGACTATATCCTCGAATCAAACAGGTTTGTTTGCGTAGTCCATAAATAATTTACGATTTTTAAGGTAGAGACTTCATACTTTGTACACTTCATCCTCTTTCTGTAAGTATATTTGCATGTAAGTTCCACTGTCATCAGACGAATGGTTTTTTGAGTTATTAAAATTAAAAAAGAAAAAAATCAAAATCTGTCTCCTCTTACAAAATTTAAGTTTCATACATGACTTTTTTTTTTTTAACTCTGATACGATTAGAAAAGAACGAAGTATCGAGATTTTTAAATTTACATCTTTAAATTGAGAGATTTTTCTTAATTATGCAACTTAAAAATTGTTAATTTTTAGTATCCAATAAATATGTTTAACTTTTTTAATTTTGAAAATAATCAGTTCATTAAAAAACGCTACTGTGTTTTGTTAACCACAGTAACATATTTAGAACATGCATTGAAAATTGCATGTTCCTAGGGTCAAAATTGGAAGAACATGTCGAAATGTGCTGAAAAAAAGGTGTGAGAAAACAGTTTTTAAAGTTTGTATGCCATTCAAATTCTAGAGTGCAGCCATTTAAATATGATGTAATTTTTATGCTTCCAAGCGCAATAGAGCACTGAAAATTGCTCAACATAAGAGAAAAAACGTAAATGCGATTCCTGATTGATAATGACCAAAATTTCACAGACTCCACCCTTAACCGCTCGAATATGCCGACTAGACATTACTGTATTTAAACTTCTATTTAAGCCTTAATAAAGGTCGATACACCGTAAAAATTTTAACCATCGATTAAGGTATACATAGACTCTTAGGATAAAAATCAACGTATTTTCCTTAGTGTCTTTTAAACTTTGGTGACATAATTGTTGGGAGTAAACTAAGCAATTTATACAATCCAAACTTAAAAATCGAAAGAAAATTAAAAACGAATAATGATAAAAAAAATAATAAAATTTTGGACCGACATACTCCATTAGAAATTACTGCGGTTAACATACAGTTTAAGTCTTAACCGAGGTCGATGTATCCTAAAAATGCTTAATAGTGGGTTACGCGGCAATTTCAATCTATAGTTACATTAAGCGAGGTTAATGCATGCAGCCATAACGATTTTAGCGTCCTTTAAAATGCATTAATATGGTTAGGATTCTTAGGTAAATAAATATTTTATTTGCACGTAATAGAAACTCGTAATTGTGTATTAAGTTTCGGAAAAGGTCACCTGAGCATATATTTTATTTTTTTTTCGCATAAAACATGTACTTTGAATTTTTAAAATGTAAATATATATTATTTTCAAATATAATAAAAATTAAGTTTTCATCAAATAATTTTCGGCAAAAGCCCCATTTAAGATTGAATCATCACCCGAATGTTCAGTGCAGTTGCTTAGACGTGACAGCTGGCAACTGTTTCTCGGAATTGCCTATCTGTGAACCTGCAGTCTGCTCTCTCACCACAAGCGATAAGAACTGTCACCACTACAAAAAACTTGCCGTAACTAACACACATAAACATTGATGTGTCATTTAGGATTGCCTTGTAAGTTATCATAACGCTGATTTAGGTAGCAATTTATAATTTCATAAACATCAACTGCCTCTGTTTTCATTTCCACTCTCTAGGGAGTGCATGTTGTTTCTCAATGGCCAGTGCGCTTTTTTTCCTACTACAAGGCAGTGTTCCACGATAATCGTCAGTCATTCGTGATGGACAACTTGAGGTTGAATCTCATTGTGTATTTCTTCAGCAGTTGGCGAGACAGTATAATTTATGCTGGTGAGTATTGCATATTGTTTATATTCACATAAAATAATTGAAACATAATTAAATATTTTCCCTTTTTTTGATCACATATTTTCCCAAGCCCTATTCATTAATCTCAGCCGGGTATGAACACGAGAACCTGATCCAACTGCTAAAAAATGGTATCAGATGGAACACCAAAATGACTGCGAATGTAATTAGAATACCAAGGAAAATTGAATTACTCTAAGGGCCGATTGTATAAACCATTTAATCTCAGATCAGAGGTTAAATTGATCCTTATTCTAGCTGAACTTGAAATTTTGTGTTGTATAAAGTCTAATCTGAGATTAATTTGTCTCAAACTAAAGTCAACTTTGGCTGAAGAAATTTCTCCGATTAAGTTAGATGATCCAAGTTCAGTTATTTCTTTACGAGTGACAGATTGTGCAAATAAAATATCCATTATTATTTTTATTAATATTAATAGATATGGTAGGTACATTTATATATTTTTTAATTTCTTGTCTCAATACACAAACAATATTATATTTTATAAGGCTCTATCGTGTTCAGAGGTATCAAATAACATAACCTATAATTATATTATAACAACCATTAATTGTTAATGGATATGATAGGTAGGCTACATTCATAAATTTTCAATTAACTGTATTACTAAACGAAAATTATCGTTTTACAAAGCTTTATTATGTTTAGCAGTATCAAACACCATAACATGATAACAATTTGGAGAATAGTCAACCTTCTTCTTATTGTCTGCCATTATTTACATTGCACAAAACAAACCAGTGTTTCCAACAGAGTGTACGGAAAGTCGCCAAAAATTAGTTGTAAAGTCGCTAGTTTTCTCATTTTCAACAAAGAAAGATTAAATTTTGTCACTATGGGGTGCTAAAAAGGTCGCTAAATCCCTATTTAAGCAATATAAAAGTTAAAAGAAATTGTTGTTGAAAAAGAGTTAAAGTCGCTAGGTTGGCAACACTGAACAAACTTGTACAACATGGTCCGCGCATCACATACTTCACCTGTTTATACGATGTTGCCAAATCTTTTTCACGTGAACTTAGATTGCATTTGAACCTAGGTAATTTGATCGCAGAAAAGTTTTATACAATAGAAGAAGTGTCTGAACTCGGTTCACTTTTCGATCTTCGATCAAAGTTGATCTTTAGTCAGGGAGTTTTATACAATTGGGCCTAAGAAAGACAACTGCATACATTGCCCGTCTGTTTACAGATTTTATAGAACGGAAATAAATGTTTCATTTTTCATGCCGTTTAATATGGCAGGCTAATGGTCGGCATTTTATATGATTCCGTGTTTTAATGTTCTTTCTTTTACAGGGCAAACGGCGATGCTAATTCAGTTTGAGTCTGCCCCAAATGCATTTTGATTAATGGCCGGAGAGTAGAAGGGCAGTTCATAACGCCGCAGATTCTGTGATTAGAGCTATATTACCACACACAACCAGAAAGCGGAGGACGCGATGTCCCATTAGTCGATGTGTGTACCAGATAGCTTGTGTGTATACACAACTTTTTTCACAGAACAACACTCAAATGGATCAATCGCGCGACACAGCTTTCAAAAGCATGGAGGAAATACAGCAATGGTAACCAAGATTATCAGCGGAGAAAAAGTGTACATATAAATTCTTTTAAAAACCACAAACGTCACATAAAGACAAGATTATTGACACACTGAATCTTTATTTAACGTCCTTCACTTACCAGAAACGATGAGATGAATTAAAATTTTTCGTTCATCACTAAATTTTATTGAATTTTCTTTTTTTTTTTTTTTTTTATTATTATTTTATTACATTCTATTTTGTTATATTCTTCCTTACGTTTTCCATATTAACCATTTGTACTAAATGAGTTGCTTTTGCTATATTCCAATGTATGTTACTTTCTTTTTCTATTATGGTATTATTTTCATGTTGTTTAGTGTCGATTTTATTATGCTATTATTATTATTTTTTTGTAATGTGTTAGTATTCTGTTCTTTAACTTTTTGTTAAATTTTAACTTCTTGTATACTATGTGACCTGGTAGAATATAAGAGAAGGCCCTATGGCCTTAACTCTGCCAGTATAAGTAAAGAATTATTATTATTATTATTATTATTATTATTATAATAATAAAGTAGCCCTTACTATCTTAATAATATAAAGTTATTGTTTTATGTCAATGTTACTATTGCTAGGAAGAACAAATGGAAAGTTTCAATATGATGTGAAATCCCTGATCACATAGGCTATATGTTATGAAATGGCAACATATAAAATAGAACCATCACCAGGATCGCCTCCTTTCTGGGACTTATAAAGTGTGTGTATATATATATTAATGATTTATTAAAAATTGACTTACAACAATACAATGGTGTTCACTATTCTTATGCAGATGACACAGTTTTACTTTTTGGTGAAAAAACCTGGTATGATGCATATAATAACTCAAATAATGGACTTAAATTAATAAAAAATGGTTTGACATAAATTATCTTCCTATCAACGAAAAAAAAAAACCCATAATTATTCCATTCTCATTATCTGAAAATGTAACAAACCTCATACATCTATATTAAGTATTAAAATTAAATAATTCTGATTGTCTTATACAGTGTAAATGTCCGATTATTAAAGAGTCCTCTGCAGTTAAGTATTTAGACATAATTTTCGATAATCATTTAAAATGGAACCAACACATTAATTACCTTTGTAATAAATTACGTAAAATAGTATATTATTTTGTTTTATTGAGGAATTACTTGTAAATAAGTTTATTACGCACAATATATTTAACTTTATTTCAATCGGTAATTATGTATGCAAATATAGGATTGGGTAGCTCATTTAAGTCCAGTTTTAATCCACTTTATTTATTACAGAAGAAAATAATTAAAATATGTCTTCATAAACCTATTGATTTTCCATCTCAAAATTTGTTTTTAGACTTTAATATAGGCCTTAACGTAAGACAAATTTATTATATAGTATTAATAAAATTCATACATAAAAATCGAAATAATTTTGAATTGTATTCTCATAGTTATGAAACAAAAGGTATGAATTCTTTAAGATTGTTTGAACCAAAATGCAACACTGTTACAGTATTTAATCATACTAGTAATTTAGGCCCAAGAATATATAACAAATTTATATTTAAATATCCTAATCTTGTCAATTCTAATAGTTCTAGTATTAAATTTAAAAGTTATGTATGGATTTTATAAAAAATTGAAAAATTGTAAATTTAAATTTATATACTATAATTGCACAGTAGACATGAGACAAATCGTATTGTATAATTATTAATTTCAATTCAGGAATCCGCCCCTGAGCACGAGTTCTACTCTTTCAGGGGCGAGTTAAAGTTTTTCTGTATATATTATATTTTATGTTACAATTATTAGCAAAATAATAAATAAATAAATAAATATGTGCTACAAAACTTTTCTCTAAGAATGTACATCTATTATCAGGAGTACATCTCACTTGACGATATGTGCCAGAGGAAGAACAATATTATTTGTATACATCTGAGTCTGATTAGTGTAATATATAGCTAGTCGGCGATGTATGCAATGGAGAAAGAATTGAACGGGCCACCCTACCCCATTATCTCCTTGCCTAGTCTTCTCAAAAGTGGTGCCTTGCTGGTATCTCGTGTGAGATTCAGACTTGTCTTTGCACAGTTGACTAAACAACAACATCCTCTTGCTACTCTTTAATTATATACTAGAACTTCTAATACTTTTTGACTAAAAAATAGTAACTTTTTCATTAATAGGCCTAATTAAGCAGATGCATTGATACAATTTTCTCTTTTTCCACGTTTAAGATTCTAAAGAAATTTTAATCATGTAGACTTAGAAGTAGTAGAAGGCACTTTTGCTAGAAAGAATACTGCTCCTCTAGGATTTCGGTCTTGGGGCATATCTGAAATTTTTAATAGCGTATTTTTCTCTCATATAATGAAATGCAGGTCAGAGTAATTTTAACATATTTCAGTAAATCTGATAGGATATAATTATTATACACCTGGTAACATAGCCTGAAAATGTTACAGAAATAGTTTTTCTACTAAGAGTAATAATTCTTTGGAAATTGTAGGTTTCTACAGTAAAAACAGCGTTTCAAGTTAAATGTGTATTGGGCATTAAGGTGCCATGATTTGAATAAGCACATATATTGAATACAAATATTCTCGGAATACATCGTATAAATAATATTTGAAATTGTTCAGAGAAGAACGTTCTTAAATACAAGCAAATAAAAAATTGACCTATTTTGCTGCATTAACGACTAACTCCCCTTAAATTTTAGCGACTAATTCCTCTTAAATTTTAGCGACTAACTCCCTTTAAATTTTTTCGACTAATTCCCTTAAGTTTTAGCGACTAAATCCCCTCAAATTTTAATGACTAACTTCCCTTAAATTTTAGCGACTAACTTCACTTAAACTTTGACTAACTTCCTTAAATTTTAGCGACTGACTCCCTTTAAATTTTAACGACTAATTCCCCTTAAGTTTTAGCGACTAAATCGCCTTAAATTTTAATGACCAACTCCCCTTATATTTTAGCGACTAAATCCCCTTAAATTTTGACGACTAACTCCCCTTAAATTTTAAAGACTAACGCCCATTAAATTTTAACGACTAACTCCACTTAAATTTTTAAGGACTACCTCTCCTTAAATTTTAACGACTATCTCCCCTTAAATTTTAAAGACTAACTCCTATTAAATTTTAAAGATTAACTCCCTTTAAATTTCAATGACTAACTTCCCTTAAATTTTAAAGGCTAATTGCCATTAAATTTTAACGACTAACTCCACTTAAATTTTTAAGTACTATATCTCCTTAAATTTTAACGACTAACAAACCTTAAATTTTAAATTTTAGCGACAAACTCCCCTTAAATTTTGAAGACTAACTCCTATTAAATTTTAACGACTAACTTCACTTAAATTTTAACGACTATCTCCCCTTAAATTTTAAAGACTAATTCCCTTTAAATTTTAAAGACTAAATCCCTTTAAATTTTAACAACTAACTCCCTTTAAATTTTAAAGACTAACTTCCCTTAAATTTTAAAGACTAATTCCCTTTAAATTTTAACGACTAACTCCTCTTAAATTTTAAAAAGCAATTACCTTTAAATTTTAAAGACTAACTTTCCTTAAATTTTAACGAAAAAGTCCCCTTCAATTTCAAAATAGCCTACGTAAATGTAATTAATTATACTGTAGGCCTAAGATTACAAATTACGAAAACGGTATTCTGTAAAATTGAATTGTTTGCCTGTAGGGCCCTACTTCATGCTGAAGAAATTGATGTTAATTCATTTGCAAGAAATTATTGATAATTAGGTTTTGGCGTTCCTCAACGATTTGTGAAACCATTGCGATAATGTAGTGAGAGATGGATCTGATTTTTTTTTTTAATTTAACATATTTTTAAACTCCATTGATGAACTGGTACAAGAGCGAAATACTCTACAACCCTAATTGCGTAATCGTTTCTTTCAGTGGTCACTCGCGTAATGAAACCGAATTACAATCACTGCAGACGCTGTCCAGGACGTTATGATGAAAGATTTGTAATGGAACACAGATAGAAAAAAATAGTAGGTAATCCAATCAAAAAAGCCTCCCAAACTTCTTTTTGCCACTTCAAAAATTGCAGGATCCATCTGTAATCGAACTTCGTCCCTTCAGATAAGACGTCTTCAACTGTGTACAAAGGCACAAGACTAACAGACGTGCCTCTAACCTGCCCGGAGTTCCTAACTCGATAAAATGAAACCTCCTCATCAATTCCTTTTAGCTCCAACGAGAGGGCGTGATCTTCATCGGCGTGCGAATCGCATTTCCGCATTCAAGTGAACATTTTAATTTTGTTGAGTGCAGGCGCCACCTTTAATTCAGCATAACAAACTGCAGTAGCTCCTCCATTGTGCGCTGATTGATTCCATCGCCTCCCGTTGCGAGGCAACGCAACTACTCACTTGTCTTCAAGGCGGAAACGTCGCCCACCAACTGGAGGCAGCACCAGTCGCCGACAATCGAAAAATCGAAAGAGAATTGGGAGGACAAATTTAAAAGGTACGCAAAACGCGTCCTTGCAAGGGGTTGGGGGCTGTACAAAACTAAATATGTGAGCTCCAAGCCTGTTGGCCACTAGTCTCACTCCGGGTTACGCTGCTCCACTGAAGGAGCTCTAGAAAATTTTGAAGGGGAAGCCGAAATTGGACGTAACCTCTTAGGTACCACATACGCGAGGAGGACTGAGATTTGATCAAGTGATCACGGAACGGGGCGAGGAAGAGTTGGCTGGTGTTTGCCGTTAGGATGGCAAGACGCTGTCATCTGTTGTTCGATGACAAAGCATGTGAAGGCCGTCGGAAGAAGCGCCGTGAAATCTAAATCTGCAATTTGAGAGGTCCCTGTCCTTTCAATTTGCGACTAATTGAGTGACCTCGTATATTTAATAGACAATTTATAGGTTCTGAACTAGGGCATACGTCGTTTATAACAAAGGGGGAATATATATGTGGAAGGGCATATAGGTCCGTGGCCCATTTCTTATAGGGCTCATCCCGACATTTGTCTTACACCTGAGGAAAACCACGGAATACCTTAGGCAGGATGAGTTGTCTCATATATAAGAGACTAGCCAATTTGGCTATTATGTAGGAGGTGATTGTTGTCATGAGCCTTGTTGAATCGTCTCAATTTTGAGACAAGGCATTTGGCTATATGATGGCTCAATTACGAAAAGGGAGGAGAGATGTAATTGTTAATTAATTTGTAATGTCGCCGACAGGGCTTCGCTTCACTTAAATACCAGACGTTACTCGACGACGATAAAATGGTGTTATGATCTCATGACCGGGGAAACAGAAGTAGGCCTACAGTACCAGTGCTGTCAGATGGCGGGAAAAATCCCGCAAAACGGGAATTTCAGATACTTTGCGGGATGCCGCTAGTTTTCTTACAAAAATGGCAGAATTCGGAATTTTTTTTTTTGAAGTTTTGTAAGCTTCTTTATTATTATTTTCAGTTTACCACTTTCAATTTGCTGATGATATGGAGTTGTTAGCAGAAGAGATAAGGGATGTGCTACTAGAGCTACTGTCGGTGACTCAGGAGAAGACGAGAGCGGACTTAGGAGGAAGGGATGTGAACAGATAACGTGCAAAACGTGCAATATTTGTACTGCAGTAAGCGGAAACATTAGGTCTCCTCCTGTTCAACTTAGCTTTAATTTCCATACGCATTGCTACTCATGTTTCCTGCACGAGTAATAACCTGGCTACTGGGATGCTTACCTGAGTGATGTTTATAATAATCAGCAGCGATAGTCAAGAATATCACATTCTTTCCGCTCGCCTTCTCCTGAGTAACGGACAGAAATAACAGCGGTGAGCAGTGTGAGATGAAGATATATGCAAAAAAGACAAATATCATGGTTATCGCAAAAAAAAAAAAATAAGATAAACTTGGGAATTCTAAATGAGTTCGGGGCAGAAGAAAATATCAGATAATAGACGACATTAAGAATATTACTGTTCTCCAACCAGCAGATAAACCATGAAAGGAATGTGCTTACTATTGCGTCATCTATTGGAGCGAAGTAGATAATATTAGAGTTATAACGTCAGTTTAAAAATCATGCGCTCTCCTGCATATGTTATTTTCTGTATGGAGGGATTAAAAGACCAGGAGATTAACAGTGATCTAATTTTGTAACTAGGGTAGTATAAAAATGTGTATATCAGTGTTATGGTTTGTGCTTTGAGAGATAGCCAATAGAGATATGAGTACCCACGTGTGTGACCTTATGACATCTTATGACATCAACATTCATCCACAGCATCAACCCGCTTCGTTTCATTTCCTGGAGACTTTCTCGTGGTTGGAGTACAGTATGGGTCTATGAAGAGACAAAGAGGAAGGTAGAAAATAGGACAGACTGGAGAATGCTGGGTTTGCATCGAAATTAATTCGGATAATTGAGACTCTAATATATTAATATTTGCATACATTATCACTTAGGACTATTTGCATTTTATGCTAAAACACAGTACCGTAACAGTTTACAGAACTTGATAAGTACGAAATGAAGAATAAAAAGATGGAAATTTTAATGATACAATAGTATCGTGAGCCTTAAAATTGAACCATCATCGAAATGAAAAAGAATCAAATCGTATAATAGAACAGAAAATGCAATTTACTAAAAAAAAAAAAAAGTTGCGAGTCAATAAAATGAAACTAATTCTTAAAAACAGCACTTCGAAACGAAATGAAACAAAAGCCTCACAAGAGAGGGAATGCCGGAACATTATGGGACAAGTTAATTGCTCGTACACCTGGTTGCGAGGGGAAACGCGAATGCAAGCGGATGACAAAAGACTGTCGCCACTGCCCACAATATGTAGTGGTCACATCTGGCAACAATGCCGTCACCAAAACATTGCTTGCTTTACGTTCAACAATAGTGCTAGCTTATTTCAGCGTGTGTCGCAACACAAGTGATACAATTTTTGCGTTTTCTCTTTTAATTGTCTTTTTTACTACTAGTGCATTTCCATGTGCAATTGTTCTTGTTTGTCTGATGTATAGGTTGTTTGAAATGCGTTCCGGTTTCAGAAAAGTAACATAAACATTTAAAGTGTTTTTAACGCCATTTTCAACTGAAAAATTTCCCTAGAGACAATATATGTGCAAGTTATTCTTTCGGTTAATAGAGGTAATTAAGAGAAAATGGGGCGATATTAATTGTAAATTCTTACATTTAATTCCCATATTGCACTACAAAAATATACGGATGTAATGAGTCCATTATTGTTGTAATTTTTACTTAACGTTCATTTTACACTGAAGAATTCGTCGTGGATGATAAGATAACTGCAAGTGTAATTATTCATTTAATGTACTGTATGTATCTCTTATCAAAGGTCAGAGGCTTCTCAGAGATATAGGGACACATTTTACAGAAAACAGGTTTCGCTTAAGTATTTTGTCGTACCCCTTTTACTGTTATAGATGGAATGCAATTACCGAGGAAATAGTATGTACAGTAGTGGCAAAAAAATCCGGACCGACCCTTGTAGCTGATTTCAGAGCCTTGTTCACTCCAGAGCACGATAGACTGGTAATTAAGACTTTCGTGGTTCGAATCCTGCCTGGGAAGGATTTTTTTTGTTCCTTATTCAAATTTATTTATTCATTTACTTATTTACTTACTTACTGACTCACTCACTCATTCATTCACTTATTTATTTACTTATTTACTTACATACTTATTCACTTATTCATTCATTCATTCATTTAACTAGCTAGTGAGTACAAATTAAATTTATAAAACAAAAATGTTTCTAGCCACTACCGTAAGAGCCAGGCTCGTGTACGGTGTGGTCTTACTCAATAATATAACATAAAATTTATAAAGACAGTTTACTAAATACAGTAAGTAACTTAATTAAAACCAATAAATACAACATAATAACAAGAATTAAGAAGAAAGAGAAAAAGAGACAAAAATACATATTTAATATAAATCGACAATCCGACAGAAGCCAGTGATATTCAATTATTCCCAATACGTTTCGATTGCAGCGATATTTTACTATTTAATTAACTTATTATTCCCAGAACATGAATTTTACCAGCAATCGAAAAGTATTAGGAATAAATTTGAATAAGGAACAAAAAAGAAAAGTTTCCTTCCCAGGCAGGATTCGAACCACGAAAGTCTTAATTACCAGTCTATCGTGCTCTGGAGTGAACAAGGCTCTGAAATCAGCTACAAGGGTCGGTCCGGTTTTTTCTCACTACCAAACTTCCAGATCGGCCTCGAGATTCACTCAGTTTCCTATCAAATTGAGTAGGTCTACTAGGTGCCGACCACACCACCTCATTCTACTGCCGAGGTAAAGACTTCATAGCATATGAAGGGGCTACCTTCATATTAAAGATTTACCCTGTGGCTGTCGCATAAGATGTGCTCACATAAATTAAACCATTTGAAATCAAGAACGCTACTAAAACTACAAAGACGGATTTTTCTGGCGGAGATCTGAAAGAGCATCAAGGAAAGATAAAATTAGAAACAATTTTATAAGAAAAAAAAATGAAAGTGCAGGGATCGCTTGTAAACAATTGGGAAGGTTTGGTCACATGAAGAAGATGACAGAAGATGTATTGCCGAAAGAGGTGGACCCCAACTGGAGAAAGGAAGAGGGAAGACGAAAATTGATATGGACACAAGGAATAATTAGAACTATGAAAGAAAGGGGATTGGAAGATGAGACATGGAAAAATAGAGAAGAATGGAGAAAGGCAATAGAACCATGAAAATGGGTACAGGAAGATGTCTTATGACTAGGGGGTGGATGCTAATGATCTAAAAATCTACTTAAAATCATCATTAAAATGCCCTTAAACTAATAGAAAAAATGACATCAAATTAAAAGAAAATGACATTTAAATATTATTCACCGTACTCGCACCACAACTTCTTAAAAATTAATCACCTTGTTTCAATGACTGCCCTGCAAATCTGGGAGAGAGGAGGAAACTTCCTGGAATTTAGCTAAGATAAAGGAAAAGAACATGCAGCAAAATGAAGGTTTTAAGAAAAACTATAGATTTTAATGAGGGCTTGCAATGTGTTTCAATCAGGGGTGTCGGTGAAAGCCCTCACTTAAACTAAGCTGTTGTCAAGCATTTTATATTACTTCCGTTGTGTGAAGTGAAGTCTTCACTGGAATGAGGGATGGACTTTAGAGTCTGTTCCAAACTATAAAACTCAAACTTCACTGTTATTCACTTATTCAGTAGGTAATTACTACTGACTTATTTGCTTAGAAAATGATTAACAGATCTATCGACAAAGAAGAAAGTAAAATGCATTCCAAATGATCTAAAAGTTCCTAAAAGTATAAAATTACCAAAAAATGCCCAAAAAATATAAAAATGACCTATTAGTTCAAAAAAGTAAAAAAATGTAAAAAAAAATTAAATATAAGAAATTATTTTTTACGCTGATATTAACATAGGAAGGATTTCTATATGAATAGGCATCGTCCTAATGTGAAAAATAAGATGATGACTTTTCATCAACATCTGCCTCCTCCTTATGGCATTGTAAAAGTTAAATAAAACTGAATAAACGACATCCAGTCTCTTATCAAATATAAAGGCCGTTCGAACAGTATTCCGACAGCTCCATACGAGGTCTCGATTCATGCCGCCTGACTTCTCTGAGCTTGCAAAGATGTGGGCTTGTGTTATTTCGTAGCTGAAATAGTTATTTGATAAACCCATACCGGGAAGTGTAAAAAGTCCCCAGCGTGGATAAATCTAGTTTTCTGGTTCACCTCGTGTAACATCATGTGAATGCACTCACATGTTTAAAATCATGGATGAAGCAATATTAAATAGGTGAGTTTTCATACTTTTTTATTTATGTTTGTCTCAAAAATTACCGGAGAAATTGACATAATAAATTATAAGCATCATAATAAATATGCTAGTAAGTAATTAAAATAGTTGTTTTGTAATATAACGATACAATATATATATATATACAACATTTAATACTTATGCTCATCACCGAACACAAGTTAAATTTTACAATAATTGTGTATTACAGTATATTAAAACATTTTTTGAACTCGATCAAAACTCGATTAATCTATCGATTAAATTCAAATAGTTAATCGATTAAATATTTTGATCGATCAGAAGCATTAGTTATTTCGTAGCTGAAATAGTTTTTTGATAAACCCATACCTAGAACAAGACGCGGCCGGGAAGTGTATAAAGTCCCCAGCGTGGGTAAATCTAGTTTTCTGGTTCACCTCGTGTAACATCGCCCAGGCAAGTCCAAAATTCGGATGCGACGCAAGTGAGTCGAGTCACTTGGTATTCGGCAGGCGTCGCCGGGACGCTATCGACGCCGAAATGGAAACGGTTAGGAGGACACGTCGGATTTCCATATATATCACGCATAGCGGGATAAACGACTATGCTTCCATTTAAAATGGCACAATCTCGCGTCCTTAATAGCCTGGGACAGCGGCAGCCCGCTCTACGCATTACACAGAGATGAGCTCCTGCCCGCTTCATGTTACAGGTCGTCGTCAGTGTCTCTAGATGACGACGCCTCTGACATCCCAATTTTTTAAATTTCCACCCATTAACTTGTCACGTAGTACAATGGCTGAATTCCGAGTCCAGAACCTGACGGGTACAAAGTAGGACCCTTAGTCATTAGAGAATGTGTTGAGACAGGTTTTGTTGAAATAATCACATACATTTCACTTGTAACACATCACCACTGGTTCATTCGGTATCAACCTCGAAGACAAAAACGTTAAGATTTCTAACACGAAAGAATATGACGGCTGATGTCATGGCATGAGGTTTTTGACAGAGTCTAACGCTAAGAAGTGATGATTGACGATATAAATAATATGACTGGCAACATAAATCAAGTGTTGTTTGAGGACGGGAAGTAATGTTTGATGGTGACGAGAAGTGATGTTTATTACGAGAATAGATATTTGATGACGAGAAGTGATGTGAAGGTAAAAGCAAAATGTGGACACAATAAATTCTATGGAAATGACGAGAAGTGTGTGGGGATGAGGAGAGATGAGTATTACAACAAATGATGTGCGAGGATGGCGAGAAGTAATGTGTGAGGATGAGAAGTGATGGATGGGAATGACGAGAAATCATATGCGAGGATGGCAAGAAGTGACGTGTGGAGATTACGAGAAATGATGTGTGAAGATGACGAGAAGTGATGTGTATGACGAGAAATGATGTAGGGAATCACTTGAAGTGATGTGTGAGGATGACGAGAAGTGATATAGGGGAAGACGAGAAGTCATATGTATGAGAAGTGATGTTTGAGGATAACGAGAAGTGGTGTGTGAGAATGAGAAGTGATGATTGAAAGTTACAATTAATTTTTATTATGAAAAATTATGTTTGAGGATGATTGCAATCCGGCGTGGCTCAGTCGGTTAAGGCGCTTGCCTGCCGGTCTGAAGTTGCGTTCGGGCGCGGGTTCGATCCCCGTTTGGGTTGATTACCTGGTTGAGGTTTTTCGAGGTTTTCCCCAACAGTAATGTGAATGCAAGGTAATCTATGGCGAATTCTCGGCCTTATCTCGCCAAATATCATCTCGCTATCACCAATCTCATCGACGCTAAATAACCTAGTAGTTGATACAGCGTCGTTAAATAACCAAATAAGAAAACAAAGGATGATTGCAACTGAGTGTAACAATAGTTGTTTTCCGAGTAGATGTGGTGTACTGGTATGAAAAGTGGTATTTGAGGGGGACAAAGTAAATGACTGAAGATAAGTTTTTATGATAAGTGTTATTCGAGGATGCAAAGTGATGTTTTATATATTATATTAATGTACCGAAGTACATAATGCAGATATTCTGCGTCATCACACGATGAAAGAGTAATGGAACGATTTGATTGGGTTTTCACTCTACGTGCTGATGCTTTATCCACCAAGCAGAATATCTGCATGGAAATATCATATGTACTTCGGTACATTAATATAATTTTATGCGTAAATCACTTCGTGATTTAAATATTCCGTCGGATCCCGGCCAACTAGTCACTCATATGAAAGTGACCTATTTGATGTGGGACTTCGGTCCTGCGTTCATAGACATCTATGACGCAGTGCACAGGGCGGCCACTAGAGGGAACCAAGACTTGGAGCTTAATCTGAGACGATTCTAACCGGCGTCGGAGTTGTATCCGGTGTGGCTTAGTGGATAAAGCATCAGCACGTTTTCAAATTCCGGCGCCGGAGGATGTTCCAAATCGTGATGTTTGATGACGAATAAGGGAAATACAAGATGGAGAATACACGGGGAACAAGAGTACAAAGAGAGGAAGTGAATATAAGGAGAACAAAGGGAATACAAGGACAGTAAGAAGGGGACTACAAAGAAGCTACGAGGAAGATAAGAACAAGGAGAATACAAGGAGGACAAGGGGAATATAAGGACAGGGGGTGAATATAAGGAGAACAAGGGGAATGTAAGGATGAGGGAAACACAATGCGAACAAAGCGGTGATAAGGAGAAGAGAAATTCTTGGAGAAGGAAAATAAAGGGAAGACAGGAAGAACAAAGGAGAGACAAAGCGAAGAAGGGGAATATAAGAAGAATAAGGCGCGAGGGAGTTGTACTTTTATGTGACGGTTATCCTAAGTTACTCCCTTTACCCAGTGAGTTCTACGACAAAAGTGGGATGAAAACTGTATCCTACTCGTTGGAGTAGTTACAAACAGCTAAATTTGCTTGATTGACGCACGCCCACATTTAACTGCTTGCAATGACGGCCTTTTTGTCCATCTCTGCTGAAGCAGAATTAATAATTTAATAATACAAAAGAAACAGCGAGCAGTTCTTTATGAGCGAGTCTCGTTTTCATACGTATTGTGCAAACATATTTTAATGACGTCCTGCAACGAGTGACTGATATTGAATGTAAATGTATTCATTAACACAGAAAACTTTTCATGATATTTGTATCAGGTAAATTGTATAATGTTATGGTTCATTTTATAAAGGGTAGCTTGCTACAATTAACATTAGTCATGTCGAGTGTGATATTTTAGCATTCGGTATTTAGTAAAAAATGACAAACAAAGCCATGCGACATATTAACAAAAAACTTTTAAAGCATTATATTTTATTCGCTTTCATATTTAGACTTCCTAATGAACATAAAATTGATTTACATGTTCCCACGTGCTTACAGCACGGATCTAGTTTTTAAATTAATTTCATCTGTGGACACTCACCAGTATTTATTCAAAATACATGTGTTGCAACCTATTGGCCGGATTCCAACTATTAATTTAGCAGAAATTCACGATATCCATTTCAAAACATGTCACAGTCGCAAAATATTTACCTAGTAACGCACACATAGCCACTTTATTACTCATGATACACATTTAGGAAATGCATTTGGCAGTAATGCAGCTTGCCACATTTCAAAACATCATACATTCGTCTCTCAAATAAGCTGAATCATCTCGTCATTTTGTGTATTATGAAACTTCACGGCGATTTATCATGAGAGAAGGTTCGAATTTATTTCTCTTCTATCGTGGATTCTTACCAGAAGGACTCAGCTTCAATATAGTTTTCTTCAGACTGATTTTTGTACAAGAGGTCCCGGGTACAATATGCAACCTATAAATTTAGTTGGTTGATTCGGACAGTTTCTCTCGAAAAGCGTTGGTATAATCAATCAAAATGCCTATAGCGTAAACAGGGGAAAAAAAAATGAAACTTGCGTAACTCTTAATCTTGGATAATTAGATTTTTCAAGGTCCCTTCAACTTGTAATTAACCAATTTCGACTGTACAATGCACATTCTTCCCTTTGATTGAGGTTCTGGCTGATATAGAGGGCTGTTTCCGATCTCTGATAACGAATTTGAATGACATCATGTGCGTCAGGAGTCACACGACAGCTGAACTGTGACGCGAGGTGACAGACCAGTAGTGAGAGATCTCATAGTCAGAGTGCACGGCGACTCACAGCAGAAATTCCCAAGAAAATCGAGCCTTTTTGGGAGGGATACATAACAATCCTTTCAGATGCCAAGTACAGTTAAGTGAAAATAAAAGAAGCTGCAATAAACGAGGTTTCGTTATTTCCAAGAAAGACATCTACTGTGTAGTTAATAAGATTGGTAAAGCTCGAATGGAATTAATTTGTATCATCTCGTGGGGTGCGGCGACTTGTGACAGGGGTGGATTTGCTTGCTTTTTCCACTCTGGAATTATTCCCATCCGAGCTTTGCCAGTCTTATTAGGTACACACAAGATGCCTTTCTTGGAAATAACTAAACCACGTTTTTTTGCAGGCTCCTATGATTTCCGCGTAGGGTAACTGTACTTGGCATCGGAAATAGTTGTTATGTACCCCTCCCAAAAAGGCTCGATTTTCTTGGACATTGCTACTGTGATACACCCTGCACTCTGATTATGAAATCACTCACTACTGGTCTGCCACCTCTCGCCGCAATTCAGCTGTCGGGGTGATTCCTGACGCACATGACGTCATTCAAATTCGTTATCAGAGATCGGAAACAACCCTGTATACATCTATATTATTAGACAATACATTTCACTTGACGATATGTCAGAGGCATCTAAAGTCTGACTAGTATAATATATAGCTAGTTGGCGATGTATAAAATGAAGAGTTAAAGGAACTGGGCATCCTACCCCATTATCTCCTGGCCTAGTTGCCTTATAATTGGTGTCTTTTTCGTGTCACTTGTGAAGTTCAGATCTGTTTTCGGACAGTTGACTAAACAACAATGTACATTCTTCCCCATATCGTTTAATGCCTTAAGCACAACAAAATCAAGTCACTACATTTCTCAAAGTATATTGGAATATTAGGAAGAAATATGCAGTACATGATGAAGACACAACACAACATATTTTTTGCACGATCATGTTTTTTTGTTGTATTTGCAGCTATTGTTGTTAGGCCTTGAAAGTTACAATCCCTACACAGAAACTTGTTGCTAGTGAAACCGTTCTTTATAACATAAAACTATACTGAAGTAGACTCATTACAGTGCACTTATTGTTACTTAATTACATTACACCACCGTCCTTCGCAAGTCTTTCGTGGCTCCGATTTAAAGAACGCAGAACTTTACACTCTTTGTCTTTACTCTTTCGAATTCTGCACACCTTAACACCAAATTACCTTTCGTCTCGTTTCTCTTATCTATACTCTAACCACGACGTAAATACCAGATCACTTATCTATGGCACGCTAAGTATACCTCTTCATAGGACATCTTGTTATTCATCATCTTTTACAGTATCCACCTCGCGTCAATGGAATTCCTTGTCACAAAGTATTAGGGGCTGCAAGACAATAAACACCTTTAAAAACAGCTTAAAAGATAACCTTATTAGCATTTCACTCCAATCATACTGATTTAAACTATCACTGACTACATTGTTACTTCTTTCTTTAGACATCATCCTGATAGTGCTGTATTTTCAAAATTGTCTCATAATAATCTCTTTGTATTATCTAATATTATTTGAAATATATTAACATTCTATGTATTTTAGCTTAATTCAGCTACAAAGTTTATTTCAGTGTTTAATTAATAGTTCATAGTATTTTGTTGTTTAATTCGTAAATAACTCTTGTATACATGTAACTCTCATCTAAATCAAATTGTTGAATTTTTGTAAGTTCATGCATATGTATATACACTTTTTGCTGGTTGAGTGGAAGAGAAGGCCTTACGACCTTAACTCTGCCAGCTAAAATAAATTATTATTATTATTATTATTATTATTATTATTATTATTATTATTACAGTATAGTTCTACGAAGGCTTTGAAATAATATTGCTCTAAATGTATATTGTATTTGCGACTTTAAAAATAATGATAGTTCAAAAAATGTTGTACAATACACATTTGTGAAGTGTATTACAAAATCTCGGAAATTGTGCTCTTTTTTTTTTTTAATGTTTTCCTCGATTTTTTAAAAAGCACTTTTCAACCTTTTATCGTAACATATATTACTATTTCAGCTGAAATTTGACTTCAGTGTAAAAGTGACTTACAACGCTATTCTAGGCACAGTCCTTCAACTAATCCATCAGAAGAGCAATGCTAACGCACGACTGTAATCCCAAGTACTACAAGTGAGACATGCTGTAATTATGCAGGAAGATGACATAATCGCTTTTAATTTCGTTTCACTAGAAGACGCGTCCCTTGGTTATTAAGTCAAATGGCTTTCAGCTAACCGCATGATTATATACTCATCTATAAGAGGACGGGCAGGATTTGCATAATATCCCCTTCATTTAACAAATGCAAAGCACGTGGACTACCAACCAACGAGTATGAATGAATTCGACGAGTACTACGGCAAACACAAAAAGCAAAACAGTGTTCTGACTGGGACTCATGAAACTTTGTTCCCCTGAATACCAAATACAAGGCGCTCCGCTTTTTCAGACTCGTTTACAAAGACAAAAAGAAGTCCTCAAAAGATGAGCATCAATTGCTTGAGAGATACTAATAAAACAGCTTACGTATAAACCGATTAAACTAAAGCTGATATAGTTATATCCATAATGATGTAAAATAAGAACATCTTATGGTTCTAATTGAATCGATCAGTCCGAAAACCAATTATCTCCAATTTTTTTCATATAACTTTTATTTCAGTTTTCTGTTCTGTTCTGTTCATCGTTTGAACTGAAAATAAATTATGTCTTCCTATTGAATAGGCTACATGAAATATATTGAATTACGAAAGCTCTCTTTAGCTTGAAAACATGTCATGTCCAGAAATTACTTCTTTTTTTTTTTTACTTACGTCACTATAAATAGCAATACTGTAGTCACTGTATAATAGCTTGTAATCATAACCTGCAATGTCAGCCATTTTGAGCGTGTTAATAACTCATTAAAGTCGACGGCAATTCGGAAAGTGGTAGCACAGTCTAGTATAAGCTCAATACGTATACTGTTTTCGCTGTAAGAAAAATCCTAATATAAACACAAGCACGTGGCTGCCATACCCGTGTTTGGTTCACAGTCGAAACACTCACACGACGCAGGAAAATATAGTCCGTATTTGTAAACTATCATCTTGTATTATTTGAAAATAAAAAATTGAATTCTAGTTGTTAAATACAATGAAACATATAACTTCACTCATATGTAAAACGCTATGTAAAAGAAAAGCTACTTTTATATTTCGTTATGTACTATGAACGCGGATGAATACAAACAGTAATACAGAGGTAGTCTGTTCTTGTAACAAGCTGGCGTCACTTGAGCTCGTAGTTGTTCACGTAAGCACGTGGTACTGGAGTGTCGCTTCTGCATCCTCGGTGTGTGTGGTTATTAATCATAAGAGTAGAAACCCTCTCAAAAGCGGAGAAAAACAAATAATCTTAAATGTATATAATAAGTTAAGTGAGTTTTAATTAGAGTAATTACAAAGTAAATGTTTCCTAAGCAAATGAATGCATAGTAGTGAGGTTACTTGACGAGTAACGGGGAATGTTTAACATGAAACAGAATGTACAACAGTAGGCGGGAACACGTACTGAGAATCTATGGCGCCAAACAACGGCCAATGAAGCCTCACTTCAGTCACGTGCTATTGTTTATATTAGGATTTTTCTTACAGCGAAAAGATTATAGGGAATATGCATCCATAGACAGTTGATAACCACTAGGATCGCTACTATCGCCTCATCACAGCCAATGCGAAATAGTACCGGCACAGTTTATTGTTCCTAGTACCCTCAACAACTTAAGCTTCGTGACTATATACTCGTATACTAGACTGTGGTGGTAGTCTGCTAGCGTTTGCGACGAGAGACAGACAGATAGCGAGAGCAAGGAAGCGTACAACATTGCCACATCGTACTTCACACGCACGTGCAATACAAAAACGCAGGAGAGAACTTAAATTATCAAAAGATAATAATGACCTTAGACGTTGATTACTGTAAGCATGTCACCAAACAAACCCTCTTTCCTTCAATAACAATATTCTTTGCACGGTTCTCAATCCCACACCACATGCTTTCACAGTCGTTTCTTGCGCGTTGGCAACATTGCAGCCAGCATCAAGATGGCCGGCAGCGTTCTGATTGTCAACGTTTTAAAAATAACTATACACCTTAAACACTATTTTTCGCGTTTGCCTGTGCAGTACTTGTCTTTTTATAGTCTCTTCTTCCACAGTAAATGTTACTTATTCACTAAAAACGTAAAGAAACGAACTCGGGAAGTACTCGTTACAAACTGATTCCGATTGGTTCTACTGTACAAGCTTATGACGCCACATACCAGAAATGCTACGGCGCATAAGGCAGCTGACCCCTTCCCAAATTCCGTCCAGTCTAGGTGGCGAGCAGAGGCCTGCAATATGGCAGGGGGTGAGCATATCGAACATTTCTTACAAGGTAATCAAGAGAGTGTATAATTACAGGAAATTCAAACAAAGTGTGATATCACAGAAATAACGAATCTCCGGACCCATATTTACATAAACTATGTTTCCTGCTCTACATATGAGGAATACAACTCTGCAATTTTGCCGGGTATTTTTAAACACCCTGTAGAAAGTCTCCAACAAGTTATGCAAAAGCCGCTAAATTTCTATATTTTCAATCGATAATTTTGGTAGAATGTTTTTTTAAATAATTATTTATTTAATCTGGCAGAGCTAAGGCCAGTAGGACTTCTCTTTCGCCCAGCTATACTCTAATTCTAATTGAATACAATAGACAAAGTAATTATTACAATGTAGGCTAAAAGAGATGAAGTTACAGGAGAATGAAGAAAGTTACACAAAGCAGAACTGCACGCATTATATTCTTCACCTGACATACAGTAATTAGTAACATTAAATCCAGACGTTTGAGATGGGCAGGGCATGTAGCACGTATGAGCGAATCTAGAAATGCATATAATGTGTAAATTGGGAGGCCGGAGGGAAAAAGATCTTTGGGGAGGCCGAGACGTAGATGGGAGAATAATATTAAAATTGATTTGAGGGAGGTGGGAGATGATGATAGAGACTGGATTAATCTTGCACAGAATAGGGATCGATGGCGGGCTTGTGTGAGGGCGACAATGAACCTGCGAGTTCCTTAAAAGCCATTTGTAAATACGTAAGATTAGGATATGGTCAAATTAGAAAAAAATGCGTTTAATTGTTTTTCCTTGCGAGATATTTTAACAAAGGGCTCGAAACAAATACACATATTTAACAAAGGGCTCGCGCGAGCCCTTACGAGTCCCTTCCAGCATTACCCTGAATATGGCAACTACGGAAGAATAGTGAAATGACAAAATGGCAAGTGAATGCGATTCTCTGAAGGAATTCCTGGTTTCCTGATTTTTCATAAAATTCTCCAAATGATCTGCCGTGTTCAGACATGAAATCTCTTCGATAAGAACTGTCCGTGAATATATATGTACACTCCTCAATGTAGTTTAACGAAATTATTTCCATATTATTTCAACAAATTAAATTTTAATATTACTGTATTCTAAAATCTGCTTCATCTTCCTTCTAGACTCACGCTTGACAGACTCTTGAAGTGAAGTATCCACGTCGGGAATAACTTGTGAAAATGAAAATAAAGTAAAATATAAAGGATGAAGAAATAACTTTTCTCATTTCAAAAAGTGAAATGAAACCCGTAATATGATTGACGACTCTAAATGAAGTTCAAGAATAGCACGAGCGAAGCAAGACTGAAATTACATCTGAAGAGGAGCAGGTTAGCCCCTCTGTAACTTTCTTCCCAGGCATCTGTTCTTCTTCGCCCCCATCCGCCCGAGAGAGACGTGAAGGAAATAAACGATGCCATGTAAATAACATGGTAACTGCGTAACACACACAGTCACGAACAAATCCTCTATTTTATGTACGGAAGTATTAAATAAACTACGTGCCACCATCCACTTACAGACAACATTTTTAAAACAAATAATGCATAAAATCTAGGCATTAAGCAACGAAGTAAGCAACTGACAGAATATGACACAGTTATCGTATGTTATCTACTGATTCAGGAATGAAATAGGTGAAATGTCTATCTTCTACATTTTTTAAGCCAGGACTTGATATATTGTACACAGCAACCTCATGTTATTAGTATCAATGCCCCCGAGTTTCATTGCTATCACTTTAATACTTTTAGTTATTAATTTTTTCAAAATATTTTAGACTTTTTCAAAATGTATCTACTCCTACAAAAATAAACTAGAGACCTGAAATAATTGTACAGATCCAGAAACAAAATTTGGGCAACCTGAATTTTCCAAGTTCCAGTTATAACATACTGCGCATGCTCAGTTCTTAATAAGGATGCGCAGTATGATAATAATAATAATAATAATAATAATAATAATAATAATAATAATAATAATAATATTGAACTGCCCCCCATTGAGGGTAGCCCTTACGGACTCAGTATATCCTCAAAAAAATTAATATACATATGTAAACATAGATATTAAATTTAAAAAAAAGGGGGGGGGAAATAAGAAAAGGGCGTGAAAAATTACTTCTTCTTCTTCTCCATCTCTTCTTTGGTCGTCCCACGTCCCTGCTTCCAATCGGTCGGTATTGATACAGTAATTTTGGTAGTCTCGAATTGCTCATCCTATCTACGTGATATAACCAATTATTACGGTAGCTTTCAATTTGTTCGTTTATAGAAACTGTCTGCAATTCTGTTCTAATTTCTTCATTTTTAACTTTGTCCATTAGTGTGCAACCTTTGGTTCTCCTTAGAAAATACATTTCTGCACTTTGAATTTTTCTTTTTGTTCTGTTCGAACTTACCCAGACTTCACTTCCATATAATAACGTTGGGACTGCCATTGTTTTGTAAAATTTCATTCTAGTTCCTTTTCTTGTTTTATTTCTTAATGTCTTATGGATGGTGCTGCATATCATCTTAAATCTGGACAGTTTAGTGTCTATGTCTTTTAAATTTCCTGAGTAGACACTCATTTCACAACCTAAATATTTATAATTGGACACCTGCTCCAAGGGTTGTTCATCAATTATAATTTTTGATCTCATTTGCATTTTTCCCAAGAAGGCCATTATTTTAGTCTTACTTTTCGAGATTTTAAAGTTATAGCTCTTCGCTATCTGATTTAATATATGGAGAGAGAAAAATTACAATTGCTATTAATATGGCACCATGTGATTAATTAGGAATTGGCAGGATTTTTTTAACACAATTATCACAATGTCATCCCTCAGAGATGTTGGCAGAGCAAACTGCCGTCGAAATTCTTCGAAAAAAGCTGGTATAGTCCCTCGAGCACCTATGAGCAAGCCGAATATCTCAACGTGAATTAAGGCATGGTTCAGCTTGAAATAGTTGACTGTAAGCTCATAGATCGACTTCTTCTCAAGATGGACCACGGCTGACTGATGACACTCTACTTCAAAACGTATCGTGGGATCCACAATGATGCCCTGTTTAGTGTCAGGATTGTACGCTAAAATATCTACTCGTCTCGTTGACTCATTTTCAGCTAGACAGGAGATTTCTTCTTCTACTATCCAGCCCATATTTCTTAATGCGACAGCAATTTTGGATCTTATAAGATGATGTCTAGAGTTTCTCAAGAGCAGTCCCTGTTCACAGAATCCCAAGACGTGTGCTAAAGTTTCTATCTCCGGGCAGCCATGTCTGCAACAGGTACCGTCGAGAGATCTGCGGGGGACGGAACGAATAGCTGCTAAATTTGCTGTCATTTTCAGGCTAGATATCCATTCACTAGTCGAAAGTCCTTTCTTGTTAAATGGATCTTAGAAAATTCAGGTGGCTCAAATTTGGTTTCTGGGTCTGTACAGTGTCGTCAACTTTCATATAATTTAACAACAGAGCCATAATTTGAATTTTGTATGTATGATGGTCTGAAAAAAATGTAATCCAGTTAATCTAAAAGTTTTAATTTTTTTGTGTCCGAATATCTTGGGGCAACAGTAACAAATATAAATGACACTCGGAAGGAAATTAAACCCAGAATAAATATTGGAAATGCGTGTTATTATTCGGTTGAGAAGCTTTTCTCCTCTAGTCTGCTGTCAAAAAACATTAAAGTTAAAATTTATAAAACAGTTATATTACCGGTTGTTCTGTATGGTTGTGAAACTATGACTATCACTTTGAGAGAGGAATAGAGATTAAGGGTGTTTGAGAATAAGGTTCTTAGGAAAATATTTGGGGCTAAGAGGGATGAAGTTACAGGAGAATGGAGAAAGTTACACAAATTAGAACTGCACGCATTGTTTTCTTCACCTGACATAATTAGGAACATAAAATCCAGACGTTTGAGATGGGCAGGGCATGTAGCACTTATGGGCGAATCCAGAAATGCATATAGAGTGTTAGTTGGGATACCGGAGGGAAAAATACCTTTGGGGAGGCCGAGACGTAGATGGGAGGATAATATTAAAATGGATTTGAGGGAGGTGGGGTATGATGATAGAGACTGGATTAATCTTGCACAGAATAGGGGCAGATGGCGGGCTTATGTGAGGGCGGCAATGAACCTGCGGATTCCTTAAAAGCCATTTTTAAATAAGTAAGTCCGGATAGCATATTTTATTTTATTTTTTTTTTTTACTTTCAAAATATTTGCTTTATCCAAAAAAGATTCTGTAGTTTTGTTAATCATACTTTTCAGAACACACAGTAAGAATTTCAATTTCTGAGCATTAAATTTGTAGGAGCCTAAAGTATTTGAATGTGAGTAAAAGCAGTGTTAAATTATAAATTGTTATCAGAATAATTTCTTTGTCTCTAAGAATCCTCTGTACTGTAAATATGAAGCTAAATGCAGTAATTTCAAGTCTTTAAAAGCATTGCAAACTTTATGTATATAACTTCAACTCGGTGTTAAAATAAACTATAGTCAAGTTTAAATGCAGTTGGTGAACTCGATTCTTTAACTTCTCACGTAACAAACAAGTGCTTTCAAGTCTGAAGATATGAAACTTGAGGGAGAGTGTTGATCATACATCATTTCAGACTATCAGCCGTATTTTATCTACTGCTTCTTTTTTCTTCCTCTCGTGGCCGATGTTAGTTAGCACTTTTGAACTTCGTGTCAGTTTTCAATTTGACTCATAAATCATTTTAATGATCTCAACTTTTTTTGCTTCTATTTTACACGTGATCTGAAAAATATTTCCAGTCTACAATGTTGTAACGCCAATATTTTTAACAGAATGTTTTTAAAAAGTGACATTCATTTTATTACGTGCGTGTGGCTGTAAATTTGTTGCATTTGTGTTATGCCCAGGGTATCTCTAAAAAAAAAAAACAATTCTGAGTTCCGAATCCTGGTAGTATAAGTGATTTATTTCTAGGTCATAAAAAACAGATATGATAGAGTCTTCGTCTAATATCAGAGATATGTAGTAGGCCTTAAGTTTCGCAACAAAGAAGAATAGTCGTCATATTAGGTAATTTTTCCGTTATTCACCTCTCAGTTAACGCTCAGTGGAAGCTAAGCAGGTAGGCATGGTGGATTTTCGTTCCAGATACTTATTAAAAATGCATGATGAGGTCACGAGGTCAGTTGACTGTAAGACAGTGAAATATACAGAATAAATTGTATGTAAAGTCATTAATTTTAGAGTTATACTTCGAGATATTTCAAACAAAAAAAATTTATCGTAATTTTGCTGATTTTGCTTCCTTTCGAGATAAAATTATTTTATATGAAATATTTCAGAGCATATTTTTGAAAAGTCATTGATTGAAATTATAATATGCCCGATCAGTTTAAGAGAGCGCTGTATTTTGATAATAAATGATTGAAAGAATTTTAGTTTTGTCCTTTAAATGTGTAGAAATTTGATGCGAACAAATGTAACTTTTCGTTCTGCAAAGTAATTTCTCACATTGCCAAGGGTTCCACAAATTTTATGCCAGGAAGCTGAAATTTTTACTATGCTTGGGAGTTTCCCAGAGGGAGAAGTACTCAGAATAAAACGTCACAACACCATGCGCTCCATAATCGCAGGTGCACTTCGATCCAAAAATCTAGATGTTCACGAGGAAGTTCATTGTATTGCTGATGGTGGGAGCAATCGTAGGATCGATATCATAGCTAAAATACGAATAAACACACAGCAGAAATAATTGATCCTACCATCAGATTTTAAATCTCAGCCATTCAACTATCTGAAGTGAACGAAGATAAAAAGAAAATCTACGAGCCCACGATTCAGTACCTATCAGCGAAATACAACATTGAAAAAATCACAGACCGGTCCCTTCTTCGGAGCGAGAGGCACCATTCCGAAAGCCTTTGTAAAGTGGAGGGAAAAATACAAGTTGAAGACAGATCTTCAAGATACCATCGTCACCACCATAATAAAATTTTCTGTGTCGATATTTCGCCAGCATCTTTATGGTGTACACTCAATTTAAGTTGTATTAGGCTCTATTTTTTTCTTATGTCTTAATCTCTTTTGTTTGAAACCTGCTTATGTAATTTTTTATTTTAAATTTTAATGTAAGCTATTCTGTATCGCAAGGCAAACCCAAAATATTGGGTCAGATTAATAATAGTACATTATGCAACGAGCCTATAATGGTAGTAATTAAGACATGAGTATGTTTATTTATGAAACGAGCGCAAGCAAGTTTCATAATTTTCAAACGAGCGTCTTAATTACCATTAAAGGCAAGTTTCATACGACTTTTTATGCTCGACCATTTCTAACTTGAAATTATTCATAAGTATTCATGTTATGGTTATGTAAGTGAGGAGTGGAACTGACCTGAATTGTGAGATGTGCGCAGACGCGAAAGTATTGATTTTTTCCGAAACACGAATGTCATTGACCTTGATATAATCTAGAGAATAATATGAAGATTAGGTTTGATATAACCTGGAAATTGATTTAGAATTGAAAAACGAGATGACAAATTGAATTTATTTCAATATTATTTACAATTAACGCTAATTATTATAGTAACAGAACATAACCTTCTGCGACAGTATTGGATTTCCAGCCTCCGTGATTTTTCGCTAATTGTCTTTTGATTGCATATCCGAGAATAATCGATACTTGGGGTTTTATAATGGTACAATCAGTATAAAGGTGACTTCTCATTGGCTGAACAACTGAATTATAATGAATAGGTGTACTTTAATGAGGTGCATTAAAGGGCTACTACCAGGTGTATAATTACTACAGTTCGGCATGGTCGAGCATAAATTAAAATTAAATATACTTAACAATGTTATGTTGGCATTATTTCAAAAAATAAAATAGTTTTTGAATAAGACATAAAATATGTACTTGTAGGCTACTCTGTAAATTTTGTAAATTTCATTATGAATAGGTTTAATTATTTTCACCTATGTTTAAAAGGCAAAACTAAAAAAAATATCAGAACATAGGAACTTTCTAAATATCAGAGGTATTGTAAAAAGAATTTCAGAAATAATCCTTAAAATCTGGGGGAGAAGAAACATTCTGAAAATAAGTAAATTATTTTTTAAATTTAAATAACTCTTAAACTACTGAATCAATAATAATGAAACTTAAATACATCCTTACTGATATCAATAGGAGTATGTGTACAAAAAATTAAGTATCTAGCTTACGAAATTATACAAAACAAAAGTATATAAAATACCTTCCCAAGAAACTAGTTTGATTAATTAAAATGTGTCTCAGTGAAACGTACAGCAGAGTTCGTATAGGTCAGTTTCTGTCAGATGCGTTTCCAATTCACTGTGGGCTAAAGCAAAGAGATGCACTATCACCTTTACTTTTAACTTTGCTCTAGAGTATGCCATTAGGAAAGTCCAGGATAACAGAGAGGGTTTGGAATTGAACGGGTTACATCAACTGCTTGTCTATGTGGATGACGTGAATATGTTAGGAGAAAATCCACAAACGATTAGGGAAAACACGGGAATTTTACTGGAAGCAAGTAAAGAGATAGGTTTGGAAGTAAATCCCGAAAAGACAAAGTATATGATTATGTCTCGTGACCAGAATATTGTATGAAATGGAAATATAAAAATTGGAAATTTATCTTTTGAAGAAGTGGAGAAGTTCAAATATCTGAGAGCAACAGTAACAAATATAAATGATACTCGGGAGGAAATTAAACACAGAATAAATATGGGAAATGCCTGTTATTATTCGGTTGAGAAACTTTTATCATCCAGTCTGCTGTCGAAAAATCTGAAAGTTACAATTTATAAAACAGTTATATTACCGGTTGCTCTGTATGGTTGTGAAACTTTGACTCTCACTTTGAGAGAGGAACAGAGACTACGGGTGTTTGAGAATAAGATTCTTAGGAAAATATTTAGGGATAAGTGGGATGAAGTATAGGAGAATGGAGAAAGTTACACAACACAGAACTGCACGCATTGTATTCTTCACCTGACATAATTTGGAACATTAAATTCAGACGTTTGAGATGGGCAGGGCATGTAGCACGTATGGGCGAATCCAGAAATGCATATAGAGTGTTAGTTGGGAGGCCGGAGGAAAAAAGACCTTTAGGGAGGCCGAGACGTAGATGGGAAGATAATATTAAAATGGATTTGAGGGAGGTGGGATATGATGATAGAGAATGGATTAATTTTGCTCGGGATAGGGACCGCTGGCGGGCTTATGTGAGGGCGGCAATGAACCTCCGGGTTCCTTAAAAGCCAGTAAGTAAGTAGATTTTTCACTCATCCCCATTAATAATTCATTCAATCTTTTTCGTTGAAAATTGGAAAGGTTAGTAGTGAACGTTAGGCTAACGGGCCTCCAATGATTAGAAATATGAACACCTTCATAACGAAACCTCGCCAAGCCCTTTATGGGAGATGATTCGGCCAATCGCCACGTGCTGTGTGCTGCATAATGCAAATATGCCGGCCGCTGATAACGAGACTGATTTTATCTAGTGTCTTTTATAGCGTGGGAATAAATTTATGCGTTATGTATATTTTAGGAGCGGGACGCAGTTTTCCATGCATTTCCTTAGGTGTGACTCAGTTTACCGATCTCGCTAAAAATGACAGTAATGACATTTCTAGTCTGACGTCTAAAGAACTGACCCGAGGTAACCCTGCGAACAATATCGTAGACTCAGACTTATTACTATAATAAAAGCAGAGGGGAGTGAGCGTCGGTTGCACCCTAACGTCGAATGCCAAGCTAATTTGAATTTAAAAGACACGTCTCAAGAAAGGAAGGGTACGTTGGAAGGTGGGGCTTCTACAATGATTCCAAACTCGTTGAAAGACAAACAGAAACAGAGGAGGGTAAGCACACGACTGCTACAAAATTTATTGCACCGTTTTCTTAAAGTTTTTTTCTCGGTCTCGCACCCCAGGCACAAGTTTGTTATTTTAGGATTCATTTTCACAGAACTCGCAGAGCTGAAAAGATAACAGAGATAGCTCTTAAAAATGCTTAACGTTGTTCGTAAGAGAATTTTATACGCTTTACGTGCTGAGATTCATTGTATATAACAATTCCAACGCCATTCAACCACCCTGCGTTTGTAAAAGGAAAGATTTGGAAGCATCTGTAGGATGCAACAGTTATGCAAACGTATTCCTTACAAAATTAAACAATTATTCTTAGTTGCTGAGTGGATGATGATGCTTACCAACTGATCTGAAATCGGTGTGTGTGCGCGTGCGTGTCAGAGAGAGAGAGAGAGAGAGAGAGAGAGAGAGAGAGTGCTAGAGTATATGAATGTACAGAGGAACGAACGAATTTCATTTCACTTTATCTATTACAGCGTTTCTCAAATTTTTTTTAAGTGCGGACCACTTTTTTAAGTCAAACAGTTCCGCGAACTACATTACTCTTATTCCCTTCAAAAGCAAATTTATCATTTTTGTAGCACATTTTAATACCAGTACACTTATATCATAACGAATAGAAAGAAGAAGTGTGCGCACTCCTATTTGTTCAGCATTGTCGACGGTGACTAAGAGAATTAGTGGCGCTGCGATCGGTATTGCTCAGTTGGAAGCGAATATCCATAAAAGAAGCAGTAGAGTTTTCGTTCATTTCGTTTGCTTTTTTAGTGTAATTAAGTGCGTTAAATACTTTTAGTGCCAATACACTAATCTGCAATTATTCGTACACGAGTGGCAAGTGAGTAGCTCTCACGATTTATTAATTAAAGGACGAGATTATTATGTTTTTGTCGTGTTATATTTGAAGCAATGCCTTCGTGTTTTGTTCCGGGTTGTAAGGCGTGCGTGTTTCATTTGCTTATGCAAACAGAACAGACAATAAAAGAAAAATTGAGCGGTGGAATGTGGGGCGACATATTTCACGAGTGCATAGCCAGTATTACCTCAATTGTAATTCAGCCACCGGGAACAGGATGCTGCTTGGATCATGCCATGGATATCATACCGAAACTAATTTTTCACTATATGAAATGTCGGTTCTTCTTCCGGACGAAACAAATCCGACGAGAACTCCAAGCTCCGAGAGCCGCCAAATCATCTCGTAAATTCTCCAAAGTGTCGGACAAGTAACTGTTGGTGAGTACATATTGCATGCCTACAAGCAGCCCTAAGTTAAGTTTTACATATTAAACTATTATTTGTTTTACAGTGTGATGTATATGAATGTGTTTTTCTTTCAAATAGTCTTAATGTTGCAAGTACAATGCCAGTTACGTACGTATATGGAGCGAAAGGTAAACAGTGCAACTTACGTTAAATGTATTTACGTACTTACACACGGAACAGACTGAGCGAACTCTGCACTAGCGCCGCGTGGTATCGGCCGTTTGAATTAACAGAGTGCGACCACTACTTCTTTCTATTCGTTATGCTTATATTTTAAAATAGAATTAATTAAATTAACATTAATTTAATTCAATTCATTTTATGTTAGCATTAACTAAGTTAATGTTAATAGAAGAAAATTCATTTTGTTTTTTTTTATATACTTCAAGGTATTAGAGTTTGGATAATCTTTAACTTATTAACTAAAAAAAAAATAAATGTTGGTACTCTCATTAATGAGATGGATGAGCTTGCCAATTCTTGCACAGTTCTATACTTGGATGTATGCTGTAAGTAAGTCGAAGATCGTCACATAAATCAAGTCAATTTCGGTACTTTGTTTTTATTAGAGTTACTGATGAAAACCCTTTCTCACACAGATACGTAGAAGCAAACTGAATTATAATCTCCAAAGCACCATTGTACAGTTCACTGTATTCTCTTTTCACTTATGATGAGGTCCAGAAATTAACCAATACCTTCCGCTTCGAATTTTATTTTAAGTCCGGTGTCATTCGGGAGTTCAATTAACTGTTCTCATTCACTCAATGAAAGTTTGTTATTTTCAATATCGCAATGAAAGTGATCACGAACCCATAAAAATTCGACATATTTACTTGGAAAATAAGTTTCAAATTGTGACCTCAAATTTGTATTATTGGTGTACGACGTACAGTACGTGACCATTTCAATGTGCAGACTGGCAAAACTATTAAGAAAGTCATAAATACATGAAAAGGTTCGGTACATTGGTCATCCGTTATGAATTCGGGTGGTCCCTGGCTGGGTTATAGGCGCCAGATGAGCTATAGTGTGATACGCAATTCGTTTGAATTTTATTTTTTCTTCTGTCGTTTTTGAAGGACCACAAAGGCAGACCTCGAGGACCACAAGTGGTCCGCGGACCATAGTTTGAGAAACGCTGATCTATTATATTCCACAGATCTGAAATCAGCATTGTAGCTTTGAGATATGGAACAAGTCAGGAGTTATACAAAAAGACACAGCTGTGCACCTCGCAGTTATAGAAACCACTCACTATCTCTCGTGTAGTCCGGATTTGTGTGAGGCGGGCCTCGCACGTCGCTTGCGTCGATCCAGAAAAACCAAGGCTTTAAAGTGTGCAAAAATTAAACAGGAAATAGGAGATGCTCTACAGAACATCTTGAGATAAGAAACTTGGATCTGCCAAGTCAGATAAAGGCGCTATGAGCTTCACTTGTCTACCACTATCGCTTACTGTTTTCCATAACATTCTTAGCTATTCAATCTAATTATTATCTCGTTAATGATCACTGATTAGACTACATGTTAATTTAGTATTTTAGTCATTCATTCTGATAACGCTTAATGTTCACTATTACTATCATTGTATTTTTTTTTCTATCAGCTAGCATTATTTCAAATATATTAACACTCTATGCAACTTGCAGTTAAATTTGCTAATTTACTGCACAGTTTATACAGAGTGATTCACGAGGATTTACCGTCACTTACGGAGCTTATTTCCGAAGACATCCTGAGCAAAAATGTTATACAAACATATGTTCTAATCTCAATATTTTCAGAGTTACACTAATTTGAATTTGCTTGCAAAATACCATTATTCTTTAGTTTTAAGGTTAAAAGAATATTACAGATAAAGAATGAACTATTCAGCTACTATTCGGAAGCTGAAAATGTGTTGTGAATTCTATAGTTACTTCGTACAGATTTTTTTCTTTGATTTTTCAACCACAAAATTACATTTTCCTTACGCATTGTCACAACAATTACTACAAATTACGCCACTCTGATAAATTATTCAAGACTGAACATTAGGATGCATAATTAAACTGTAAAGAATCAAGTTCCTAAAGTCATATGATTTGTAACAATTTTTGTGATAAGTGCGTAAGAATAATGTAATTTTTAGTTGAAAATTGAAAAAAAAAATCTGTATAAAGCAATTAAAAACACATTTCTAGCTTCAGAACACTAGCCGATTAAATAAATGATATTTCTGAATAGTTCATTGTCTATATTTTGTAATATTCTTTTACCCTTAAAGCTAAAGTAAAAAGGTATTTTACTAACAGTTTCAAATTAATGTAACTCTGAAAATATTGAGATTAGGACACATGCTTATATGGCATTGTTTGCTCAGAATGACTTCGGAAATAAATACTAGTGAATCACCCAATATAGTGAATTAATTCATAACGACGATAGAAACCAAAAGATGCGAAAACGAATGAGGTATATAAACAATTGAATGCTCTTTCATATTTAAGTATAAAAATATAGGGGTGCCATTTGAAATTTCAAAGTGGGGTGGCTGTGGGGTGGTGAGGTGAAATCTAAAATGCAATTAACCCTGGTTTCAGACTTCCCTCTCAATATCTAAATTGACGTGTTTTTTGTTTAAATTTAATTCAATTTAAATAATTACTTATTTAGACTGGGGAGTTTTGAAATGAAAGCAATGTATATAAATAGTCATATATACATATATTGTCTCCTCTTCCTTTAGGAAATCAGCCTACATATGTAGAACCTTCGGCAGCACTGTAGTCGTGGCTACGAAGTTATGTCATAGCGTAGTCCGTTACAGAGATGCAGATTTACGTCAAAGACCCACGGGTGGAGGTACAATGCTTGCATCCAATACAAGCTATTGCACGTTACTGTCGCCGGGAGCCACTCACATAATCATGAGACTGAGAGCAATTTCATGTGGAGAGATCGGTCAGTCAACAATACCTCAGCACTTCGACGTTTCAGTTAACGTCATGTCAAATCTCAGGGTCTGTTAACGTGAAAGTGCTGAGGGGTTAACAAATATATATATATATATATATATATATATATATATATATATATACACTCCGGAGTATTATCAAAGCGATTGTTGTCCTTTATATAAATATATATTGAAAGTAAATCTGTACGAATTATACCTTTGTGATTGAAACGTCACAGTTTTATGTTGCCCTTTCTGCCTTTTTTAAAATATAAATGCCTAATTTACAAAACAAATGCTTTTTTGCCTTTATTTGATTATTTATCTATTAATTATTAATCTATTATTAAAAATTGCCTACAGGTATATTTTAATTTATTTCTATAACCGCTACAATGAATGTGACTTCACCGAATGTATATTATTGTCTTTCAGTCAGTTCATATTCTCTTTGCAACAATGAGTGCTGCCGTGCAAAAATGTATAACAGTAAGCGTTTTAATTATCGCTTGTGTTTATTTGACAAGGCAACAATGAGTGCGGGTCTAACGTTATTTTCAACGGTTATTTTTCTTTCAGTTTTCATTGCGACGTTGTTGTAGCTACCTAAATATTTCATATCGCAACATATCAGTACAACCAAACACAAAAATGCACTTTCCAAGGCCACTGGGAAGAAGATTTCTTTGCTTCCAACAATAATTCCAACATCGAGTCGAAAATCTCAATTTGCATTAGACTTATGTAAAGCTTTTCTTGCTGCCGAAACCCCTTTGTGGAAAGTGCATGGTTGTAGGTCTAGTGCAAGGTTTTTGTAATTGCCTTTTATTGAGTATTTTAGATATTTATAATGCCTTTTAGCCTGCCTATTTTAGCTATTTATGATGCCTTTTTGCCTGCCTATTTTAATGATTCATAATGCCTTAACTTCCTTAAGTGCATATCGGATGTTATGTTACCCTAGAACAGGCATGTCAATTGATGCTCACAGGAGCAAGCGCGCGCTTTAGAGCCCAGGAGAGCCTGAGCGCTTTACAGCGGAATGGAAAGAGACAGAGGAAAGAGGTAGTATATGCCGCTTGGTCGAGCTATATTCAGGGATGGCCAGCACTGATTCAATAGATAAAGGGAAGAGAACTTATTAAAACTGTATCCATGTTAATTTTTAGATTTACCTGAGAAATATAAGTGCATTATAAGAATGTAAGTTTTAATTTTAATGCTAATTTTTCACAAGTTTGGTTTTTTTATCCAAAAGAAATATTTTCTCAACTTTTCGTATAGAAAAGTGAAATTTTCAGGTATAGGCCTATTTATTTAGTAGCCTTACAGAATGTTTTCGTAAATCTAATATACCGTATATACGTACTACTGAAGATAGTATATTGAAAATTTTGAAAATATTCGCATGGAAATTGTTTGTAAGGAAATGCATTAACTAAGCAACTACTGTTATATCATAAGCAAAAGATACGTGCCCATGTGTTGTAAAAATGTCAGCTCTATAGCTTCAGCAGATTTCGAGAAAATAATTTAATATTCTGATGATAGGAAGTTGCTCACAAATATCACCTTAAAAGCATAATGCGATAAGAGTTTTGTTATGTAATATTAGTTACACTTAAAACAGATACAGTACCTAGGTAACTTTGCTTTGTACTGTAATATTGTTTTGATTAGTTTGTTGATTACTTTTGTAAGGCTAAAGATAGGCTACCATCAATATAAATTCCAACTTATCATGTCATACTCAATCTCTTTCTTTGGAATATCACTTCCTTTATGATGTGTTTCATCCACTTAATACAGTATAATATTATAATACTATGGAATTTAAGTGAATATTCCTTCTTAACTCTCTATTATGTTATTAAGATTTAAAGCACAAGTGCAATATTAAGAAATCAGTGTTAGTACTTTTGTTTTACAGACAATATAGATAATATTAAACAGAAAGAAGCCATATAAAAATAACGACATAAAATTTCACGTTCCGTTTGAAGTTTGTGCACCACTGTTTTCTTAATCCAACAGGTTGCTTATTCATATACACAACCCTTCCCCTTTCCATACTTAGCGCTTGCTGCCCGCGCACGACTTCAAGGTCAGAAAAATGCGCTTGCTTTGACATCACTGCCCTAGAACATCCGTACTGACGAATCAATAAAACCCCATAGATTTCGGAAATGGACCTATGTATCTTAGAATTTTTGTCTTCTTTCAGTGTCCTCTACTCACCTTTGCAATTTATATCTATAATTATGAAACACCCTGTATACAATACCATCTTCCTTCCTGGATCATAGTACTGAATGGATAGACTGGATAGCTTGTTAGCGCCAAATGCGCAGGTCATTAGTCTCACTCGCATTACGTGGATTTCGGAGTCATACAAGTAGACTACAGGCTTAGAGTTCATAAGAGCTGTCATCAAGCACTAAGAATGTCTCCATGATGAGAGACGTCTCAGACGTGACACTAATTGAAAGAGAGTGAGAAAGAGAAAGTTGATAAATTCGTCTTCTTCATGCGCACTTCCAGAATAAGACTTAACCAACTCTTAATTTAGAACATCGTGTCCACAGAAATTCTCTGGCAGGCGTTCATCTCGTCCGTTCCACTGATTTATATTTCCTGTTATGTTAATTTAATGACGTACACTTTGATTCAAACCTTAATGATAGCCGTGATTGCGCAGACGGCACTTTTCCGTGTAGTCGGGCTCCTGCAGCGTTGTCAAGGAGACGGTACACTGGTCTCAATATTCCTCTCCAAAGGTGAGTAGGCCTAATCTCGTCCTGTGTTGATAATTTTATTCCCAGCCAACTTATCCTATCCAATTAAAGAAGCTTAATGACACGCTGTTAGACCAATGAGAATCACGATACACTAATAGAATTTCGGTTACCGAAATACAGCGATGGTTTTTATAACTGTGTGTAATTTTTCCATTCCGAGGAGGCCAAGATTTTTTATTTATATCGTAATTATGTTTAGAGAGAATAGATATTTCAAAATTAAACACGGCTAGATTTGTAACTACAAAATCTGCAAAACTTTTTTGTTTCTTACAAATGTACAGTACGTTTGCTGGTAAAATTCATGTTCTTTGAATAATAAGTTAATTAAGTAGTAAAATATCGCTGCAATCGAAAAGTATTGGGAATAAATTTGAATAAGGAACAAAAAAAAGTTTCCTTTCCAGGCAGGATTCGAACCACGAAAGTCTTAGGGTACTATGCATAGACATTTCGCTAGCCCGCGCTACGAGCATGCTAAACTAGCCCCGGCTATCGACTGGTTACTTGTACAGGATTCATATCATAACATACTGCTAACACTGGTTTATGAATACGAAAAACGTTAGTTCGCTGATCATCCACCAGAAGCCCGCGCTAAGAATGTCTATGAATATGGCCTTTAGTTACCAGTCGATCGTGCTCTGGAGTGAACAAGGCTCTGAAATCCGCTACAAGGGTCGGTCCGGTTTTTTTTTTTTTTTTGCCGCTACTGTACTGTTTATATGGGCCACCACGTTTGCGCCACTTCCTCCTTGGGACAATCTCATAGCGCCACTGAAAGTCAGATTTGATGCAGCGCCACTCAGTCAAATTCTATTCTAGAAAATTCTAGAATATTTTTGATTTTATGTTGGCACCATGCAAAAACCTAAGGACATAATTTCCCGATCCCTTTTCCCAGACTGCGCACTGACAGATGAGCAATAAAATTGGGGAAAAGGAGGACAGATGGCACCCTAGAAAACACTGACCACAAAGAACATCTCTTGAACCTCACACAAGGGGAAAAGCAAAGAACGCAACTTCACCACGAAAAGAAAAAGGCGGTATAAGGCATTCAACGAAATGTGAGTTGTTAATTATGACAATCTAATAGTTTTCGTAAAATATATCTTTAATATCTACCATAGAACATGATTCACCTCATCACTTTTCCATATTAAATTCAATAACGCTACATTCACATTGCTAAAAGTACCAATGCATTTGCGGAAAAATGATACCTGATAGAGAAAATCTGAGCTCAGTTTTTGATTCAGCACCCCAAGAAACCATAAATGTAGCATCAATTTTTAGAAAAGTTTTTATGATCCTTAATTTTGTAGGGTCCACACCTGTGCAGTAACGGTTAGCGCATCTGGACGCGAAACCAGGTGGCTCGGGTTCGATTCCCGGTCGGGGCAAGTTACCTGGTTGAGGTTTTTCCGGGGTTTTCCCTCAACCCAATATGAGCAAATGCTGGGTAACTTTCGGTGCTGGACCCCGGACTCATTTCACCGGGATTATCACCATCTCATTCAAACGCTAAATAACCTGAGAAGTTGATATAGCGTCGTAAAATAACCTACTAAAATAAACAAATAAAAAAATTTTAGGCCTATATAATTTAACACCAACAAACACAAAAGAAATAAAGTGATAGTTTGGAATTAGTTAATTTTCAGAATCGTGTTGAACAAATACGAGATTAAGAAATATCAAGATAAGGAGAGACTGGTTCTACACTGCAGGAACTGAGCGTACGAATTAAAAACCGAATGGTTGTAAAATTATGTGAAAAGTAACAGATAAGTACAGTAGTGGCAAAAAAAAACGGATCGACCCTTGTAGCTGATTTCAGAGCCTTGTTCACTTCCAGAGCACGATAGACTGATAACTAAGACTTTCGTGGTTCGAATCCTACCTGGGAAGGAAACTTTTTTTTTGTTCTTTATTCAAATTTATTCCCAATACTTTTCGATTGCTGGTAAAATTCATGTTCTGGGAATAATAAAGTCTTAGTTACCAGTCTATCGTACTCTGGAGTGAACAGGGCTCTGAAATCAGCTACAAGGGTTGGTCCGGTTTTTTTTTTTTTGCCACTACTGTACATTCAAGACGGAGTTTTCTTTGAAAGTCTATGGGTAAAATCTCTAAAATTAACAGACTTCGACATGAGACTATAAAAATGGACAACAGTATTAATATATTATTCCAGCACGACATCTCATCCTGCTCAAGTTTTCTTTTCCTTGAGCAATAAGGCAAATGTCGGGATGAGCCCTAAAAGAAATGGGCCACGGACCACTTCCCTTCCCCACTCTTTCTCTTCTACTATCACGAAGAACTTGCTAATTTCTTAGATAACAACACTGAATTATGATAATAGGGGAACATAAATATATTGTAAGTTCACAGGGCTAACGGCTTCGAAAAAAAAACCGGATGGTTCTAATGAAGTGCACTGGCAGCAATCTAAAACATGGGGGCATGAGATAGTTACTCTGCCTGCCATTAAAAATTCACTTCACTAAATCCCCAAGGTAAAAAAAAAAGTATATATTATTCATTTCTTATACGCAATGAAATTAAAGATTAAAATTAATTCTATTTCAGACAGACTTCTCCTGCAAAAAGAGATTTTGTTGTCTTATACTCGCCACTCGTGCTTATTATAATGCTATTCAGTTTTCACTGCGGCTGAAGCGTAGCTACAACATTTCTCGTTGGCTCTGAAGCACGTGACATCAAATTCATGGGAGTCTGAGTTTGTAAGCTCGGAAATTCATTAGTGCGCAGCGATCACGCTCCGACTTCCAAAACAAAATCCTCACGGGTGAACGATGCTGACGAAGGCATCTGCCCCCTGACCCCATCAGAAACAGTAATTATTCAAAAGTCTCGGAAAAAAACACACAAACACTCCACTCGTGACACACGGACATGCTGCACACTGAAGTAATGGACTGAGAGCCGAGAGGGCATTTCCTATGGATTGCTACACGAGATGTACCCGTGGGACCTTCATTTATATTATTTGAACCCTTCCTTATTTCAGCAAACTACTCGGATATTTTTCCATGTCTTTGCGTATCTTCTGAAGTTTCTTGTATCTTTGTGTCTGCACAATACTCCAGGTTAGAGAAGAAGTGTCTACGACAGAAAATATCCGTTGGTTTATCGAAAAATATTCCACGCTTCATCAATTATTGCATAACACATTGCATGATATGGAGATTTACTTGGGATTTTTAAGAAAATGAAATAATTATTCATTTTTTATAGAAAATCTACATTTGAGTACGTCACAATGTCACAGTTCCTGGTATAATATAATGAAGATAAAGATAAAGATAGCCTATTGTGTCCCATGAAGGGCAAAGGCCTCTGTTTGTCTAAAGTGATGAGCTAGTTCACGTTAGACGTGATATTTAAGTCTAGGAACTTGAATTTTCTTGATTCTCTCACTGCCTTTCACAACTTCCTGTCTATGCACAAATGTCCCTCGAGTAGTTTCCACTTTCTTCTGTCTCTTGCCTCTCTGGACCATTGTCGACCTGCCTGTTCTTTGAAGAAGTCTGCCCATCTGCGCCGAGGTCTGCCCTGAAGTCTCCTTCCTATACGGGGGTCCCACATGGTAGCTCGGTATGTCCATCTGTCGCCTGGTGCCTGGCCACGTGTCCACCCCATTTCCATTTGGATGTAATGGCTGCATGTGTGATGTCCTGTGTATTTGCTAGTTGGTACAGTGTCTCATTTGGGATTTTCTCCTTCAGTGATACGCCCATAATTTTGCGCATCATTTTCCTTTGACACGTTTGTAGTTTGGTCCTGTGTTTCCATGTTAGCGACCATGTTTGGCACCCATAAAGTAGTACAGGATAAATACCGGTCTGCAGTGCCTGAATTTTAGTTTTTATGCTTAAGGTTAAAAAAATAAAATACAGGCACTAGAGACCTGTGTTTATCCTGTATAGATGTACATAATTTCTGTATTCTATATATGTAGATTATCTTTAACAAAATTTAGGGTTCAATAAATAGTTTCGTGATGTTACAGCCATTATTTTTTCATTCACAACTAATGGTTTACTGTGTGTCTTCATTGATGAATTTGTTATAATTCTAGTAGTTTTTTTGTAACATAGACTAAAGACCTTACGAATATGAATATTATTACCCCATAACACTAGGCCGTAGAAATTTTTGTGACATAAAGACATAACGAATATGAGTACTATTACCCCATAACACTACTCCATAGGAAAGTATGATATGAAAATAAGAAAATAGGCAACTCCAAAAGCAAGGACATTGTACATCAAATCATTAACCATTATTAAAAAAATAGGGGCCAGCACAGATCCTTGAGGAACATCATATTTTACATTCGTGATCTTAGATTTCGTAACAACATGAAATTAATTAGTTTTGTTCTCCTTCCACAGCAGTTATGGGCATATAACAGAGGAAGCGGAAAGGAACGGAGAAACCTCCACCCATGTCCTTTTCGCTTACACCGCCTTATAAACAAACGCAGAGCAAGGCTCTGTTCAACAGTGGTGGAATTTAAGCGACCAGAGAGAGCCGAAAGTTTGTAAACCTTATTTTATTTCAAGGAGTGCAGTTCGGTGGCTCCTTTGAACACCCACTTACAGATTTATGACTTTCTACACAACAGCTCTGACAATTCCATCCTGTCCCCTAATCCCAACATTGCACAGTTGTCACAATCCTGATGACCTTCGAAATTATGCAGTGAAACTGACGGGATTCTTGGAATTCGGAAACGATGCGGCAACTCTGCCTCCACGTGGATTTGACGGGCACCTGTCAGTTCTTCTGAACGAGGGTTGTGATTGGTTACTAACAAGAGAAGACAAGATTTCCGTCATAGTAAGGAAGACATTTATTTATGACAACCAATTAGTAGGGGGCAGTAGAAGGTCTGTCGGCAAAGTCCTTTCTATGAAACTGCACTCCATGAAAAAAAATAAAGTATAAAAGCTATGATGTCCGCTGAAACAATCCGTCACTGATCTTCCTGTCTACTCGTAACGGACTAAGACATAACTATTTCAGCCGAGAAATGTTGAGTGGAGAGTTAAGAGGTAATCTGCTTGACTCAATTGAGGTATTAGCGCCCAGGCTTGTTCCACAGCCTATGAAAGTCCACCAGTACTCAGCAGTCACTTACGTAAAGGGGGCCATTGAACACAAGTGATTTTCAAAAATTAAACAAGGTAACTAAATTGCCATGTATCTTTCACTCATGTACAGACCGATTATTTAGTTCTGACAGCTCGGCGACGCAAAAGAGGGGAAGTAATAGGAGTAGTGGGAAGAGCTCCAGAGTAGAGATAAGAGCGAGCGGTCAGTAAAGAAATGCAGTAGAGCTTAACAGTACTGGAAACATAACGCTCTACCGCACATGTGACATCCTATCGCTCTGATTGCAAGCGATTGACTATCCCAAACACCCCTTGGCATAACTTAATGGACTCGCCTAACCTAGGCGCACATTGTCTACGACTGTCAGGACTAAATAATCGTACTGTAGTTTAATCTGTATGCATTACTACGATGGAGGTACTGTAACTGCAGAACATTTTGCTGCCATTGTGTTGCCATCGATGTATTATGGAACACGATCTATATAACACAGGATGATGATTAATGAAACAATGGTGGAATGCCGGTAGAAGAAACGACAGTACCCCGGAAAATGTATCAGCATGCACCGTGTTCGTCCACCACAAATTTCATTTGAACCCATCGCAATTTCAAACCTTTTTTATGAGTGTCGAAAACAGACTCCCTAGCCATTCGATCAACGGTGCGCCTACAAGATAACTACATAACACAAGTTAAAAGTTTGTTTTATTCATATACTTTACATTGTATGCAGTACTGTGAACTTACAGAAATATTTATCAGTACTTAATGGGAGATATGGGTGAAATTTTGGTGATTTGCAGTCAAAAATCGTTTTTTTTTTTTTGGGTGAAGAATGAATGAATCGGCAATCTCTTATTTGCAGACTATGTTGAGCAAGTTTCATTGCTCGCGACGCTTGAAACTACAAAAATTGCGAAATATTTAAATGGCCGCATTCTTGAATTTGAATTCCTTGCAAACTTTATAAGCAGTTTTCTCAATTTTTTTCAGCATATTTCGTCACGTTCGAAGTATAAATGCTCTTATACTCATAGTAAGTTTGATGCTAGAAACATGAAATTTTTACTTAATGTTCTATATATTGTAGTTAACGAAATACACTAGCAATTTTTTTATAAACTAAATACTTTCAAATTTTAAAAAATAATTTATTTAGTGGATACTAAAAATTTAAATTTTAAGTTGCATATTTCTTTTTAATTTCCTCTCCATATATAGATGTAAATGTATAATTCTGGATACTTATCGGTAGTAATTTTCTAACCATATCAGAGATGTAAAAAACAAGTCATGCATGACACTTAAATTTTGTAAGAGGAGATAGGTATTGGAAATATGATTTTATTTGTATTGTATACTTCTTAATTTCAATTCAGGAATCCGCCCCTGAGCACGAGTTCTACTCTTTCAGGGGCGAGCTAAAGTTTTTCTGTTTATATTATATTTTATGTTACAATCATTAGCAAAATAAATAAATAAATAAAAATAAATAAATAAAGAATTTGAATAACTCAAAATCATTCTTCTAATTATAATTAAACTTAAATGCAAGAATACTTGTTTCAAGTTTATGAAATGTATAAAATATGAAGTCTCTACTTTAAAATTGTAGAAGATAGAAATTTTATCCATTACCTCCCTCAAAAATCAGCTTTAGATTACGCTCTTTTTCGGCTTTTCAAACAAGCATAGACTATACAGAACAAATATGGGGAACTAAATAAACCACATAATCACAGAGCTAACGGCTTCAAAGCTGGGCACCTGGTTCTAATGAGTGCATTGATTTCGAATTAACATAGAGGCATGAGATAATATTCTGACGGACAAAACTGTTCCACTAAAGCTTCTCTGCTAATTCGTTCGGTTCGGAAATATGCAATTTCTGGGAAGAGCAGAGTGGAGTCTCAGGCACAAAAGCACAAAAGAATCATACACGGAAAGCAATTTTGTACAGTTTACTTCCAGTTCTGGAAACCAGCTCGGAATATTTGAAGCAAGGTACAACATTACAGACAATTTATGAGAACAATGCCTGCGTGGGTTTCAAGAAATATGAGACCATATTACGAGCAAACCGTTCTTCAACCTCGCAGCTATAAACAAATTACAATATCTTGCCCATGATCAGAATTTGATCGCTTATTCGTAAATAAAACAGAGATACCCCAATTGGACGTGGGGGCCATATGTTACGTGTTTGATGTCTAAATTAATATTCATCCGAGAGCCCTGCTTATCAGCGTGATGTCATGCCCGGCCGAATCGCTCCATTATGAGACCCCTTGCTAAATTATCGCTGCATATTCGATTCGATCCGGCACGCCAAACGGATCACTGTTACTAACAGCGTCATTATTTTTGGTCGTTGCTGCGGGGCACATAAACAACTGCACCACAAGTAATTAAATGCTAACCAAGGTTTACAAACGCCATTATGCGCCTTTATTGGTTTTTTCTAGTAAAATTCAATTCTTTTGAGACATGCTCGAGGTGTTTCGAAGTGCGACGAGCGACTATAACGAGGATTTTCTACGTAAGAGACCTGGGTTGAAATCTGGACGACTTTAAGTGGAATTTTAGTGAACAAATATATATTTTGGACAAGTTTATAAGGACGCTCACTTTCTATACCATGAACCACCATTTGCCCATTATGTTAAATCTGCAGTGACATAAGTCAGTTTCCACAAACCTTTTTTGATAATTTGACAACTTACACTGGTTTATGTCGATTTGATTTTTTTCTGTATGAATTATTGTAATGGGAGAAATACTTATGTATTTTTTTCCAAGAGAGCAGATGTTCCGTAAGTTGTCAATAAATTATCAAAAAAGGTTTGTGGAAACTGACTTATGTCACTTTTCCCGAACACTGCAGAAATCATAATAATAATAATAATAATAATAATAATAATAATAATAATAATAATAATAATAAATAATTTTAAACCATCTCTTGCTAACATATTAGAATTAGAGCAAAAAAAAACCCCTGCGGTGGCTGAGTGAACAGACCTTCAGCTTGTCATGTATTTTTTTATTGGGTTATTTTAAGACGCTGTATCAACATCTAGGTTATTTAGCGTCTGAATGAAATGAAGGTGATAATGCCGGTGAAATGAGTCCGGGGTCCAACACCGAAAGTTACCCAGCATTTGCTCGTATTGGGTTGAGGAAAAACCCTGGAAAAAAACCTCAACCAGGTAACTCGCCCCGACCGGGATTCGAACCCGGGCCACTTGGTTTCGCGGCCAGATGCGCTGACTGTTACTCCACAGGTGTGGACCCTGTCATGTAGGCGGTCAGGGGTTTTTCATTGAAAAATTCACAGTGACACTTATGGCGAACAAGGTCGTAGTTGAGGCTTTTATATGGGGTTCTCCCGTTTCGCCATATTAGGCATCTACATCATTCCGTCAACATTTCTTAATTCCGTCATCATTCAACTTTTCCCGAACGTCGGCTGGTGACGAAAGGAGGGGGCTGGTCTAGGGACGGACGAGTGGGGTTGCCTGCTTGAAACCTGGGTACGCTGGGAACCTTAGTGTACGTCTAGTCAGCCGCTGTGAGTTTGGGAATGCGCCTAGATTGAGAGTTAGTGCACTTCCTGAAGCCAAACTGCTCTTCTTCCAAATGTTCTTCCATCTTAGAATAATTATAGACGTCGATAGAATTTTCGCCGAGTGCGATATCAGGCTGATAGTCCTCAACTCGTTACATTTCTTGGCATTATTTTCTTCGGTATTGGAAGCAACGCAGTCTCCGTAAAATCTTCAGGCCATTCGTCTTCTTATTTATTCACAGTGCTCTGCCCAAGAGCAGGTCTCTCACTGCAAACCCAGATGTCTCCAATCTTTCCTATTTTCTGCCTTCCTTCCTGTTTATCTCCGCATATGATCCACATATCTTAATGTCGTCTACCATCTGATATCTTTTGCTCCGGACTCTTCTTCCGTTCACCAATTCCTTCCAGTGCATCCTTCAATAAGCAGTTTCTTCTCAGCCAGTGATCCAACCAATTCCTTTCCCTTTTCCTGATCAGTTTCAGCATCGTTCTTTCTTCACCCACTGTTTCCAAGACAGCTTCATTTCTTATTCTGTCTGTCCACTTCACACCTTCCATTCTTCTCCATATCCACATTGCAAATGCCTCTATTCGCTTCTCTTCACTTCGTTGTAATGTCCATGTTTCTGCCCCATTCAATGCCACACTCCACACAAAGCACTTCACTAGTCTCTTCCTTAATTATTTTCCAGAGTTCCGCAGAAGATGCTCGTTTTTCTATTAAAAGCTTCCTTGCCCATTGCTATCATCCTTTTGACTTGATTATTGAATTATAATGATTGGATGATAACGCTGATGATAAATGCCACCTTCTCATACTATGAATAGGTACAGTGGAAGCTCTTAAGTTCGACAGAAAACAAGTTCGACAGCCTATAGTTCGACTGATTGCGTAGTGGAATTAGACACGCCCCTATACGGGCACTAAGAAATGGATTTGCCATTTGAATGGGAATTGGTTCTGTGTCTTGTAGTGATACTTTTGTTAAAGGAAAACAGAATATTTTATTGATTAGGACATCCATATTGATCACTGATTTTAAATTAATGAATTCTTCTTTTTCTATTTGAGAATTGTGCCGTTTGTGAGACGGAACTGTCGAAACCCACTGTGGTACTAGTAGCGCATACACAAGTCTCGGGGCGGGCAGGAAATGCAACTACAGTACTGTATTCGTTGATGGATAAACAATAAGAATTTGTATTCATTTCACCTGTCACACCTACTACCCTTATTGGACTGAACTTTCAATTCTGTTCAGTCGAACTTAGGAGAGTCCACTGTATATAGCTTCTTATCAATAAACACCTAGTAAAAAAATGAAAACACTGCATCATTTCGCACAGGAAGAAAATGTCTGGCGTAGGCAATCTCACAAGACATCCACAACTTTGACATAATCTCCATCCAGAATGAAATTCCTGATGCTCCAGCCATACCAAAGACACTACCAACTGAGCTATCCCGTTTAGTTTAGTCTAAACGTGACTCTGCGGAACAGATTCCAGAAATCAATGTCTGCCATCACATAACTCAGGAATAAGTTTGAAGAAACGGACAAGGTCTCAGCCAGCAATGTGTAACACATGCTTGTGGGGGTTCCGGTCCGCTGACTTACGACACGGGCAACTGATTCAAACGCCCCCGCCACCTCCTGGAGATCTGGGGGCAGATAACGCGCTCCACGGCTTGAGTAACGCGAGATGGATGGAAATATGTAAATATGTGTAAAATGCATGTTGCCAGGGGCAACCGGCAGCCTTACAAACAATCCACTTAAACGTAAAACAAAACGCTACAATTGCACGGTTCAGTAGTAGAGCGGACTAACTCTCAGTAGCGGTGGCTTTGTTACGAAGCACCTTGCATAACGTTGATCCTGATGTAAACAAATGAGTGGACAAGTTTGTATACATGGTGGAAGTGATATAACTGTGCGGATTGAAGAGGGCTATAGAATACGTTAAAATGAAAACATATTATGCGTTTTATAAATAAGCGCACGGTTATTAAAAACATTAGGCTCAAAGTCTGCGCAGTTTGGCAACAGCGCGTCGCCGGCTCACGTAGGAAAACACACACGCATTCAGTTTGAACAGCTTAGTTCCGTCCCTTGGTCACTCCTGTTGCCAGACTTTTTAATGGCAGGAAATAACGATATGTGCTAAGCTTATTATTTAATTTACAAGAAATCCTTCCATTTCGCTGAAAAACTGCAAGGGAATAAATAATTCCTTACGAGTTTCCCTAATGATGAGAGTAAAAATAAAAATCGTACGAATAATAGCAATCGAGTGAAACAGTTTAACATTTAAAGGAACATTAAGTTTGTTTTGACAAACTATTCATTTGAAACTAATATAGTAGGCTGGTCTATCCAGGGAATAAGCTATTAAAATCTGCAGAGTTATAATACTTCCACTCTGTATATATCACGATAGGCTGTATCTTGAGCGCTGGTGACATCAGTGGGCATCTCTGGAAAAAGAACTAAGGAAGAGACTAGTGAAGTGTTTTGTATGGAGTGTGACATTGTATGGGGCAGAAACATGGACATTACGACGAAGTGAAGAGAAGCGAATAGAAGCATTTGAGATGTGGATATGGAGAAGAATGGAACGTATGAAGTGGACAGACAGAATAAGAAATGAAGCTGTGTTGGAAACAGTGGGTGAAGAAAGAATGATGCTGAAACTGATCAGGAAGAGGAAAACGAACTGGTTCGGGTCCTGGCTGAGAAGAAACTGCCTACTGAAGGATGCACTGGAATGAATGGTGAACGGGAGAAGAGTTCGGGGCAGAAGAAGATATCAGATGATAGACGACATTAAGATATATGAATGATATGGGGAAACAAAGAGGAAGGCAGAAAATAGGAAAGACTGGAGAAATCTGGGTTTGCAGTGGAAGACCTATCCTTGGGCAGAACACTGAATGAATGAATGAATGAATGAATGAATGAATGAATGAATGAATGAATGAATGAATGAATGAATGAATGAATGAATCTCGGAAGATATTAATTTTGGACCCATGTTTATTAGACCTCGTTTTCTTGTTCAGATGTATACCACTAATTCTCAAAATACTGAATATTTTTAACACCCTGTAGTCGCACCAAGCGCTCCTTTCACAACCTTGAGCATATATTTACAGCTTATATGACTTGTGTTAAATTTATCAAACACTGGAGATTGGCCATAAGTTCAGATGGCCTTCCTGGATTACGCCTATTGTTTAGGCATTACCGACTACATAAAACCCGAACGGACTTTCTTGGTACGGTAACTTACTAGAAATACGATTAGTGACAGGATATTACGGAAATTATTGCAATATTAATAGATTTTTCTGTAGCTTTCTTATTATTTACTCGTGTTACGGAATGCGCGCTGGTTCGAGTCCTAATGGGGGATGAAATTCTCTCATGAAATTTCGGCCAGTGTATGGGACCGGTGCCCACCCAGCATCGTGATGCACTTGGGGAGCTACGATAGTTAGCGAAATCCGGTTGCGAATACCAGCTATAACGGCTTGGGGGATCATCGTGCTAACCACACGATACCTTCATTCTGGTTGGATGATCGTCCACCTCTGCTTCGGCATGTGGGCGTGAGGCCAGCAGCCGGCTGGTCGGTTTAGGCCCTTCACGGGCTGTAGCGCCACGGATTATTATTATATTTCTTGTTATTTATATCTCTTACCACCCTTATGAATCTCGTATAATATAGGTGACTTTAAATGAATATATAAATCTAAATTCACGTCTTAAAAATATGTTGCTTTTTCATTGGTCGAAGTAGAATTTAATGCTTAAAAAAGAGAAAAAAGAAAGCATGTCAGCAGCACGCGGGGATAATCAGGTCGTGCTTTCCTGCTTATTATGTCTCCCGCAGGACCGTTCAGCATGTAAAACAGGGGATTCCCAAAGCACCTGGATCATTATATTTAGTGTTTTATACTGCAGGCAGAAGCAATTTATTCCGCAGAACATCGGTGAAGTGACTGCAGCACAAGTTAATACAGAGAAAGGGAAGTATACGAAGCACAGTGTTGTAGGCAGTTCCCAAATCTTAGCCTGTATTAAAAAATGAGTGCGTAGCAACTACGCGTTGCAGAAGTGAAACATCTTAACCTGTTAAATTTAACACTTCTATATTCAATATTCTTCAGATATAAAACTAGTTCATAAAAGCTAAAATAAAACATGAAAAATGAAGCATAGGCCTACGAAACGAAATTGTTTAATTATTGTTTTCAATTACGTATTTTATAGGGATTTTTATTTAAATTCTTTGTATGGTGAACTATGATTTAATTCATAATCACTAACACCAGCTGAGTCAGACATTTCACACCTTGTTGGCGGTGTGTGGACCAGAGTGCTGCATTGGAGTTAAAAACAATGCTCTTCAAGATTTATTTAACTCGGTCGATGTCGCACGCTCGAGTGAGAAAAGATCGGTCGTGATACGCTCATAGAAAATAAATAGAAGTTTTAACAGTACAAGGTCATCCATCACCGACATGTCTTATCTTGTATATGGAAGGTGACAGATAAGATACACATATGTTTTGCTCACACGGTAAAAATAAGGCTTTATTTTCTGCGTTTATGACAAACGTCTAATGGAAGGTACCAAAACAGCAACATGAAGTTATAAATAAAATAGTATGAAAAACTTCGATATACAGTTATTATTCCTAATTAATAATTATTCAGTATTTGATTTAAATTCTTTGTATGGTGAACTATACCACATATATAATATGATAGGTCCATACATAGTGTTCCGCCTATATACTGCGACAATGTAGAAACGTTATACAAAATATTATTATATAGCAGTAAATTAATAACGGTAAAAATATTAGTACAAAGATAACGTCAAAACAGAAAATATAATAAAACGAATAATCATGCTTTGATTTACACAACTGTTACAGACGGAAAAATTGATACAAAATAATTATTAGAGAAATTAATTATTATTATTATTAATTATTATTATTATTATTATTATTATTATTATTATTACTAGAAAACTTGATACATTTCTTGCATTACCGTGATTGTGTTCTCTGTTTATACCTAATAATTACATTCATATCCAATAACATCTATCAGATATGGCAAAAACAAAATCACTCCTGTGAGGGGGGGGGGGAACATTTACCTACAACATTTACATTACATTTTAATGCAAGTTTTGTAGTTGTACTATGGAGAGGTTAGTTAAACACTGTAAAGTTTTGAAATGATAAACATCTATGATGTTACTACACAGCTCATCACTGTAACAAGAACGAATGTCTAACGCTCGAGGATTTATCGCTCGCGACAATTTTACCCATCATGCATGTGCGCTACCTATCGGATTATGCTATGAACTACTTGGCGCTCGAGGGAAAACGTCCGATGCAGATCTCTGGTATGGACATTACAGTTCCTCTTTTTAGCTTTTGGCTCAATTTTCGTAGGTACATTTGCCCCGTTTCTTTCGCTTCACGCTGTCTTTCAGCCCCTTATTTCGGCATATTTTCTAACAAAAAAATTGTCAACAATATGTCATTCACTGCCTTCGACTATATAAAACATTATGGCACTTACAATAAGAACATTTTATATTATAACCTCTTCTCAGATAAGATCAATTCAAGATCACAGCTACCGTGGAACTGCCTGCAGTTAACCACAGGGTCTCGCGGAACGTAACAAGAGCGCAACAGACAGCCTACGAGTAGCAAAGCACAAAGGCACAATGGATAATGAAAAAGCCGATTTAGTGCCACAGAAGAGCTGAATGCTCACTCCCAGGGTCTAAATACTTTTGTGGAAACTCGTTCAGACATGCTGAAGTGGCCGTCAAGGACTGTATTAACAGACAGCACGTTGAAAACGGGATAAATAGCTGTAGAAATCTGTCTGTTAAAAGTCCGTTGTCAAGGAGTAGAGTTCTGTTACTTGTAAGTCAAAATAAGATACAATGTTGACAGTAGACTACAATGATACAAACGACAACAGACACATCAATAACAATAAGCAAAAATCCACAATTGTAAAGTCAACAAAAGTGAGACCAATACATGAAGAAATCGAAACAAAAACAACAATAAGAGAGATCAAAACAATCAGATCAAAGTAATAAGAAATGAGACCAAAATAATAAGAAATGTGAAAAAAACAACAACAGAATTAGATCGAAAACAACAGAAATACAAAAAAACAAAAAAAAAAAAAAAAAACACAACAAAAAAGAGCTCAAAGACAATACACAATAACCAAATAAGACTATAATAAAAATAAAGCAGAATACGGCAGAATGAGATTAGTACAAAACTGAAATAAGGCACCAGAAAAATGAGACAGAATATAATAAAGAGAGAACAGATGATATCAGATGCAATCAAAACAAAGGCAGATGCAATAAAAATAATACCAGATGCGACAAAATTTAGACCAGATACAATAAAAATGAGACGATAAACAATAAAAATTAGATAAAAAAATTATATATACAAAAAAATGAGATCAGGCAAACAAATGAAATGCAAAGAAACCATCATATAGCCTAATAAAAATGATACCAGATAAGAATAAAAATTAGACCTACTATAAAAATAAGTTAAATATAAAAAAATGATGACCAAAGAGATCAGGTAAATATAAATGAGACTATGATGCAAAGAGAATGAAACCAGGACAATAAAAATGACAATACAGCCTAATAAAAATGATGCTAGATAACAGTATATTAGACCTACTATAAAAATAAGATAAAAATAAAAATGATACCAGATAAAAATGAGATCAGGTAAATTAAAACTATGATGCAAAGAAAATTAAACCAATTACAATAAAAATGAGGTCATATATAAAAAAAAATAAGATAAGAGCTAAAAATTAGACCTACTATAAAAGAGATGAAATACACCAGATACAATTAAAATGATATCGGTTGCAACATAAACGAGACCGGATACAACACAGAAACGATGTCAGATACAATAAAAATGAGACTTAATATAAAAATGAGACTTAAAAAAATTAGACCAAAATACCATACATTCAAAACAAAAATGATAAAGGTGGACTAAAAGTGAGACCAAGTGCAAAACAACCGAGGCCAGATATAATAAAAATGATATCACGTACTGTAATAAATATATACAGATGCAATAAAAGCGAAACCAGATGCAATAAAAATAAGACCAAATATAATAAAACTCGGATCATATTCGATAAATATGAGATCAGACTCAATAAAATTGAGACGAAATACAATAAAAATTATACGAAATACACAAAATTAAGACCAGATACAATATATAATAATAATAATAATAATAATAATAATAATAATAATAATACTAATTATAATCATCATCATCCGTGGCGCTACAACCCTTTATGGGCCAGACCGACCAGGCCTTTCGCGTCAACTTGCCGAAGCAGAGGTGGACAGTCATCCAACGAGAATGGAGGTATGGTGTTTACCACGATGATTCCTTCAGCCGTTAGTGTCTTCCGTAACCGAACCTCGCTAGCAGATACAATATAACTGAGAGAAAATGAAATGAAAATGAGACCGTTTATATAATATATATTAACCTTTTGCAGCACAAATGTATGTGTTTATGTTTTCATATCATGGATCATAACAAAGCTTCGATCGCAAATCAAGATTTCAGGTATAACTCCTGTAAAGTTGATTTGAATAATTTTTGAGGGAAAATTGTTTCGGGGCCGGGCATCGAACCTGGGATCTTTTTTAACTTTTCCAGTGTCTTAAACGGTTCTAATCACTGAGTGATCCGAGAACTCTACCCGACACCGATCCAATTTTTCCTCTATATATCAAAGTGGACTGACAACCGTCGGTGTCGGGTAGAGTTCCCGAGGTGGCTCAGTGGTAGAGCGTTGGTACGTTAAACCAAAGGTCCGGGTTCGATGCCCGGCCCCGGAACAATTTTTCCCGTCGAAATTATTCAAAGCTTCATGATCTATTTTTTTTTTTTTTTTTTCAAAATTTTAACTCTGCACACAATTTCAAAACACAGATTGCACCTCTATGTAATCTCAAGAGGTGGTTGCATGGTGGAACATCTGTGCTATGTAGAGAAAGAAATAAAACTGGTTCTTCTGAACAACCACTATGCTGCAAATGGTTAAACACAACAAGAAATGAGAGTATAAATAAATAAAAACGAGAATTTTCCTTTCTCCGCTGGAATCAAACTCGCTTCTCCAGCGTCGTAGCCATCCTCCCTACTGACTTTGCTAACTCGCTTTCCATAATAGTTCTCTTTGTATTGGCAAATTCCGCAACTTTCGTGCGGTTGAATTGAAGTTGTCGTTAGCGTGCGATTAATAACTTTACTCGTTAAGTAAATTTGAACAATGGCGATGAACTCGCGCAGTGCTACAGATATTACTGTGTCAATCAATGGGCCTGCTTTCCACAGCCGCTGGAGCGTGAACTCGCCCTAATAAACACACATCAACATTGACCGTCACGGACGATTACACGGCTTGTAATATCGCTCTGTGAAAAGTCACGGCGCACACGCAGGTAGGTAATGCGGGCGACAGAATTACTTCGACTGCTCTGTCAAGCCGCTCTATTCTGCGCATGCCTCAACCACGATGGTAATTTGCAATCAATTGAATTATTTCTACTGTTAAAAACTGTTTATTTATACTAGAATATTCGAAAAGTAAAGGCAACATAGTTACTGTTATACATTAAATTTATTTAGGTTAATAATTTTGACACTGCATACTTCAAATACAGGGTGTTTAAAAAATACGGGGCATAATTTCAGGTATGTATTTCCTACATGTAGACAATCAAAATAGTTCATTACAACATGTGTCCGGAAATGCTTTATTTCCGAGTTATGGCCTTCACAACATTGAAATTCACCGGAACGTTTTTCTTTCCGCAGGTCGTTGCCGTCAAAGGAGACATTAAGAGGGCACTCTGACAGTTCATTCCGAGGCGAAGGTTACATTCAGTGTTGTGTAGGCGTTAGACTGTGCGACATGTATTCAAATCAAGAGCTCGCAGAGATACACTTCATGTACGGCAAGGCGGACGGCAACGCTGCGCTGGCTCGTCGTTTGTACCAGGTGAGGTACCCACAAGCGACAATGTCCACATCGGAAGACATTTGTACGTCTCCATTACCGTCTGTGCGAGTATGGAAAATTAAACTCTCCTGGTTTGGGAAGCGGACAATCAAGATCTACAACTCCAGAAGTACAGGAGGAGATTCTGGAGGCTGTGAACATGACTCCTTCTATCAGCACACGAAGGGTAGCGTTGCAAGTCAATGTTCCTCATACGACTGTCTGGAGACTGTTGAAAGAGTATCAATTGTATCCTTATCATTTGCAACGTGTACAGGCCCTGTCACCAGCAGATTACCCTGCACGAGTTAGGTTCTGTCAGTGGTTCTTGCAGCAGTGTGGTGTAAATCCGAACTTTCCTGCCTTAGTATTATTTACAGATGAAGCACAGTTCACACGAGATGGCGGCATAACAAATTTCCACAATCTGCATGTATGGGCGTATGAAAACCCACGTGCAACTGTTCCATCTCATCACGAGGTGCGGTTCTCCCTCAACATGTGGGCCGGTATCATTGGTGATCGATTAGTTGGACCCCATGTACTTGTAAACAGACTTACAGGGGAAGGCGTACACCAACTTCCTGGAAAACACCATACCTCATGTTTTAGAAGACACTCCACTGATCAATCGTAAACATATTCACTTCTTGCATGATGGCGCTCCTGCACACTTCAGTCCTACGGCTCGCCAGTACTTGGGTCGAAGGTTTCCTGATCGATGGGTAGGTAGAGGTGGCCCAATTGCTTGGCCTCCACGCTCACCTGATCTGAACCCTCTCGATTTCTACTTGTGGGGCCATTTAAAATCATTGGGTTATTCGTCTCCTGTGCCTGATTTGGAATCCCTTCGGAATCGAATTGTGGCATGTTCTGAGGACATACGCAATACTCCTGGAGTTTGGGATCGCGTTCGCAGGTCAATGAGACATCGATGTGAGGTCTATATTCAAGCAGGAGGTGGACATTTTGAACATCTTCTGTAATGACAACGACCTGCGGAAAGAAAAACGTTCCGGTGAATTTCAATGTTGTGAAGGCCATAACTCGGAAATGAAGCATTTCCGGACACATGTTGTAATGACCTATTTTGGTTATCTACATGTGGGAAGTACATACCTGAAATTATGCCCCGTATTTTTTAAACACCCTGTATAGTCACCTGCCATGTCAACAATATCTTGCCAAATTCTTGGGAGACAGCGGACTCGATCTGCAGCAGCATTTCTGGATATCTCTCTCACTAATCAATATAAAGTTCTTAGGGCCGATTGTATAAACCATTTAATCTTAGATCAGAGGTTAAATTGATCCTCGTTCTAGCTGAACTTGGAATTTTGTGTTGTATAAAGTCTAATCTGAGATTAATTTGTCTTAAACTAAAGTCAACTTTGACTGAAGAAATTTATCCGATTAAGTTAGATGATCCAAGTTCAGTTATTTCTTTTTGTTTGAAATATTTGAAATATACGAGTGACAGATTGTGCAAATAAAATATCCATTATTATTATTAATAGATATGTTGGGTACATATATATATATATATATATTTTTTTCAATTTCTTGCCTTAATACACAAACAATCTTATATTTTATAAGGCTCTATCGTGTTCAGCAATATCAAATAACATAACCTATAATTATATTATGTTTATAACAACCATTAATTATTAATGGATATGATAGGTACATTCACAAATTTTCAATTAACTGTATTACTAAACGAAAATTGTCGTTTTATAAAGCTTTACTATGTTTAGCAGTATCAAACACCATAACATGATAACAATTTGGAGAACAGTCAACCTTCTTCTTATTGTCCGCCATTATTTACATTGCACAAAACAAACCAGTGTCTCCAACAGAGTGTACGGCAAGTCGCCAAAAAGTAGTTGTAAAGTCGCTAGATTTCTCATTATCAACAAAGAAAGATTAAATTTTGTCACTATGGGGTGCTAAAAAGGTCGCGAAATCCCTATTTAAGAATATAAAAGTTAAAAGAAATTGTTGTTGAAAAAGAGTTAAAGTCGCTAGATTGGCAACACTGAACAAACCTGTACAACATGGTCCGCGCATCACATATTTCACCTATTTATGCGATGCTGCCAAATCCTTATCACGTGAACTTGTATTGCATTTGAACCAAGGTAATTTGATCGCAGAAAAGTTTTATACAATAGAAGAAGTGTCTGAACTCGGTTCACTTTTCGATCTTCGATCAAAGTTGATCTTTAGTCAGGGAGTTTTATACAATTGAGTCTTAGTATGTCAACTCCTGATTCAAAGCGAATGCCTCGCTTCCATCCAACTTACAATACTTCAGTATGGTAGGATTCTCTCACACAAAATATAACTATTTCGAGACTTTCAATATTACAAATTTATTATTTCTATTACGTAGTACAAGATTTCAATGGTCACCGGTAGCTTGGAGCACAATTTTTCATACATTTCTACATTTTTAATGAAACAAACGACTTAGTAATTGGTAGTCACACCAATGGACCTTATAAAGCTGAAATAAACAAGTTTTGAACATTAAAAGTACAAAAAAAAATTGTTGGAGAAAAATTCCTTACACACTCTATTCACGAATCTAAATACTGATCTTGCCCATAGACTACAGCGTGTTCACAATATCTGCGTTCGTTTCGTTTGTAACATTAGAAAATTCGATCATGTAACACCGTCACTAGAATTGTTGTCTTGGAGTCCACTTAAAGAAAGAAAATTCTTCAATTCTCTCTTATTACTATTTAAAATCATCCACACCCTCTTACCTAGCATCTCGTTTTGTTTACCTTTCACTACCTCGAACCCGGAACATGTACCTTCTCTATTCCTCTACACAGATCATCATCATCTTTCAGCATATCTATTCCACGCCTCTGAATTCTCTCCTGACCATGTCAGAGACTGTCGGACAATATCAAAATTCAAATTTAAATTAAAAAAATCACATTCTAGTTCGTGGAATTGCTTGTTGAACACATGTCAGGTTGCGCAACTTCACCTTAACCCATGACATATAGTTAATATTATAACTATGCTGTTCTAAAATTGAAAATTAATATGTAATGTATTTATTATTATTATTATTATTATTATTATTATTATTAGGCCTATTATTATTATTGTCAGTTATCAATATCATCATTACTATCTCTGTTTTCTTTCTTTTTCTTGTATTAGCTCGATGAGAGCTCTATAGTGTTCTTTTGACTCTGTTGATCCTCTATAGGGCTTTGACTTAATTTGTATTATTTTCATCAGTGTTTGTATTTCTTTTTTGTATTTATATGTGATCTGGTAGGATGGAAGAGAAGGCCTTATGGCCTTACTCCTGTCAGATTAAATAAATAAATTATTATTTTCTTATGCATACTGAAGACAGATTGGTGTTGCGCGGAGAAGCTAACTGGTAATTCTACGAGCACGTTTAGTGGCGATATATTTTCCTCTTTCCAGCTGGTGAAAGTTCAGAATTTGAATTGTGGTCACTTCGGTTTGGCGGTCACATTCTTCAGAGCCCGATGAGTCTTCGTCTAGCCATCTAGAAACAACGCCATCAAATATCAAAATCTGCTTCTTCAACTTGATTCTTCTTTCGCATTTACGACCCAGGTTCTATGTATTCAGTAATCTGTCCTTTGGATGATTAAGGTCAATGTTCATTATATATATATATATATATATATATATATATATATATACATACATACAGGGACATCATTTTATTTTTACTAACATTTTTAATATTAACCTGGCTATACCTTTAGAGAACCGGAAAACCCGTTCGCTACCCCCCTTCCACAACTGGAGTTCGATGATACTGGCGTAAAACACAAACAAATCACTTTACTAGGTATAGGAGGAAGAAAAGTACTTCATCCATTTACGTAAACTAGGAAATATCGCGATTTTGAGTTCGATAATTTTCGTTAGGATTTTTATTTAATCAAAATGCAGTACTGTATTAAGAATAAGTGTTTTTACTCACGAACTGAGCTATCCATGCGAACGTGTTCATTATGCAATGTATATTATATTGTCTACAGCACATTAGCGTACAATATAGAGAATAATGAAGTTCAATTGAAAAATAATCATAATATGGATATTTAAACACATTTTTGAAGATGGTAGCCATTCATTTCGATAGCCTACAGGCTTCAGTTCTTTTGTGCATATTATCGCACTATAGACTATTGCATCTAATTCCAATTACCAGTTTCGTCCTTCGTACTAGTAACTCATGTTGAAATAATTCTGTACTTACTCTATAAAAGTGTACCTTATGTAATGTAAATTCAATCTTCACTTCTGTCCGACTTGCATAGATAAAATTACTCAGACATGTTATCTACTGTACGTCCAAGTGGTTATTCCTCAGGATCGTAGAAAGGAGGGAAATCACGTGGCAGTTAATTACTTAACGAGGCCCTTTTATTTAAGTTATTTTAAACAGTTGTGTAATATTACGTAAACGCCCAATTCCTAACAGAACTTAATGTTTTCAGAAAAGAGCTAAGACAGCCCTGCTTTTACAGAGGGCCGTGCAGAAGCAGATGGGGGAAATCGGGATGCGACGTAGGCAAACGGACAGTACCTGTGCGAAAATATGATTCAATATTAAAAGTTATTTCGTCACTGGAAAACGCGAACATATTTCTGGAACGTACTATACTCAGTAACTCAGTGCTGTTTACTATAAGCGACCTTGATTCTGTCTGGAAAACAGTTGAAACTTCATTAGTAGAAGGGGTGGGAGTGAAGTACATTCAAAAACTCACGTACAATAAAAATTGAAGTAAAAATAAAATGATGTCCCTGTATATAAAGAATGGACACAGTGTCATACAATGTCATACAAACAAACACAGTAGTACTGAATAAAAAAAAAACTTCCGTATTCACACACGTCTCGGCTCACAGGCGACTAACAGAGTTCCGTAACGGTTTACATTTAAATGATCTATGCTAGAAAACAAATAACTACCGAATGTCCAACCTACCGTTACTTGGAGGTACTTATAGTCGCGACGCTGTTATTCCCGGCTTGACTCTTCCTCTTTGCTTACGTTTTAGGAAGTGAAGGCTCTATAAGGTCTATGTAGGTAGTATCGTTCGCCATTTTTGTTCTTTCGTTGCCGAGCTACCAGACGAGGAATCTATTTGCCACACCGTTAAACATTATCATGTCGTAGCTCCTATGATAATAAATCAAACGCACTGTAATTCAGCAAATAATTGAGCGGCAAATAACGTCCTCGTGTGCTTTCTGCGAACGCCAACGAAAGAGCCAAAATGGCGGGCGATTATATTAAGTATTTATCGAGCCTTAGGAAATGCACAACGTCATCATTAGCACGTTTGATTTGCAACATGATTGGCTGCCGGAAATAAGAGCGACGGGACTATAGGAATAATTTAATAATTATTATTATTATTAATTATTATTATTATTATTATTATTATTTTATTTATTTAATCTGGCAGGGCTAAGGCCAGTAGGCCTTCTCTTCTGCCCAGCCAGACTCTAATTCCAATTGAATAGAATTGCTTACATAGTTATTACCATAAAACCATAAAACAACATGAAAGTAGATAATGAAAGTTGGATAAGTAATGTTAGTGTGACAATAATAAACATTGGTAAGAAATAGTTTATACAGTTCAAAGAATTAACATTAGGGTAAAGTTGCCTATTTACGTGATACCCTTAATCCCGTGATACTTTTTTAAAACTGAATGTTAGTCAAACCTTTGCCATTCGACCATAGCGTTCTTTCTGGAAAGATTACATCTTTCGCCTACTTTTGATACATCGGTGAACTTCCTAGTAAGATACCCAACCCCGTGACTTTGAGTGGAAAAAAACGTATCACGGAATTAGGAATATCACGGAACTAGGCAACTTTACCCTAGATAGCTACGAGTTTGGGAAAAATCTCGGTCCTCTCACAGACGAGTGGTCTGTGTTTAAGGATTAAGAACAGTGCAACGTATGATTTTACTTCAAATACAAACTAACATTCTTGTCTTCCTTAAATTAATAATGACAGTGGAGACCTAAATGTTCTTAGAAATCTACTTCAATGCGGTTCCTTCCACGTTAGAGATACTCAGAACGATTTAAACTCTGGTGAGCAAGAAAACCTACTGCATGTGAAGGGGATCGAATCTACGATCTCTAGGTCGTAGCAACCATTTATGTAAGCTAAGCTAACAAAGCATCGACCCCTCTGAATGCAGATGAATTATACCTCAGTCCATAAAGCGATTAGCATAGTACTCAGAGATGGGGGTGCTGAACCTCCACCAGCTTCGTGTTCGCAATGACTTCTAACCACTGCCGGCTGTGTCCGTCCCCATCTGGAGCCCGGGTTGTGTGTTTACATGTCAGCAGAACGATTATAAACGTAAGGGTTTTCTTTCAAAGGCGTGGACTACTTCAGCAAAACCAGATTACAAGGCTCTCTTCACATACTGTGCAAGATGGACATCAGTGTGATTATCAGAGTCTACTCTAATCAGGTATAAAATAACTTATCGACCAAATTCGGTGCAAATGTGGAGTATGTCCTACTAATGAATCTGTCAGTTGCAGAAGTCCGATATCTGAAATTGGTCCTAAAAACGACCAATTATTAAAATCAATGGGAATCTCGATAAGAAGAATATGGCAGTTAATTCACGGAATGATGATTTCGTGAATACGTATACGTGTTGTAATGTTGAATTAACTAGCACAGCAGCTATTTGACTAGAGCAGCCGCGGCGAAAATGCGACTCACGAGCACATTGTGGCTCGCAGTGCATTTCTCTCGCTTCCTACCTACAACCCCCACCCTCTTACTCACTGGAGTCAAACTCCGTTCTATTTGTATTTGTCTCTGACCTGCGAGTGACGTATCGTCGCAATGTCTCTCTCGAAACCATGTACCTCTATAAAAAACGAAAGTTTCAAGTAGGATGGGAGAATGCATTCTTTTGCTTACAATATGATGAAAATATTAAATGTATGATTTGTTCACAAATATTACTAGGAAAACAGTTGTATAACATAAAACGGCATTATAAGTTACTACATGTTACTGATGAAACATTAAAAGGTTAAGTGTTATCATCATCATCATCATCATCATCATCGCTGTACGTCGATCCTTTTTCAGCAGATGTACGAATAATGCGGTTAGATCTTCAATTTAAATTCACATATTTACAATGTGATGTTAAATGAAAGCTAGGTGTAAGGATTTGACAAATGTTGAACTTTTCAAATCTTTGGCAAAAAAATAAATATTTGAAGCTTCATTCTTTCGCTTGCTCTGTTCAAGCCATGTTCGCTCCAACTTACGTTTGTGAAAAATTATTTTAAACAATGAAAATAGTAAAAATCAAATTTAGATCACGACTGACAGCCAAATACCTTCGTGATCAACTACGACTGGCAGTAAGTGACATAATTCCTGATTTTGAAACTCTGCCGCAGAGACATTCTGAAGACAATTAATTTTAGGTTGTGATAATGTGTCCTATGTTTTTTTTTGTTCATTTCTTTCTTCGTTACACATACTAAACATTAGTTTGTAACCTTGTACTGTATATAATTTTATTTAAGTGCTTGACGTAAGGAAAATTAAAAACCGTTAATGTCAGACAGTTGCTTCAATTCCCCTTCGGATGTCCGCCTCCCTCCATAGGTGCTATGCACATTGCAGCTTACACAGTGGCTCGGCGCACGATAGCATTTTCGCCACCGCTGGACTAGAGGAACAACTATTTGAGATTATGTTGTTCCTAGTAAACATGTGTACAGTAAATAGAAAATTCTCTTCAAAATGTGTGACTGGTTCTCAGTCAATAAATTAGTATTAAATTGTAACAAAACTAACATAATTCAATTTAAATCCTGTCCAAATTCAACCTCGCAAATTTCAAGCGCAATAATTAACAATAGATTCCTATTAGAAACAACAACAAGCAAATTTCTTGGCTTAAAAAACAATGTGTCAAATTGGAAAAATCATATTAAAGAAATTACCCCCCCCAACCTAAATTCAGCATATTTTGCTATTAGATCTATGCAAAAGATAGTAAATAGCAATACCTTAAAAACAATATACTTTGCATACTCTCACTCGGTAATGAGTTTTGGAATAACATTCTGGGGACATTTTGTAAAAAAAAAAAAAACGGGACCGTGCCGGAAAAAACGGGTCCGTCCAGTGAAAAACGGGACGAATGGAGAGCCTAATTTTTGTCAACTGATTTACAGGCTACCCTGTATTTAACCTTACGACCAATTATTATTGGAGTTACGGAAGTTTTACTATTAGTCAGGCGGTCTAGCTGTTTGTAACGATCCCCACAATAGGTTCATTTTCACCTGAAGACGAAGAGAGATCCACTCTTCGAAACGTTATCTGTTTATATATTTTTTACAACTAAAGGCTGTGTGATGTATCTTGTCTCACTGTGTTGTTATGGCGATGGGGGGGGAGTGGAGCGTTGCCGTCCATCCATCCAGTGGCGGAAGGGACTAGTTGATATATTCTGTAGCGCAAAATAAAATAACAAAACACTATCTCTCTTGGTACTGTGTAGTTCCGTCACTGAGCTTGTCTTTCAAGAAAATGAGTTCCGGCAGCCTCTACAATAACAAGATTTTGAAAGAAATCCTGAAAATTTACAACCCTCCTATAATCTCCACCCTCATTTGGTTTTATTGCTACTGAGACAAGATAAACCTTATACCTTATTTTATTTCAAGGAGTGCAGTTCGGTGACTCCTTTGAATACCGACTTACAGATTTATGACTTCCTACACAAACACCTCTGTCAATTCCATCCTGTCCCCTCGTCCCAACATTGCACAGTTGCCATAATCCTAGTGACCCTGAAATGAGATTGACGGGATTCTTGGAATTCGGAAAAGATGCGGCAACTCTGCCTCCACGTGGATTTTTTATGTATGTATGTATTTATTCACACTGCAATGGGTATATACCCGGTGGCAGTGGTAACTAATTACACTCAATAATGACAATAATAAACTTGTTAATTAAAAATACAATTAATAATAATACCAATAATTAATACAAAATAATTAACAATAATTTAACAATAATAATTATAATAATAATAATAATAATAACAATAATAATAATAATAACAACAATAAGGAATATCCTAAATTAAATGAAGCACGATCACTTAAAATAACATTTAAAATAAATCTAGTTTGTATCTTAAATCTAAGTTCGAACTAAAACCCACGAGTATGATATGTTCATTTCTGCACAAGTACCTTTCCACATTACACTCATTTCGCTGTCAACTCATTCACTGCACTGGAACTACGACACATTTCACTGATTCTATCCTGATTTCACTAACACTTCAAAAACATTTCACTGTTCAAATACTTTGCACTGCCACTATAAACTATAAAGCTTCCCTGACAGGAACACGTTTCACTGACACAACACACGAGAGCCTGTCAATTCTTCTGATCAAGGGTTGTGATTGGTTACTGACAGAAGACAAGATTTCCGTCATCGCAAGGAAGACATTTATTTATGACAACCAATTAGTAGGGGGCAGTAGAAGGTCTATCGGCAAAATCCTTTCTATGAAACTGCACTCCATGAAAAAAAAAATACAGTATACCAGGTTTTATAGGAATGGAATAAGTCCAAACTGCTCAATTATTGAAGCTTTACTATAACAAAATTAGTTTTAAAACAATTATTTTCACCAGTGATGAACACGGCAATTAAATGGCGAATGTCTCCTGCTGATTGGATCAAATAACACCACACGACCCCATACGCAGATATGTTCTAGAATTAGCTTCCTTCCAACGGAACAGAGACAATGAGTTTCAGATATCTCGGTACGGTACCTCCAGAACCTGCCGAACTGCCCCTGAATGGAAGCATTCCCTCCCCGGGTGGTCTCCACCCGAAGCGAAGGCATTGTAACCCACAAATACGTCACACCCCCGCCAGAGCCAAGGCGGCCCCTGGCAACAAAGGGAGGAGTGATGGTATGCATTGAATTTTGGTCAGTTCTGTAACCATCTGCAGTGTCAATAGATTAGGGGGTGTGGAATACACCCGCCACCTGCTACCGACTCCACCCCCTGTTTACTATGGTAAAGCCTAATAATTGACCTCAAAACCCGCGTGTATTCATATATCCAATTGCGTATTAATAGACCTGCATTAGGTATCCATTGATCCCCAGTAATTACGTCTAAACGGACGCCCAAGACATCAATGCCTGCATTCTGCATAAACTGACGCTGATGCATAACCATAATTTTAATGATGATCTGTTTGTGATTACCGATCTCTCTCTCTCTCTCTCTCTCTCTCTCTCTATCACAATGATATGGTTGTGAAACAGGCTGCTTTCGTTGTGTGTAAACAATACACAATATCGCGGTTTATTAAAGCAATGTCCTTTGTCAGCAGAATTTCCCAGGATTCTATTATTAAGTTCAAGCTGTAGAGAATTACGTGCATTCACATGATAAATGAAGTGCGATTGCGTTTCGATATTGTTTTAGTCTGCTATTTTATTGTTCCTAAGGTAATTATAAAGTTACTCTTTATTCAACGTTCTCATTAAAGTATTTAGAGACGATGACATGTTTGAAACGTTTCTGTTAATCGAAAAAGGATATTCAACAGCGGCGATTTATAGTATAACTTATAAGTGACTGGAGTAAGTTTCATATTTTGAAAACGGCCTGCGGACCAAGAGACATAGATTTAACTTCCAGCTAAATAAATATCTGAAATATGAGGAAGAAAGTTTCTTTTTACAATGAAATCTATACTAATAATAAATCTGTAGCCGAAATTTTCTGGTAATTTTCGATTTTCCAAAAATAATTGGTCCTAACATATATAATTAACCACCCTGAAACCGAAAATCGCATTTTTGAAATTTTTGTTTGTATGTCTGTCTGTATGTTTGTTACCTTTTCACGCGATAATGGCTGAACCGATTTATATGAAAATTGGAATATAAATTAAGTTCGTTGTAACTTAGATTTTAGGCTATATGGCATTCAAAATACTTTATTTAAAAGAGGGGTTATAAGGGGGCCTGAATTAAATAAATCGAAATATCTCGCTTATTATTGATTTTTGTGAAAAATGTTACATAACAAACGTTTCTTTAAAAATGATTTCCGATAAGTTTTATTCTATACAAAATTTTGATAGGACTGATATTTAATGAGATAAATGAGTTTTGAAATTAAAATAACGCCATCTAAGACGGTGCAATGAATTAAGAACAAATGACTTCGTCTATAAGGGGCCTTGGACAACAACAATCGAAACAGGGGCCTTAGACATCAACAATTGAAAGCTATTAAACATAGCCTACAGAGAATGTTTCTGTGTTTGTATGAAGTAATATCAAAAGCTAAATTAACCGATTTGTATAATTAATTATTATTTCACCATTGGATAGTATAGTTTCTCTAGATGGACATAATGCTATAATGTTATTACAGTAACGTCTGAGTAAATCGAGGACAGGTAAGATTAAAATAGCTTCTTATGCACAGAAAATTTGATAGGCTATTTTGTACATTCGTTTTCTGTATTTCTTAAAATAATATTTATGTACACTCATTTTAATCTCAGAGAATTAACGAATAACGAGAGTGTATTGATTTAGTATGCAGTAATAGTACGTTAGCTTAGCAATCCATTATTTTATAATTCAAATTTTAACTATGCTCAATTGAATCGTGTTAAAATACATAAAATATATATGCAATAAATGCAATGCAAAAAAAAATGAGCGAAGCAGATTATCTTGCGCTGTTGTAAAAGTTGTTCCCTGGATCAAACGTCCTATTTTAATTATGTAATTACTTTATATTTATTTCTAACAGGTGCAGCGGAGCGCACGGGTACGGCTAGTTAAGAATAAAACATCACTACATACGCATTCAAAAACATCTAATTGCAGGACTTAGTGAAAAATTGTTTTCAGAACATGAGAGGGGTGATAGTAGGAGGAAGAAGATTAAAGTGTGTAAGATTTGCTGATGATACGGCATTCTTAGCAAAAGAGATGATACTAAGGGATATGACACTGGAGCTAAATGACAATTTTGTGAGCAGTAGGGGATGAAGGTAAATGCAAACAAGACGAAGACCATGGTTATCGGAAGGAAACTAAAGAAGGTAAATTTGCGAATTCTAAATGAGGCAATGAAACAAGTGGACATCATCTCTTTTTCTATAAATAGGAAAATGGGTCCATTTCACGTACAATTAAACTACTTTGTAATATACCCAATAAAATTAAAAGGTATTTACTTACTTACAAATGGCTTTTAAGGAACCCGCAGATTCATTGCCGCCTTCACATAAGTCCCTCATCGGTCCCTATCCTGTGCAAGATTAATTCAGTCTCTATCATCATATCCCACCTCCCTCAAATCCATTTTAATATTATTTTCCCATCTACGTCTTAGCCTCCCCAAAGGTCTTTTTCCTCCGGTCTCCCAACTAACATTCTATATGCATTTCTGGATTCGCCCATACGTGCTACATGCCCTGCCCATCTCAAACGTCTGGATTTAATGTTCCTAATTATGTCAGGTGAAGAATACAATGCGTGCAGTTCTGCGTTGTGTAACTTTCTCCATTCTCCTGCAACATCATCCTCTTAGCCCCAAATATTTTCCAAGAACTTATTCTCAAAAACCCTCAATCTTTGTTCCTCTCTGAAAGTGAGAGTCCAAGTTTCACAACCATACAGAACAACCAGTAATATAATTGTTATTATAAATTCTAACTTTCAGATTTTTTGACAGCACACTAGATGACAAAAGCTTCTCAACCAAATAATAACAGACATATCCCATATTTATTCTGCGTTTAATTTCCTCCCGAGTGTCATTTATATTATTTTGTTACTGTTGCTCCAAGATATTTGAATTTTTCCACCTCTTCGAAGTATAAATCTCCAATTTTTGTTTCCGTTTCGTACAATATTCTGGTCACGAGACATGATCATATACTTTGTCTTTTCGGGATTTATTTCCAAACCTATCACTTTACTTGCTTCAAGTAAAATTCCTGTGTTTTTCCTCATCGTTTGTGGATTTTCTCCTAACATATTCACGTCATTCGCATAGACAAGATGCTGATGTAACCCATTCAATTCCAAACCCTGTCTGTTATCCTGAACTTTCCTAACGGCATATTCTAGAGCGAAGTTAAAAAGTAAAGGTGATAGTCCATCTCTTTGTCCGCAGTGAATTGGAAATGCATCAGATAGAAACTGATCCATACGGTCTCTGCTGTAAGTTTCACTGAGACACATTTTAATTAATCGAACTAGTTTCTTGGGAATACCAAATTCAATAAGAATATTATATAAAACTTCTCTCTTAACCGAGTCATATGCCTATAAAGGTCATATGCATTACTATTCGAAAAACATAACTGTTTCAAGTGTTCTAGATCATAATTATGCTATAGACTACGAATTTATAGGCCTACTTATAAATGTGTGTATCAAGAGCCAGTCTAACATTTGGATTTGAACTATATTATTCCTGCAGTAAGGAATTAATCCTCACAATATTCGTGAATGAAGAATAGTTCACGGTCAGTAAAGAATTACGCAATTGCTTGTTTATTGAGGATGCCGACTCGCAGAATCTGATAAGCCCGACGGTGGATGAAAACGTCACAGACCGCGCGGAGTGATGGATCGTGCCTCCGCACAGGTCACGAGTTCACTCAGCTGCGGCAGAATTGCAGTCATTTCAAACCAGCCTTACACAGGCAGCGACGCAGCCACGTATCTACGCATTCGGACCAATTTAAAACACTACCACTGCCGTCAACTCTGTAGCCATCGTCGTCGCAGTGAGTTTCGTCGCCATCGCATACTCTTCCGGCATCAACGCAATGTGTACACAGTCATTGCAGTCAGTTTCGAGTTCGCCGCAGTCCGCATGGTTGTCGTAGTCGACTTTGTCTTCATTCTATCTTAATTCGTTTTTAACATATTTCAATTTGTCATTACAATAAGTTTGTCTTTGTATTTGTACTCGTCATTCAGTTGTCGTCACTGTAATCGACTTCGTCATCGCAGTTTGTTCTGTCTTAACTGTAATCGGCTTCGTAGTCATCGCAGTTTGTTATGCCATCATTCTAATCGACTTTATAGTCATTGCAGTTTTTCTATCATTACCGTAATCGACTTTGTAGTCATCACAGTTTGTAATGCCATCATTCTAATCGACTTTGTAGTCATTGCAGTTTTTCTATCATTACCGTATTCAACTTTGTAGTCATCGCAGTTTGTTATGCCATCATTCTAATCGACTTTGTAGTCATTGCAGTTTTTCTGTCATTACTGTAATCGACTTTGTAGTCATCGCAGTTTGTTATGCCAGCATTCTAATCCACTTTGTAGTCATTGCAGTTTTTCTGTCATTACCGTAATCGACTTTGTAGTCATCGCAGTTTGTTATGCCATCATTCTAATCGACTTTGTAGTCATTGCAGTTTTTCTAATATTACCGTAATCGACTTTGTAGTCATCGCAGTTTGTTATGTCATCATTCTAATCCACTTTGTAGTCATTGCAGTTTTTCTGTCATTACCGTAATCGAATTTGTAGTCATCGCAGTTATGTCATCATTCTAATCCACTTTGTAGTCATTGCAGTTTTTCTGTCATTACCGTAATCGAATTTGTAGTCATCGCAGTTATGCCATCATTCTAATCGACTTTGTAGTCATTACAGTTTTTCTGTCATTACCGTAATCGACTTTGTAGTCATTGCAGTTTTTCTAATATTACCGTAATCGACTTTGTAGTCATCTCAGTTTGTTATGTCATCATTCTAATCCACTTTGTAGTCATTGCAGTTTTTCTGTCATTACCGTAATCGAATTTGTAGTCATCGCAGTTATGTCATCATTCTAATCCACTTTGTAGTCATTGCAGTTTTTCTGTCATTACCGTAATCGAATTTGTAGTCATCGCAGTTATGCCATCATTCTAATCGACTTTGTAGTCATTACAGTTTTTCTGTCATTACCGTAATCGACTTTGTAGTCATCGCAGTTTGTTATGCCATCATTCTAATCGACTTTGTAGTCATTGCAGTTTTTCTGTCATTACCGTAATCGACTTTGTAGTCATCGAAGTTTGTTATGCCATCATTCTAATCGACTTTGTAGTCATTGAAGTTTTTCGGTCATTACCGTAATCGACTTTGTAGTCATCGCAGTTTGTTATGCCATCATTCTAATTCACCTTGTAGTCATTGCAGTTTTTCTGTTATTACCGTAATCGACTTTGTAGTCATCGCAGTTTTTCTATCATTACCGTAATCGACTTTGTAGTCATCGCAGTTTGTTATGCAATCATTCTAATTGACTTTGTAGTCATTGCAGTTTTTCTGTCATTACCGTAATCGACTTTGTAGTCATCGCAGTTTGTTATGCCAGCATTCTAATCCACTTTGTAGTCATTGCAGTTTTTCTGTCATTACCGTAATCGACTTTGTAGTCATCGCAGTTTGTTATGCCATCATTCTAATCCACTTTGTAGTCATTGCAGTTTTTCTGTCATTACCGTAATCGACTTTGTAGTCATCGCAGTTTGTTATGCCATCATTCTAATCAACTTTGTAGTCATTGCAGTTTTTCTGTCATTATCGTAATCGACTTTGTAGTCATCACACGTTTTCTGTCATTACCGTAATCGACTTCGTAGTCATCACAGTTTTTTCTGTCATTACCGTAATCGACTTTGTAGTCATCGCAGTTTTTTCCGTTATTACCATAATCGACTTTGTAGTCATCGCAGTTTTTCTGCCATTACCGTAATCGACTTCATAGTCATCGCAGTTTTTCTGTCATTACCGTAATCGACTTCGTCAACCATCGCAGTTTTTCTGTCTCACCGTAATCGACTTTGTAATCGAGTTTCTTCTTTTGTAATCGATCTTCGCAGTTTTTTGTCATTACCGTAATCGACTTTGTAGTCATCGCAGCTTTTTCTGTCATTACCGTAATCGACTTTGTAGTCATTGCAGTTTATTATGCCATCATTTTAATCGACTTTGTCGTCATCGCAGTTTGTTCCGTCATTACTGTAAATCGACTTTGTAATCATCGCAGTTTGTTCTGTCGATACTGAAATCGATTATGTTGTTATCGCATTCGATTTTGTTATCCTTGTAATCTACTTCATCGTCATCAAAGCCGCTTTTGTGTCCATTGTAACTGAATCGACTTTATCGCCATCGCAATCGGTTTTGTCGTCACTGTAATCAAATTTGTCATCGCAGTTGATTTTATCGTCACCGTAATCGATTTTGTCGTCATCGCTGTCTTATGTCATCAGTGTAATCGAATTCGTCGCCATCAGAGTCGGTTCTCTTATCAGTTATCACTATAATGGACTTCATCGCCATCGCAATCGGTTTTGCCGTCACTCTAATCGACTTCGTCGTCATTGCAATTGGTTTTGTCGTCACTCTAATCGACCTCGTCGTCATTATCGTTGCTTTCATCGTCATTATAATCGATTTCGTCATCACAGTTGGTTTTGTCGCTACTAACCGACTTCGTACTCATCACAGACGGTTTTTCGTCACTTTGATCGACATTATAGTCATCACATTAGGTTTTGTCGTTACTGTAATCGACTTCATCACCAGCCTCAGACTTCTGACCCAATAAGCAGTTTGTCCGCATCGGCGTACTGAGTATATCGTAAAGCGTACGTGGGTCGGGGTTTTGTGAATGCCAACAAATACGCAGAGAAAAAACGCTCTGGATTTGAAGGTTCTGATGTAATTTGGTTTTCATACAAACTGTGTCTGAAAGTATTACACGGTTAGCGTCAAGTCAGAGCAAGAGATGCGGAAGCCCTCAAATTAATTTTGTTAATCACAGAATTAATGAGACACTTTACTGAACGTGTAAAACATCGCAATCGGTTTTGTGTCAGCAAATTAGTGGCCATAGAGTCACCCGACTTAAAGGACTGTCGTCATTGAGACTGCAATGAAGGTTTTTCGTTTTCACGTCATGCGACGACGCAGCTTTCGTCGTCAAACTTCGGCAGATAACCGAAAAAGATTTACATTTGAGACACTGAGAATGTATCGTCAGTAGGTACATAATCGACTGTCGTCAAAGACGACCAATAGGATAAATGAAAAATTAAAACTGCTACATGTTTATTTCACCATTAACACTGTGTATAATTAAACACAAATTCTTATAAAAGACAGGAGAATAAATGCTTTTCACATTCTTTTTGACATTGTCATTTGTCGTCATTTACTTTCAGAATGACATATGTGTGTGTTTCGACTTTCTAAATAGCAATGTCAACACATCATCTACCTTCAGGTCAACAACCTTTGCATCGTTAACTTATTGTAATCGAAAGTCTCGAAGTCTGGTCATCACAGTCGGTTTTATCGTCAATGTGTTCGACTTCGTCGTCATGAAGAGATCTATTGTTTTCCTAAACTTACTAAATTCACAAACATGATCTACCATACATGCGTAACCTTTAAATTCTTAGACAAAAATCTGTAATTGCAATGTTAAATTCCTGTGTCCTTTACTTAGCAAAATACATGATATTGTTGTCATGAAAGTGGTAAATAAAGTTATGTCGATGTACCCAATTTACATGTTTGTGTTGTGTCGAGTAGTATTAATGCCTATTTCCTTAGAAAATGAAGTATTATCAGAAAAGGTGCCAGACGATAAAATTTAAACTTACTTTGACTTATACAGTAGACATCTAAGTTTCTTGAAATTTATTTATGAAAAGTCCTGTATAGCCTACAGTGAAAGCATTCTGGAATTGAGTTTTCTTTTTAAAACATAATCACACATTATGTATCTTTAAAAAGACCTCGTTAGTCGATACAGCATCGTTATAGCACCTTGCTTTCAAGGCAGAGTACACACAGGTGACACCAAAGCCTGATAATGCAATTATGCGAAACATTTCAGGGCGTCGTTGATGTTATCGTCTTTTGTTTCGTGTACCACAACATGTTGCGCAAGAAACGTAGCAACCGTCTGGGCCTTAAAACGATTAAGCTGTTACGTTCCGTTTCCTCCATGAAGATTTTATGAGGGCTTAAAATAATGCACGTCCAACTCGTATGTTTAAAAATGTATTGTTCCCTGGATAGGTTGAGGTTCCATTGTGGCAAAACCTTTTCATGTCTGGGCCAGGAGCTGGAATTAAATAAAAGACGAACGTACCACAGGACTTAATAATGCAAAACCGATACCAGTATCCATGGCGATCTAGTCGTTTGCTTGTTTCCATCCAAGCTTTTTGCATTGGTGGTTTTAAAGCCACGAAATTAAAAGCAGATTTAGCAATAAAGATCGTGTTTTTCTGTAATTATCTTTCCAAAGTTTATGAATCCCATCCCCATAGACTCAAATGCGTAATGATAATATAGATACGCTAAAGGGATTTAGCTAGTTTTAATTAATGTGTAAATTGGGTGTTCAGGCTTTTTTTCTGCAATTTTCTGCAGGGAGATATAACTGCCATTTCTAATTTCGTGTCAGTTTTGGTAGTGCTAAACACATGGTTCGCGTTTTTACGCTCTGGGTATTAAAAGAGGATCACGGAATGAAACACTATAGCTTTAATTGCCATGTAGTTTCTAGTTTTATTAGCACCTCGGTGATCTATGGCCCAGGGGATGTTTTCTGCAAATAACGGGGGGATTTATGAATTATTGTTTTGCATTATTGGAACGTTTTTGAGCAATGCACTTGGCTTATTCATTACAGGCCGCTGTTCTGTTCTTCCAGTACACTCATGTAACCTCAAGTGTATTATTTTTCGTAAAAACGTTCAATATATACTCCGTTCGCCCCAATCAAAAACCAGATTCTGTTAGGTCTTCAAATTTGTAACCACTAAACACAGTGAATTTTATTATTCATTCAGTTACTTAATGACGCTGTTATCAACTAAGTTATCTAACGTCCATAGAATTGCTAATAGCGAGATGGTATTTGGCGAGAAAGAAGAGTCAATCCTGAAAAGTGACTGGTTTTACTGAGCACTTGAGCAGGAAACAGGAATGTGATGAATGGAGAGAATGAACTTCTCCCTATATTAGTCAACATGACAAATGTTGCTAGATTTAAATATGCCCCATTATTTCGGCAACATTGGAAATATTTTTTCCACTTATAAAATGGTTCTAAAACAAAATTTTTCAAACTTCTTGCGACCGCGTCCTCCTTCACATGTCACATTTTCCGTACGACGTCCCTTTGTAGCCGAAATTATAAAAAAAAAAAATGTCGAAATTTCATTTGGAGGTAGACCTATTTCTTTTTAAGAAAATAATCTTTAAATTACTAGCTTGTATTCTTTTAAATGTAAACAAGAAAATTACAATAATATAACAATATACACGTACTAAAGATCTGGATGTTGTACAAATTTTAGTTTCTCCTTACAGCCGGGATGCCCCAGACAAAGACCAGCAACGAAACAGAGCGTCTCAACGCACAGTTTGAGAACCCCTGATCTAAGAAAATGTTATGTATTGCAATGACAATTATGAATAATGCGTTAATTGTAAATTCACTGGTAAATTAATTAATATAATTGTAACATTACCAATAATGTCAGCAACCACAGAGCAATGAGGCCGATGAATTCATTAATAATTAATTATTCATAATTTTTGACACAACAAAAATTGTATTTTAGCTGCCTAAAAGTTGATTTTAAGGGTCTATCAGAGGTATATTCGTGATTTTAGCTACAAAAATGAATAACTGTGAGAACTTCACTGTTGGGCCAACCTTTCAACTGCCTCGATTTCTAAAGGCCAGTACTCCTAAGAGCATGACTTTCTAAATCCTTCTGTGAGCAGATAAATGGATGTTAACGTTCTGCAGAACACAAGGAGTATTACAAATCAATATTTAATACTTTACATATGAGCCGTTCAGAGCAGAAGTGATGTAAGTCATAAATGGGTAATGAGGGTTAAAGTAAACATTCTGTAAAATACAGCGCAAAGTAACAATTAATATTTAATTTATTTAAACTATTAGTAGTCAGTGGATAGCAGTGACATATTAATTGCTACTTTGCGCTGTATTTTACAGAATTTTTACTTTAAACCTCATTACCCAATTTTGACTTACACCACTTCTGCTCTGAACGGCTCATATATCACATAATACAAACTCCCGTCCTGAATGACCTAGTGTGAGCAACTTATAGTCTATTATTGTTAAAAAACGTGCTTATTTAATGAAACTCTTTCAGCTTTTTAACTAAATTACAATAATTTATAAAAGTATCATTCTACAGAATTGTCTGTTGTAGATTAATTCAATGAAGCAGACCACATTCAGAAACATTTTACAAATCACACTGAAGGACCGTATCAGAAACACAAACATAAGATAAAGGACACAAGTTAAAGATGCCAAATCTCCAACGGAAATAGTGAAATGAAAATGGGTAGGACACACAATAAGACTCAACAGCAATGGATGGGCACATGAGGCAACAGTTTGGGATCCCAGAGTTGGAGAAAGAGGGCCAAGAAGACCGAGAACGAGATGGGCGGACGAGATGAGGAAAAACGCTGGCAGCTTGTGGACTAGGACTGCGAGAATCCGAGAAGACTGGAAGGGCTACGAACTCCTCTATAGAAATCAAAATGTTCCGGAGTGCTAGTGTGTGTGAGTGAGTGAAAGTGTAAGAACAGGAACTAAGTGGAACCAAATTGTAAAAAGAAAGAAGGGAAAATGAAATAGCTAATATGTAATTGTTCGCATAATCTGTAAAAAAAAAAAAATAAATAAATAACAGTGAAAGAAGTGTACGGGAAGAGTCAAAACCTAAAAACATGCAAAAACAAATTCCAAAATACCTGGTGTAAATACGAACAAAATGCAGAACTTAAGTGACTAAAAGGGATATACAGTTGACAGGAAAATCTCACATCCCTAGCTCAGATGTGGGAACACTAAACAGCTATCCTCCATTGGAGAGACCATTGCCCTATATGGTATTTCAAGGATATTATTATTATTATTATTATTATTATTATTATTATTATTATTGGATTTAATCGATTAATCTAATCAATTAATGGATCAATTTCTGTTGTAAGATTAATCGATAAAAATATTTAATCGAATAATCGAGTATATTAAAATTAATCGGTTGTATAGTTATATATAATAAAAGTAATATAATACAGTTATATAAACACTTTTTAATGATTAAATAAAATTGATAAAATCAGTTAAAAACCATACATGTTTCGGAGGAATGCTCCTCCATCTTCAGTGGTAGTACCACGACACCGGTATAGATGTTCAACCGCGTAACGTAGCTTAAGGAAGACTGAACACCGAACACAAGTTAAATTTAACAATAATTGTGTATTTCAGTATATATGAAAACATTTTTTCAACTCGATTAATCTATCGATTAATCGATTAAATTCTAAGTCAATCGATTAAATAATTTGATCGATCAACAGCACTAATTATTATTATTATTATTATTATTATTATTATTATTATTATTATTATTATTATTATGTTCTGAGTTTACAAAACAAAAGGTTGTATAAAAGTGTTATCATAGGTAATGGGACAACTTCTACAATTAATTTAGTATTTACTTCAATTACGGAAATGAGAAAGTGGTAATGCAATATAACGTCTCTTTTTCATATCGAAATAATTTCTCTGCAGTTCACACATAATGCAGTACGCCTACAATAGAATTAATGACAGAAATGCAAAACAACGGAGCTTTTTAGTCACGTGGTCACAGCATTCAATAACATTGTAAGTTGCTATGGAACGTCGGAAACAGAACCTGTGTTCGTTGAATTTTCAGCCCACGACAAAGTCGTCTGGAATAGAAACCGAGACCTTCCAGCATGCAGTCGTCAGCTAACTAACATCTCTGGTATAAATGGATGGCCAGCACGCACATTCATTTGGCAATCCGTTTCCATGACAACCACAATGCTCACAGTCGAAATTCTGGCAGATATATGTCTCTCATTCGTGGAATTAATGCTGTAATCCTAGCACTGCAAATCGCAGTCATTATTCATGAATTTTAAAGCGTTTAAAAACGATCGAGCACAACAGATTGTTTTCTGGTAGCTGCTTTCCAAGAAGCCCACCCATTCATAAAGGCCTACAGCCTTCCTGAGAGAGCTTTACTGCATATCTGATCAATATGTTGAAAGGTACAGACCGTGGTAAAAGTTGCAGCACTGGTTAGTAAACAACACTGCATGCAGATTACACACAGTACCGCTCTGTTCTTCGAGATTTAAAATCAGAGTCTCATGTAGGCCAATGATACCTCAAAACCAGCAATATTTGTCAAATGCCTAGGGCAGGCGTGTCCATTTAGCGAGTTGTGATGCAAACTCGAGCTGCTAGCATCGAGCACTTAAGACGCAATATTTCCTCCCTCATCCCCTTTCACTACCAGCAGAATGACAGAAGAACGATGGTAGGCTATCAGTGGGGCTTGCACCTTCGCAATGTCTGTATCGAAGTCGTGTTCTTCCGTGGCGATTGTGAACAGTAGAAACTTCCACTCAAAATGGGAGGAGATATTTTATTTTCTGAGTATAAAAGAATTATTAAATGTCTCATTTGCCTCAAGGTTGTACGTGGCTTTTCAAAACCAATATAAAACGCCATTATGCTAAGTGTCACTCCCAATATTGCCGACCAGGGTGGCGCAAGCCGTAGAGGCACGCAATGACTCTACGGCTTGGTCCGAAGGGTTGTGGGTTCGAGTCCCGCCTCGGGCATGGGTGTTGTGTTAGTGTTAGTTAGTAAAGCAGAAACAGAAAACTGAAAACCTGAAAAACAGAAATATTTCGGAAAATGGCCTCTGGCCGGATGTAGAAATTAAAAAAAAAAAAAAAAGTGCGGCATAAACGATCGACCCGAGTTGTTGTTTTTTTTTTTAAATATATATATTCTGACTTTAAAAGTAAACTCCGCTTTAACAACAACAAATAATAATAATAATAATAATAATAATAATAATAATAATAATAATAATACTATCTTAACTTCTTCATAACAGTTAAATGATGTGGATTATGAATTATTATAATTACTACATTATTATTATTATTATTATTATTATTATTATTATTATTATTATTATTATTATTATTGAGTTATTTCGCTTGTTCCATGAAATCTATGTATGAGTCAACCTATAAACGTGATGAACATTGTGAAATCAAAATACAGGATACGTATATTGGACAAGAACTTTTCGGCACAATCATTATTGTAGACCTACGTGTGGCTGTATCACATATAATACGAGATTTTCAAGTTATTTTTACTGGAGTCAATAAAGATTAGGAAAGAATAATGGTTAAACATAGTTGTATTATTCATTATTAAAACATGCGTATATAAACCAACTTCTTTACAGTGAATTATTGATTGAATTGATATAGGAACGACGTAATTTATAATTAGTTAATAACAGTTCATCAGTACATTTAATGCTACATAAGAAGCTTTATATGTATTTCAGATAGCCTATGTACAAACCGACAATTACAAGCTAAATTACATCGAAGGTGACATCTGATATGTAACATATTTTTGTACATGAAAATATTTTCAAGATATTAGAGTAAACTTTTTTTTTTTTTTTTTTTTTTTTCTTTAATGAGAACCAATTTATTATGTTTTGTATTGGAAATGATGCGTTAGTTCTGTCTAGTAACAACTGGCTACTTTGCTGAATGTTTGAATGTCACCAGTAAGAGTAAACATAAGCAATATCTGACCAAGGATCGAATAGAAGGAAGACAATTTTGGCTACATCTGTGCGTCAATTAAATTACAATCACAATGTACTGTACATTTTAATACTATGGAAATGTTGCACATGGTGAAGTGAGACATAAAAGTAGTGTACAATAAAAAATAAACAATTATTCTAAACGTGTGCAATCAAATTTCTCGCCGTGGTGTTATCGTTAAATTATCCGGCACAGAACTGAAGAAATAAGGGTTGTATTGGGCAGTGTACAGTACTAAAGGTGTGTTCGATCTTCAATTAAGTCAGCATTATAAAGAAGGGTGCGTCAGACATTGTTTTTGTTTACTCTTACCGGTGACATTCAAACAGTCTGTAAAATAGTCAGTTGTTATTAGTAGATCTAGGAAGTTGGTACCAAAACTGTCAAGTTGTGTGAGCTTGGACTATATCTCTACCGATTGAAAAGTAATAGCGCATCTCTCGGTGTCAATGAAGGAGAACGACTAACGTGTACAGTCGGATGGTAACCAAGCATGTGCTCCAATAGTCCAAAGCGTCAGAGCAAGAAAATAATAAAAAAAAACAATGATTTGTAATTATAAAGTTCGTAACTATCAATTATATTAATTCACCCATACATATAAAAATATTATACAGTATATACACTACATAAATAACGTACAAAGTGTACAATTATGATTCTAGCCTCATTATAACAAATAACAATGAACATTTTCATTTTATCAAAAGAAACACTCCTTCTAGGTTGAGGGAAAAAAACAGTACTCTGAAAATATTCGTTCTACGTCACAAGACGTTATTAGAGCAAATCTGAAATATAATGCAGTATCATCAGGTTAACAACAACTTTGTGAATCTAATAGTGTATCTCGTAATACATATTAAACCCATAATTGTTTTCAAGAAAATTTTTCGTTTCTATTGTAGAGGCAGCTAGGAAGTTCGTATCGTAATTCCGATGTTGAACTTGGACTGTAACGCAACCGAATGCATAGCAGCACGAGACGTCAACTTTAACGCAGAATAATCGGAAAAAATAATAAACGTGTTACACACTTCTGTTTGCATAATTATTTAATAACAGATGAGCTTATTTTTTTGGAATCATTCATAATATTAATATTACGCAAATAATACAATAATAACATAATAGCTCACTTTGTTCAGAACTTAAAATATTAATATAAGATAACAATATTCTTCAAACTATTCACGACTCTACACAGATCCACAAAATCGCACTATGCGTTGTATGCGATACTGTGTATCGTCTGTAGCGAGCGGGAGCAGGGCGAGGCGCGGGTGACATCTATACTCTTCGTGTAGGTACTCAATTGAAATCTACTGCTTAGGTACGAACTTCCTAGCTCTGGTTATTAGACAGAGCTACGCAACATTTGTAATACTAAACATAGTTGGTTCCCATTTAAAAAATAAAGTAGACTCTAATAGCTTGAAAATTATTTTATGTACAAGAAATACAGGGACATAATTTTATTTTTACTAACATTTTTAATATTAACCTGGCTATACCTTTAGAGAAACGGAAACACAGTTTGCCACCCCCTTCCACGACTGTAGTTCGATGACATTGGAGTAAAACACAAACAAATCACTCTACTAGGTATAGGAGGGAAGAAAACTAGTTCATCCATTTACGTAAACTAGGAAATAGCCTATCGCGATTTTGAGTTCGATAATTTTCATGAAGTTTTTGTTTAATCTTAATACAGTACTGTTTTAAGAATAAGTGTTTTCACTCACGAACTAAGTTATCCATGCGAACGTATTCATTCTGCAGTGTATACTGTATTATACTGTCTACAGCACATTAGCGTACAATATAGAAAAAGAAGTTAAATTAAAAAATAATCATAATATGAATATTTAAACACATTTTTGAAAATGGTGGCCGTTCATTTCAATACAGGCTTCAGTTCTTTAGTGCATATTATCGCACTATAGACTATTGGATCTAATTCCAATTGCCAGTTTCGCCCTTCGTACTAGTAACTCTTGTTGAAATAATTCTGTACCTACTCTATAAAAGAGTACCTTATGTACTGTAAATTCAATCTTCACTTCTGCCCGACCCGCACAGATAAAATTACTCAGACATGCTATCTACTGTCCGTCCAAGTGGTTATGCCGCAGGATAGTAGAAAGGGGGGAAATCACGTGACAGTTAATTACTTAACGAGGCCCTTTTATTTAAGTTAATTTAAACAGTTGTATAATATTACGTAAACGTCCAATTCCTAACAGAAATTAATGTTTTCAGGTGGGGGAAATAGGGATGCGACGTAGGCAAAAGGACAGCACCTGTGCGAAAATATGATTCAATATTGAAAGCTCTTTCGTCACTGGAAAACACGAACATATTTCTGGAACGTACTATAGCCTACTCACTAACTCAGTGTTGTTTACTATATGCGGCCTTGGTTCTGTGTGGAGGACAGTTGGAATTTCATTAGTAGAAGGGGTGGGAGTGAAGTACATTAAAAACTCAGGTACAATAAAAACTGAAGTAAAAATAAAATGATGTCCCTGTATATTAGGCCTACGAGTACCAGATGTCCCCTTCGATGTGATTTAATTTGTAATTATCAGTTTGTGTATATCTGAAATATTTCACATGCTATCGGAAGTGAAAGAGTTAAGTGCGCCACCCTGTATACTGTACGTTTTATCCACGTTCCACATGCTATAATGTAACATGTGGTCTCAATAGAAATAATCCTTTTCTATCGATTAACCATTTCCTTTCCGGAAACCAGTCTGCTTAAATACCATCAGCAACTTTAATGAGAATGAAATGAAAAATAATGATACTTTCTAGTAGAGGAAACGTCAATAAAACCATTCAACGGGACTGCACGCACTCCTTCCTCTCTGATTTTTATATCCAGTGTCTGTTATTCACATATGACGACGAAGGGGGAGGCGGATGATGTTAGCTCTCCCTTCACTTGGAAGCCGGTAGCAAATCAAACTGTAATGTGTTGTGATATTAATATCAACGTGGAGGACCCCCGGTGATACGCCTTCTGGCTCTCTATGCCCCACCCCCTTCAAATCACTATTGAAGCAAGACATCAATGGTGTACGATCTGTTTGTGATTGCCGACGACACAAATGGCACAATTTACTACAGCTGACTGGAACGAGCTTTGATCCTAACAGTGACAGTGCGGTTACAAATTTGCAGTCAGTTGGGTTCCGCCTTGTAACACCCGCCAACTCCTTAGTTTGAGTTAATTTTCGTTTTGTAAAATCAATCACTGAAATCCCTCTTTTCCGGTTCCTCTCCTTCAAGAACATGATTTTAATACTTGAAAGGAAGCTTCGTCGTAACAAACATAAGTTACATTAACGAAATTTATTATTGAAGTGGAAATTCTTCAGATGGAGCAACGAGTCGAACGCTCTGGAACAAATTTCGCCAAGAGGGCTTTAAGTGTTATTACTACGGGATAGGTCCCGCGCCGTGGCGTCGCGGTCTAAGGCATCCCACCTAGGACTCGCGTTACGGAATGCGCGCTGGTTCGAGTCCTCATGGGGGAAGAAATTTTCTCATGAAATTTCGGCCAGTGTATGGGACCGGTGCCCACCCAGCATCGTGATGCACTTGGGGAGCTACGATAGGTAGCGAAATCCGGTTGCGAATACCAGCTATAACGGCTGGGGGGATCATCGTGCTAACCACACGATACCTCCATTCTGGTTGGATGATCGTCCACCTCTCCTTCGGCATGTGGGCGTGAGGCCAGCAGCCGGCTGGTCGGTCTAGGCCCTTCACGGGCTGTAGCGCCACGGATTATTATTATTACTACGGGATAGTATGTTGCTATGTTATCGCGTGAATAATATACAGTACAGCGTCTCGTTTAGGCACAGTAAAAACGTAATTTAAGTGCAGGTAACTTGTAGGGGAGGACGAGCCGTACGATAAACACGAGGGATGCACAAGGTTTTAGTTACACCATTTAAGATGGAGTATTAATTTAAATTATATTTTCCAAAAACACACAAAACACCTGGTTGAGTGTTAGAGAAGGCCGTATGGCCTTAACTCTGCCAGGTTAAATAATTATTATTATTATTATTATTATTATTATTATTATTATTATTATCATCATTATTAACTTATTATTATTAAGTTATTAAAACAAAAGAACACAAATTGCATAACTATTTAACAAACAAGCAATAAAATTGTAAGGTTGAAATAATTCAATATAATAAATCAAATTTTGCATTTTTTACGGTCATGAATAGGCTTCATATTCCAGCTACCTAAAGACTGAAGTTAAAGACTCATTGGGTACATAGTACGCCGAACACAGGTAATGCAACGGATAAGGATATAAACAAACAGGTCGTCGCTGCGTGTTCGTGGGGTACAGTCAACTCCCGACATTCTGAAGCTATACTAGTAAACACATGCTTGAGCAGTGATGTTCATTTTTGTCTTGATCTTTGCAGTGAATACTAACATGCATTCGTAAGTTACGGAACTTGAAATGATTTCATATTAGGTTCGTTCCAACAAGCGGTTCATGGATCAGTTCATGTACGGTCCCTATACCATCTTATGCGCATGCGCTAGTTGAGCATCTGCTATGGGATTGAAACTGGACTGGACGCTGTTGGAACGCTTTCGCGGATCGTTATGTACTAAATCCAGAGATGCTATAACTGTGATCATCTTTGCTAAGAACGGGATGCTTATTATTATTATCGTTTTGCAGCTAATTCTAATTGCAGAAAATAGAATTTCGATCATGTTCTATAAAAAGATGACAATAAATATGGAAGGCAAGAATTCCGCTAATTCAATGTCGTGTACTGGGGAACTCTCATCTAAAAATAGTTCTTTTTTTTAATTATTAATGTATGTACGTCATTTATTATACTTTTAATCAAAGCTGCATGTTGAAATTGTAATTAACTATTTAAATACCCAAATAATTTCCATTCTCTTTCTTTTTGGCGAAAATTTAAATTAAATCTCTAGTTTTATTACTCGTCTGCACTGTCACTTTTCATCTTAACCTCATTGATGTGAACAGTCGAGCATGTCTTTCTTCAGTATCCAGGAGACGTTGGTGAGCTTATGCGCATGCGCGTCTGGCGTACTCTTCCGTACATGCCTCAATCCGCGGACTATTTCTGACCGTTCCGAACCCGTGTCAAAAGCTTGTTGGAACGCCCGACTGCAGTACATGTTTCCGGTTCAGGACTGGTTCGGATTGTGTTGGAACGCTTTTTCTGTACTGCGCATGCTCACGATGGTTACGGACGGTTCCTGACTGCTGTTGGAACGAACTTATTACAAGAAATTCTTTCAATAGCATATGACGTTATTGGTGCTGATGTAGTACAAGATATTCTTATTGTCTAATATTTTTTCGTGTTTCAGTAGGATATTGCATGTCGCTCATCATTGAAAATCCACTAATTTTCTATGTACTTTTCTAGAAATTCCCTAAAATGAAGATTATTTAATTTATTAATTGGGGTGTTGGCACTGAACATCATGGTAGGCTACAAAAATCCATGCTAAACGTCGCTCGAGTTAATATCTTCATAATTTTCAGATTTTGGTGGTACCGTACTGTTTCTTTTGGATTATGTTCAACACACTTTCTGTGCCTTTTGCTATTGCAATGCCTTTCAGTGCACTGTTTTTGTCACTTTTACGTTTATTTTACACAATTTATATGTAATGTTGTCTATATTGACAGTGAAAATATTAGTTCAAATATCCTCAACTATGCTCTGCAATATTACACGACTGAGCGTCTTACCTAATGCATTTTACCTCTGCAATGAACCAATCAGCCACAAAGATGTAGTGACATATTTAAATAATACCACTAGTAAGAGCAGTGATCGATAAGACTACTCCCTCTAACTGCGTCCCGGTTTTTACTTTCTAGAGGAAGAGGGCAGAGGACGCGTAACTATTTTGTATATGAACGTACCTGTAGACCACATATACTTCGAATCAGGCAACTTCGTTCCAGGTTCCTGGTAGCTGGAATATGGAGCCTAGTCATGAATTTCATTCTCTGTATGACTAATATAATATCACCGTCTTCTGTGGCCGAATTAACAAAATTACAGTATATTGATCTGAAGTACAACACTATTTCCTAAACATAATTATCCCGTCTCAAGGTGTACCTGAATGAATTGAGCTTTGAGAAAGGATAATTATGTTAGGAAATAGTGTTGTCACTTCAGACCAATATACTGTAGTTTTGTTAATTCGGCCATAGAAGACGGTGATATTATGTTAGTCATTCAGAGAATGAAATTCATGACCGTAAAAAAATGCTGCTTGAAAGCAACATCATATAAGTAGCAAAATAATGCAGAAGATTTTAATTGTTGTTCATAATTTAAAATCCCTTTTAAACTAGAGAGGTTATTTAAAGTTAATTTAAATGTTTTTAATTGTTATTCCCCATTTAACATCGTCCGTCTTGAAGTAGACCTACAGGGGCTACTCAGAAATGATACAGAAAATTTTAATTGGTGTTCCCCATTTAACGTCTCTTTTAAACTATAGAAGCTATTCATTTGCAGAATCGTTCAATTTTTATTACTCATTTAACGTAACTAATAATGATAATAATAATAATAATAATAATAATAATAATATTAATAATAATAATATTAATAATAATAATATTAATAATAATAATAATAATAATTTATTTAACCTGGCAGAGTTAAAGCTATACAGTCTTCTCTAACACTCAACCAGGAAACTACAACCAACTACAGAAGCTATTCAAAGATTATGCAGAAAATTTTAATTGTTATTTCTCATTTAACGTCCCTTTTGAACTACAGAAGCTATTCAAAGATTCTGCAGAAGTTTTTAATTGATATTTTTCATTTAACGTTCCTTTTGAACTACAGAAGCTATTCAAAGATTCTGCAGAAGTTTTTAATTGTTATTTCTCATTTAACGTCCCTTTTGAACTACAGAAGCTATTCAAAGATTCTGCAGAAGTTTTTAATTGTTATTTCTCATTTAACGTCCCTTTTGAACTACAGAAGCTATTCAAAGATTCTGCAGAAGTTTTTAATTGATATTTTTCATTTAACGTTCCTTTTGAACTACAGAAGCTATTCAAAGATTCTGCAGAAGTTTTTAATTGTTATTCCTCATTTAACGTCCCTTTTGAACCACAGAAGCTATTCAAAGATTATGCAAGAAGTTTTAATTGTTATTCCTCATTTAACGTCCCTTTTGAACTACAGAAGGTATTCAAAGATTATGCAAGAAGTTTTAATTGTTATTCCTCATTTAACGTCCCTTTTGAACCACAGAAGCTATTCAAAGATTATGCAAGAAGTTTTAATTGTTATTCCTCATTTAACGTCCCTTTTGAACTACAGAAGCTATTCAAAGATTCTGCAGAATATTTTAATTGTTATTTCTCATTTAACGTTCTTTTTAAACTACAGAGGTTATTAAGAGATTATGTAGAAGTTTTTAATTGTTATTCTTCGTTTAACGTCCCTCTTCAAACTACAGAGGCTACCCAGAGATGATGTAGAAGTATATAATTGTTATTTCTCATTTAACTTTTCCTGTTCAGATAGTTATATATATGTTTTAATTTATATTATATATATATATATATGTTTTAATTTATATTAAGTTACTCATATTTTAATGTGCCTTTCAAATTACAGGGGCTGTTCAGAGATGAAGAAGTTACTGCAATTAATTACACGCACACAGCCGTTCTCTGGGAGAATCGCATAAAATCTGAAAGCAATGGAATAAAATTGCGGTTACGGTAGACAACTGTTACCTGCTTGGTGAATAAATGATTAATTTTGCAGAGACCTGCTGTGGTACCAAGTACATTGGAAGTGTTTTAAATTTCGACCTGCTCCTTTCATGTCAGGATTACTTCATTCATATTATAACATGTCATCGACTGTTAATGCCTTCTGTAGTATGAAAGGGCGTGAATATAAAGTATTGCAGGAAAAAAATTACTCTGTAATAATTCAAGTCAAATGTTTCCAATTATTTTAACCACATCTCTGTCATAGAATGATCTCAATTAGAATACAGTCACGCCTTGGGACTTTGCATATACCGCTGCATTTTAATTTAGTTCTGAAATAATTAAAATTCTAAGCCAGTAATAAAAAACAAGAGATAGAGTGACGCCAAAAAAGGGGAAATTTCTGCTCCTATTTTGTCATGCAATTTATCTTTGTTCGGGAGACAGGACCACATACAAACGCAAGGTTTCAGGTGTCCCTAGAGGAAGACTCCATGATACAAGAATAACCAAACCGCAGAGTCAAATCCATTATAATAACGCATTAATCAATTAACCCAATTTAATTCCAGTCCGTATTTTAGAGGACGATGATAAAACTGTTTGTTCTTCGTTGCATTTCGGCAGTAAAATGTAATTTTACGTTGGATAAATTCAAATTTACCTCGTAGGTCAAACCATTGTTCCAATTTAAACCACGGATCAATAAACCACACACTGATATAACGAAATAAAGAATGATGCTATTCTGTAAGGATGCCAAGCTGGAACTATGTATATACAAAGGGATGCTGAAATATTGCAGTCAAAAACTTTTATTCCCCCCGTGAAGATTGAATGCAATAACACAGTGTTAGAAAAAATACATGCCTACATTATTTAGAGCTTAATATGGAACTGTTAATGTGCTCTCGTCAAAACGTTCCCTAAAACTGTAAAAATAAATGTTCACAGCAGGTAGACAAACATAAAACATAGTTGCCCATTCTAACTGCAATGTGGAGAATTTGAAGCTTGAATGAAATACTGTCGAAAAATTCATTAGATCCGACCTTGAGTTGGTAGTACTTACTCAGCTGCTACAACACAGTATAATAATAATAATAATAATAATAATAATAATAATAATAATAATAATAATAATAATAATTTATTTTAGCTGGCAGAGTTGAGGCCGTAAGGCCTTCTCTTCCACTCAACCAGCAAAAAATATATACATATGCATGAACTTACAAAGAATTCAACAATTTGATTTAGATGAGAGTTACATGTATATAAGAGTTATTTACGAATTAAACAACAAAATACTATGAACTATTAATTAAACACTGAAATAAACTGTGTAGCAGAATTAAGCTAAAATACATAGAATGTTAATATATTTCAAATAATATTAGATAACAGAAAGAGATTATTATGAGACAATTTTGAAAATACAGCACTATCAGGATGATGTCTAAAGAAAGAAGTAACAATGTAGTCAGTGATAGTTTAAATCAGTATGGGCGAATCCAGAAATGCATATAGAGTGTTAGTTGGGAGGCCGGAGGGAAAAAGACCTTTAGGGAGGTCGAGACGTACATGGGAAGATAATATTAAAATGGATTTAAGGGAGGTGGGATATGATGATAGAGAATGGATTAATTTTGCTCAGGATAGGGACCAATGGCGGGCTTATGTGAGGGCGGCAATGAACCTCCGGGTTCCTTAAAAGCCAGTAAGTAAGTAAGTAAGTAAGTAAGTAAGTAGCCAGTAAGTAAGTAAGTAAGTAAATAAGTAGTAAGTATGATTGGAGTGAAATGCTAATAAGGTTATTTTTTAAGCTGTTTTTAAAGGTGTTTATTGTCTTGCAGCCCCTAATACTTTGTACAGCCCCTAATACTTTCGGTGAATCGTAAGTAATGCCATTAATTTCAGGGGTTATTCTTTGAGATATGGGAAACAAAAAAGTTGAATAAGTTTTGTTCGTTTTTGCTTTCTTTTCGAGATAAGAATTGTTTTATATGAAACATTTCATAGCGTGTAACGAGCGTCGGCTATTATAAACCAATAATATAATTAAACGTCTCGCGCCGTGGCGTCGCGGTCTAAGGCATCCTGCCTAGGACTCGCGTTACGGAATGCGCGCTGGTTCGAATCCTCACGGGGGAAGATATTTTCTCATGAAATTTCGGCCAGCGTATGGGACCGGTGTGCACCCAGGATCGTGATGCACTTGGGGAGCTACGACAGGTAGCGAAATCCGGTTGCGAATACCAGCCATAACGGCTGGGGGGATCATCGTGCTAACCACACGATACCTCCAGTCTGGTTTGATGATCGTCCACCTCTGCTTTGGCATGTGGCCGTGAGGCCAGCAGCCGGATGGTCGGTCTAGGCCCTTCACGGGATGCAGCGCCACGGATTATTATTATTAATATAATTAAACAGCTGGGATCGTCTTCTTTTCTTTTCTAGCAGTAATACCAATCGTATTCCACTACGGAATTTAACTTAACGGAGACTCTGTAATACGGCACGTTCAGTTAAACTCACGGTTAAGTTTAACTTATGTTTAACATAATCTTTAAATTAATCGTATTTATAAAACCGGGTCTAAGGTACAGGGATCATATGCGGAGACAAAGAGGAAGGCAGAAAATAGGAAAGACTTCGGAATGCTGGGTTTGCAGTTAAAGACCTGCCCTTGGGCAGAACACTATGAATGAATGAATTATTTCTCTCTGACTTTGCTTCTTTAGTTTATACGTATTCGTTTCCAAAGTGGTACCCTAATTTTTTGAGCAGTATATAAGAACAAAGACAATTTCCTAAATTCATCTTCCGTATCAGAGATGTTGACGACATAGCCCAATTTGAGTAAATGAGAGGTTTGTCGGAAGAAAGGCGGATAGACCTATACGCCCTTCTTCGGGAAAACGGTTTAAAATGTAGTGAATAATTCGCTAATATAGTAGCGAAATTTTATTTCGATTGTACTGTACATACCTGCAGGACAGGGCTGCGTGCGTGCGTGCGTGCGCGATTTAGTCAGTCAGTCTACAAGTAGAGCTAGTGCTGCGCGTTACCACATACTGTACTGTGTGTGTTTTCTCTTGGTAGACACTAAGCAAATATATATATAGTTCAATTTAGTCAGTCCAGTTGTTTCCTTTGACTACTTTTTATGTTCATTATTGTCCTTGCTTTAAGAGTAAACGAACTTATGAAACTCATAGATTCAGACGGAAATATTTTATATTCTATAAAGAGATTTGTTACAATATTCAGATTTTTGGGCTTATTGTTATCAGGTTTATAAAAAGAATAAATTTTATTTATTTATGTTCACACAAAATGGAGATTTTCTTTTTCTGTTATATTCAGACATTTTGCTTTGCGTACTGAATGTCTACTCAGTATATTCTGAGATGTTGATATTTATTTGTCATTCAACTTTACAATTCACAGTTATGGTGGACCTTCACATTTCTGTTTTTCGATCCACCATCCCTTTAATACATATAACTCTTTTCTATTAAGGTATTCTTTGCCGAGAATTTCTTGATTGCTTTCTAATGTTCTATTATGACTGAATTGCTATATGTCCTTCCCCCTCTATCCTCTTCTATTCTCTCCCTCCTACCTAGACTGTTTCCCTTCCATTCCTAAATTTCCTATTTTATTACCCCTATCCATATATTTATTTCGATAATACTCCTACAGTTATAGTACCCCTGCTACTACTCCCAATCTAAAACATTGAAAAACATCAAATATCTAATTCACTTAAATTACACTTCCAATTTCTCTCTCATTCCACTTCACATTTGTTCAGATATCATTGTATTCATTGTTTGATAGTTTATCTTATTACACTCTTACCCTATCTTCTTACACTAACACTTTCTTCTCTGTTCCTTTTCTTACACTTTTGCCACCCCCAACTTTTCTGCACTCACTTTTTAGCACTCTTCTTCTTCGCTATAACCTCTCCAACACCCTATCTATTCAGTCCTCACAATCACTAAAATCTGGTAGTCGCTTCCTTCCTACACTCGTTCTTCTCATGTCTTCTCTTGCATTTCCTCCATTAGTCTTGTCTATGCTCCTGACCTCAGACACTACCAGTTGTTTCCCTAATCCTTCGTCCGCAGTGTTTTATATCTGCCTCACGTTATGTTTTCCTCCTTGGTTTATTCTGGTCAGCTGTTTCGTACTCGAAGTAGACGTCAGGTATCGTCATTGTCCATCTCTCGTTTCATTGATATTGAAGTTTTGTGTCGTATGCATTTTTCCATTCTTCCTAGCGTGCTGCCTTGACGTACGCATATTTACTCAGTATATGTGAAATAATGTAAATTACTTTAGAAGTAGATAACAAATGTCATAAAATGTATCTTTGATTCAATTCCGTGTGAAATTTACATCTGAAATCTACATTAAATCCCCTAAGCAAATCATTATATGGATAGAAATGTTTAGTTTAAATGTAGTTCTGTTTATAAGTATGCATACGGATGTAATTATTTGACTTTATTTGAACTGTTGTATCAGTGAAGCGAGGTGAGTCAGTGAAGTTATGGTTTTACAGTGCAGTGAACAGTTCCGATCAGTGATAATTTATAGCGTCAATGAAATGTGTTCTATAGTGTCAGTGAAATGTGTTACAGAGTGTCAGTGAAATGTGTGCTAAAGTGTCAGTGAAATGCGTCATAGTGCTACTACAGGGAATGAGATGAGAGTAAAGTGAAAGACTATTGAAACTTATGTAGGACCTATACATAATTATGTAGGTTGTGTTGTAAAATTAGGTATTTTATTTTAGGTTTTATTATTATTGTGTTAAATTGTATTGTGTATTCTTAATGTATTGTGTATAAAATTGTATATGTGTTGTAAATTGTATTGTGTATTGTAGATTTTATTGTGTATTGCTTATCATTTTATTGTGTATTGTTAATATTGTATATACCACTGCCACCGGGTGCTTGCCCACTTGCAGTGTAAATAAATACATACATATATAAAGGGCGTATAGACCGAAGTTTTATAAGGTACAAATATAGGCTAAGGAAATTTAATAATATAAATTGCCTAAATGCTACAAAACTTTATACTCGCTAAGATTTTTAATTTAATGTATAATTTTGTCCACTATCTGTATAACATTTTATTCAGGTGCGTTTTAAAATCTTAGAGTCGACCTCGTTGGCGAGTTGGTATAGCGCTGGCCTTCTATGCCCAAGATCGCGGGTTCGATCCCGGGCCAGGTCGATGGCATTTAAGGGTGTTTAAATGCGACAGGCTCATGTCAGTAGATTTACTGGCATGTAAAAGAAATCCTGCGGGACAAAATTCCGGCACAACCGGCGACGCTGATATAACCTCTGCAGTTGCGAGCGTAGTTAAATAAAACATAACATAAAAAATCTTAGATTGCCTGTCTCTCAATTCACCATATTGACGTATACGCCCTTTTTCCGGCAAACCCCTCAAATATCATTAATAACTTTCCATAGCGTTACAGTACTTTCTCTTGACTTCGTAGAATGAGGAAGTAGAATTTTATTGTGAAAGCGACAGAGACTGTCGAATAGTTGCTAGGAGATAGGGTCGAGTCAGACATGACCCTGCCTGCGCGGTAACTCTAGAAATCTAACCTCGATAATTGACATCGCATCGCTCGAGCTAAACTCGAGTTCCTGAGCCCATGATCGTGTTACAGCAGCGTCTTCGTAATCGTCATTTGCGGACTCCCTATTGCCTTCGTTAGAACGCCATATTACCTCATCACTGAGAGGGGATTTGTTTCTCGAGATTATAACGACGTACGTCTGCATTATTCGGAGACAAAATGAAATTCTATACAAGTTGGCCATAAATACGTTGAATCTTCTCCAGTAATTTCATTGAAAAATTTCTGTACAACGATATTGAACATAATACTTACTTACAAATGGCTTTTAAGGAACCCGGAGATTCATTGCCGCCCTCACGTAAGCCCGCCATTGGTCCCTATCCTGAGCAAGATTAATCCAGTCTCTATCATCATATCCCACCTCACTCAAATCCATTTTAATATTATCTTCCCATCTACGTCTCGCCCTCCCCAAAAGTCTATTTCCCTCCGGTCTCCCAACTAAATTTCTATATACATTTCTGAATTCGCCCATACGTGCTACATGCCCTACCCATCTCAAACGTGTTATTTAATATTCCTAATTATGTCAGGTGAAGAATACAATGCGTGCAGTTCTGCGTTGTGTAACTTTCTCCATCCTTCTGTAATTTCATCTCTCTGAGCCCCAGATATTTTCCTAAGAACCTTATTCTCAAACACCCTTAATCTCTGTTCCTCTCTCAAAGTGAGAGTCCAAGTTTCACAACCATACAGAAAAACTGGTAATATAACTGTTTTATAAATTCTAACTTTCAGATTTTTTCACAATAGACTAGATGATAAAAGCTTCTCAACCAAATAATAATAAGCAATTTCCATATTTATTCTGCGTTTAATTTTCTCCCGAATGTCATTTATATGGATTTGAGGGAGTTGGGATATGATGATAGAGACTGGATTAATCTTGCTCAAGATAGGGACCAATGGCGGGCTTATGTGAGGGGGCAATGAACCTCCGGGTTCTTTAAAAGCCAGTAAGTAAGTAAGTGTCATTTATATTTGTTACTCTTGCTCCAAGATATTTGAATTTTTTCCACCTCTTCGAAGGATAAATCTCCAATTTTTATATTTCCATTTCGTACAATATTTTGAACATAATATCTCGCCAAATTTGATAAAACTCTTTAATAGGAATACATCAGTTTCCTTCTAATATCTACGTTTCTATTATGGTGATCGAAAATTACTAAAACTGGCCTTGTAACTAAGGACCGTACTTTGTCCCAGGAGGCCATAAGATTAAGTATTACAAAAATTTTTAAGTGAACAACGTGCGTGTGCCTAGCAAGCCATGTACTTGACTGACTGCTTACGCTACTCTTGTTTCGTAAAATGGGGCAGAACAAAACATGGACCACTTTAACAAATTATACTAACGTTTACTATTTAAATTGTTTAAAGTATGAACACTAGACTACGCTATTTTTAATATTTACACTATAATAAATCATGAAGTCTACACCTGTGGAGTAACGGTCAGCGCGTCTGGCCGCGAAACCAGGTGGCCCGGGTTCGATTCCCGATCGGGGCAAGTTACCTGGTTGAGGTTTTTTCCGGGGTTTTCCCTCAACCCAATACGAGCAAATGCTGGGTAACTTTCGGTGTTGGACCCCGGACTCATTTCACCGGCATTATCACCATCTCATTCAGACGCTAAATAATCTAGATGTTGATAAAGCGTCGTAAAATAACCCACTAAAAATAAATAATACTAATAAATAATGAATACTTACATTGATAAAACATTATTTACACCGGACTCATTTCACCGGCATTATCACCATCTCATTCAGACGCTAAATAACCTAGATGTTGATAAAGCGTCGTAAAATAACCCACTAAAAATAAATAATACTAATAAATAATGAATACTTACATTGATAAAACATTATTTACACCGGACTCATTTCACCGGCATTATCACCATCTCATTCAGACGCTAAATAACCTAGATGTTGATAAAGCGTCGTAAAATAACCCACTAAAAATAAATAATACTAATAAATAATGAATACTTACATTGATAAAACATTATTTACACTATTAACCTTATGTACAGTGTTGTGTATTGCAATGCAAGGTATTTTATGCCATAATACAATGAAAATTAAACATAACGTAAGCGTTAACTTAAGAATGTAAACGTTACGATAAAATCACATCAGTCATGATGGGGACATAAACATAATTGCAAATTTGGTAACCATGGAAACATAACAACGACGCCATTTCCTCATATTCTGTCGTATACTTCAACATGGACCACTTTAACAAATTATACTAACATTTACCATTTGAATTATTTAAAATATGAACACTAGAATATGCTATTTTTAATATTTAGGCCTACATTATAATAAATAATGAATACCTACATTGATCAAACATTACTTACACTATTAACCTTATGTACAGTGTTGTGTATTGCAATGTAAGGTATTTTATGCCGTAATACTATAGCCTACTTATTTTGAAAATTAAACATAACGTAAGCATTAATTTAAGAATGTAAACGTTACGATAAAATCACGTCATTCGTGATGGTGACATAAACATAACCGGAAAGATACTTGGTAACCATGGAAACATAACAACGACGCCATTTCCTCGTAAACTTTCATGTTAACATCTAAGGACAATATTAATGTCAGTGTTTATGTGAATCATTATGAATGATCCCATTTGATAACCTGTGTTTATGTTACGGTTATGTTTAATTTTCATTGTGAATGGGCCTTAAATAATGCATGATCACGTAAGCCTTCATTCTTTATGATAGTGTATAGTGAAAATAGTCCACACCTGTAGAGTAACGGTTAGTGCGACTGGCCGCGAAACTAGGTGGCCCCGGTTCGAATTCCGACTGGGGCAAGTTACCTCGTTGAGGTTTTTTTTTCCGGGGTTTTCCCCTCAATCCAATATGAGCAAATGCTGGGTAACTATTGGTGTTGGACCCCGGATTCATTTCACCGGCATTATCACCTTCATCTCATTCAGACGCTAAGATGTTGATACAGCGTCGTAAAATAATCTACTAACAAATAGTGAAAATAGCCTATTTCAGTGTGCATACTAAAGAGCTGTTAATACATTTACTACTTTCAAAAGCCGATTCTCAGAGAGACGTTTTCATTCCCTAGAATATGATCTTTCTTCATAGGCCTTGTAGCATATTTATTTTTAATATATCAATTTTTCTTCATTATATTAATAATTTCTTAGATCCAAATTGTCTTATTTAACACTAAATTGTACTTGTTTAACTCTTCAGAATTACATGTAACTAAACACATCTACATTTTGCTATTATTATTATTATTATTATCATTATTATTATTATTATCATTATTATTATTATTATTCCATTGTTGTCTATATTGATGTTATTTATATTGGATATGTATTTTTCTTCTCTTTACTGATTAAATTGAAGAGGTCTTATGGCATTAACTTTGCCAGTACCGTAAAAATAATCAAATAAATAAGTGAAAAAAAATTTAAATTGTAGAGAAAGTCATTGTAGTATCACTCTGTATCACTAGAATGCATTTTGAACTGTCTTCAAGGTCAAGTTTTGAAGCATTAACTGAACACCACTACAGAACAAACAATATGCAAGTGTTCCCTCATACACGAAGATCAATACGTAGTAAATATGCATTCATAGATAGTTGCTAATCACTAGGATCGCTACTATCGCCTCATTACAGACAATGCGAAATAGTACCGGCACACACTATTGTTCCTAGCAACCTCACAACTCAAGCTTCGTGACTATCTACTATATTGTGCTCATAGTATCTATGTCACGCGCCAACATGACGTCACGCCAATATAGACCCAGTTTATGAACAACTAACCTTAACTCCGTACGCCCTGAGACAGAATACGACCCCTACTTATGTCTTATAATATAATTCATGTGCATGTATGTTTCCATCCCAATAACTGTTATTCGCGTGAGTTGATTTGGATCAAACCTGATACTCGTGTGACAAGTCTTACTATTTAATCTAGGGAATTTCCAGGAGAATTAATGAAAATGTAGATCTTACATCTACATTAGCTTTGAGCTGTAGATCAAGTCAAAAGTTTATACAAAAACATGAACTACACAAATATAAAGAATAACTGCATGTTTTTTCTTCTACCAGAGGAAATTTGATTTTTTTTAAATAAATCTAAATATTATCCTACCCTTCGTCTTTGCATCGAGATTGGTTATCGTAATTTTCAACTCTTATTTATTCTGTAATTTTGTAAGAGCGCGCTGCCGACTTCCATAGTATTTGCAAAACTTGTTTAGTTTCAAGTCCTCTAAAACTCTATAAAGTTTGGGGAGGTAGTTCATAGCCTATACGCCCTGCATAACGACAATAGAAAAGAGATGTTTGTGGATGTCTAGCTCTAAACTAAGTTACGACTCCCAACCATCTTTCTTCAACCACTGGGTTCATGGACTCTGTGCATGGTACTTAAATGTATTGTTCATGCTGAAACCATGTAACAAAACAATCGTAACTATTGGTTTATTTTCAAAATAAGTTTCCGGATTCCCTTGGGGCGCGCACATGTGGAAAGAATGCCATTAAACCGTGTGCAATCAGGCGTAATGACATGCGGTACACTTCCTGCAGGCACGGCATCGCTTCACGCTTTTGCAGATGAGAAGTCTTAAATATGGTAATTGTCTCGCGAAGACTACAGTAATAACATGGGACACGTCGAGGAGAGACAAACTGAGGTTCGCGAAACAAATGCAGCAAGTTCTTATTGTTTTCTGTCATCTCTAGAGTTGCCAACCCTGCCGTATTTCCCAGAATCTCCGGAATGTGGCTCTAATGAAGAGAAGACGGAGATGGAGAAAAGACGTAGATGACGGAGATGGAGAGAAGACGGAGATGGAGAGAAGTCGGAGATGGAGAGAAGTCGGAGATGGAGAGAAGTCGGAGATGGAGAGAAGACGGAGATGGAGAGAAGACGGAGATGGAGAAAGACGGAGCTGGAGAAAGACGGAGATGGAGAAAGACGGAGATGGAGAGAAGTCGGAGATTGAGAGAAGACGGAGATTGAGAGAACACGGAGATGGAGAGAAGACGGAGATGGAGAAAGACGAAGATGGACAAAAGACGGAGATGAAGAAGAGACGGCGATGAAGAGAAGTCGGAGATAGAGAGAAGACGGAGATGGAGAGAAGATGGAGATGGAGAAAGACGGAGATGGAGAGAAGACGAAGATGGAGAAAGACGGAGATTGAGAGAAGGCGGAGATGGAGAGAAGTCGGTGATGGAGAGAAGTCTGAGATCGAGAGAACAAGGAGATCGAGAGAAGACGGAGATGGAGAAAAGACGGAGATAGAGAGAACACGGAGATGGAGAAAGACGGAGATGGAGAGAAGAGAAGGTGGAGAAAGACGGAGATGGAGAGAAGGCGGAGATGGAGAGAAGTCGGAGATGGAGAGAAGTCGGAGATGGAGAGAAGACGGAGATGGAGAGAAGTCTGAGATCGAGAGAACACGGAGATCGAGAGAAGACGGAGATGGAGAGAAGACGGAGATGGAGAAGACGGAGATGGAGAGAAGTCTGAGATCGAGAGAACACGGAGATCGAGAGAAGACGGAGATGGAGAAAAGACGGCGATGGAGAGAAGACGGAGATGGAGAAAAGACGGCGATGGAGAGAAGACGGAGATGGAGAGAAGACGGAAATGGAGCAAAGACGGAGATGGAGAGAAGGCGGAGATGGAGAGAAGTCGGAGATGAAGAGAAGACGGAGATGAAGTCAGAGATGGAGAGAAGACGGAGATGGAGAAAAGACGGAGATGGAGAAAAGACGGAGATGGAGAAAAGACGGAGATGGAGAAAAGACGGAGATGGAGAAAAGACGGAGATGGAGAGAAGACGGAGATGGAGAGAAGACGGAGAAAAGATGAAGATGAAAAAACAGAGTGAAGACAGATGAAGAAGAAAAAAATACATGGAAAAAGCGGAAAAAAATAATTCCCGTAATTTAATTGTGAATCTTTCTAAATATGTAAAGGAAGAAGAAGGAAGAGAAAAGACCTGTTGATTTTGAGAAATGGATTAAATAAGAGAAAAATTATACTATTTGAAATAGAGAAAAGAGCAGAACGGAATTTCAGTGATGGAATATTCGTCTCAATGAAACCATCGATGGTGAATAAGAAGTAAGAGACAGGAAGTGGCGGTAGAGAAATAGCACATTTTAGAACTACCTATTTAATGATTCCATCCTCAGGGATATATCTTTCGTCACTAGAACGGTCCCTGATGATGGAATCAATAACTATTTCCGTAACGCTGGAAAACTAAAAATAACACGCTGTTGAGGCACCAAACCTAAACCACAATTACCACGATATCTCTATCTCAACTTCTTTAAAATTATGTGGACTCTGGTCGACTGTAGCACGGTGTGGGAATTAATTTCTAGGGAGATAGAATTACATTTTCGGGTTAACACGTACTTCCATTTATAAGAGATATGACACCGTTTTTATCAGAATGTCTCTTACAAGAAATGCTTTTAGTGTGATGAAAATATGATTTCCTATTACAAACTGCATTTCAGAATTTCTGACAGAATTGCCAGGTTTTCTATGATAGATGTTTTTAGTACCAGTGACTAAATATATCAATGCAGTAGACAATTTTATGAAGTCCTTTCATTATTTAACAGAAATACACGTTCTTTTATAAAATATATTCTCAGTACATACGACGAAATATGCTTTTGTACAAGGTGTATCAGAATTTTTGATTGAAATAATGTAAATACGTCTATAGGCCTACGGAAAGGTCACAGGAGAAATCAGGGTTACGGAACAGGGCAACGGAATCAGGGAACGAAAGTGTAAGTTTTGTGTTTAACATGCCAGATACCCCGTGGTTTCCCTTTTCACTCCATTCTGTATAGCCCAGGGCTGGGCACCGGGAGCGAATCCAATCTGTAAACGGGGACGCTTAATATTCAACTGTCACGGCATCAACGCGGTGTTCGCCGGGGAAGAAAGGGGTTGAAGAGAAGTCATATGGCTCCCCGTCAGAGAGTAGAATCCGCTTTTGATGTCCAGCCATGGTATAGCCTATAATGTGCCTCGTGGTGCTCTTTTTATGTAATTGTCGAATATCCTTTACGGAAAAAATCGGAGAGTAGTGGAGTAGTGGCCAAGAAGCTTGGTGCTAGAATAATCACTTCCTCTCAGCCTCAAGCATTTTCGCATACCTACTAAATGCCTGTCCTCCCATTTCTCCTTTCATTCATTCATTCATTCATTCATTCATTCATTCATTCATTCATTCATTCATTCATTTATTCATTTATTTATTTATTCGTTTTTTCTCTTTCAAAATTCTCTCATGTTCCTCCAAACAAAAGAAGTGGAAAATGGAGTGAGACAAGTGACCAACAGGTCTTGGAGCTCACATAGATTCTTCCTCACAGCCCCACATTTCCTTATAAGTTAAATAGCGCGATCGTGTACAGTGTAATGGTTTCACCGTCATTTCCCTCTTAATTCATTCACTCGTCCATTTTCATTCATTCATTTGTATTCATCCATTCATTTTCATTCATTCATTCATTCATTTTCATTCATTCATTCATTTTCATTCATTCATCCATTCATTTTTATTCATCCACGCATTTATTTTCATTCATTCATTCATTCTTAAGGATGTTTTTTTTTTTTATTTACTTTTATGGTTCAAAATATAACTAAGCATTAGAAACATTTAGAAATTTTCTTAAAAGTAAATTAATGAAGGGTAGTTATGCCTAAAAATGATTTTAATAGAAGAGTGGCCCTACTTATTTACGTCAACTCTTCGGAACCAAGATGCCACTATTTGCTTTTAAGTAGATGCTTCTCTGTATTTTTAACGGAAACACTTTTCTACACAAGGGATATCTATATGTTCGACATAAATAAATTCCTCGACGAAATATGGATAACGTATCAGTATTTTTTTAAAGAATCACATTTTATGTATGGCATCACTTCAAATGTATTTTTTCTTTATCAACAATAATAATTATATTTCAATACTCGTCACAATTCTTTTGCAATCCAACGCACAAAAATGGAATAGGCTATATTCTAGCAATGTTTATCACGCTTCAGTATCTCTTACAAACTGAAATTTAACCAAACGGAGATATTTCAAACTTTTACTTCGTAGCCTATCATAACAGGATTTGTATTTTAATTAAAATACATATGTAGCATATGTTTCAATCCATGAGGTGAAAACCGAAGTTGTGAGTAGGCAGATCAGTTTCTATGGAACCGCCTTTATGTGTTCCGTCCGTTTCGATGCTCACATGTTCGGATCTATTCAGAAAGACGATATATTACCATTCAGATCTCAACTGAACAGGATATTATGAAACTTTCATTTATCCGTTTATATGCTGACTGACAAATGAAACCACTGAACACATCAACTACGAATTCTGAACTGCAGGACAGAGAGAGAGAGAGAGATGTCTACAATGTAACGGATTTAGAGTGGGTATAAATCTCAATTAATTATCAACTGTGTTTGCTTTGTTCTATGGTAAATTGATCTGTCTATATATCCAAGTTATTGCAAAGTACCGGTACCATTATTGTCATGTTATGAGCACCACTACAACGTATAACGTTCTATAAACAAACCAACTAATATGACATTCTTGCAAACTTACATTTTCGTTGACAAATTTAGAAAAATATCTGTAGAGGGTCTATATCTTTACAGTTTTCTTAGAGTCAGGTGGGGTAATTCCAACCATGGGGGTATTTCCGTCCATCGCCCTTTTCACTCTTACAATATGTATAAAAATAATTATGTAGACTCTTTTATGAACCATTATGTGCTTCATGTTTCAGGAATACTAACTGAAGAAACTTATTAAAACAGTACTGCCTTAGTTATTATCTAGTTACTGTTGTGTACATAAAATTCCAGTTTTCAGAAGTTGTCGTTTTCGTCACAAAGTGGTCTTAAACACAGGAGTAACTTCTAAGAAGGTAACTTTTTTACGTTACAATTATCACTAGTATCTGTCTGAAAAGTTTCTGAAGCTTATTTTGTATTTTTAATCTACTGAATATTCATTAGAGCCTGGCCGTAATTACCCTATGATTAAAGTAAAATTGGGGTTATTCCGATCATTGGATATTAAAACAATGTAAATTAATTTGTCATTATACTAACGGTTTTGGAACTATTTTTTTCCAGAAAGATGCCCAGGAACAAATCAAAGAAGTTTAACCCCACAAACTCCTTGCAAGACATCCGTAAAGCTGTGGAAGATCTGAAGAGCAAACGATTACCGCAGAGAGATGCATCAGATAAATACGGAGTCCCAAAAGCAATAATTCAAGAAAGAGTTAGTGGCAAAGTCAGTATGAGTACAATAGGTGCATGAAGGACCATGTCACTAAAAGAATAAATAAAAAAGGAAACAGAAGAATGCATTCTTGTGGATAAGTTTGGGTATCTCTGCGACCGCCGTGAGTTACTTAAACTGTTGGAGATTATGTAGGCCTATATAAATTTAAAAAATATATGAAACACGCTCTACTGTAAACGTAAATTATCACTTATCATCGTCACTGTCATCAATCATAAATGCAGTATATACACACGTAGATCTATATAAATTTAAAATATGTATTACATTCAATATTCTTTGTAAAAACATGCAAATGTGATACTTTGGAAACATGCACTCATTGAGGTTTACGTATATGTATAACTGTACATATAAAATTGCATATTTCGGTTAATGTTGTTTTACATTCTCTAATTTTCTCTAAAAAAAATTGAGAATTATGACAAGATATCTACTTTAATGAACATTATCATCCACTGACTGGCTATGTAACAAATGCATGCTAGGGTCTAAACAGGGTGTAAACGATATAATCTTCCAAAAAAAACTGGCGGTAGAGCATACATTACTGAACAAAAAAGTCTCATAAAATGTTTCTGTAACTTTTGTAGTTTCCCTAGAAAAATAGTTAGTTGTGAGTCTGATGTTTTTGGAAATTATAGTAGAACGTCATTATTTACTTCGGTCCGCCATGTACACGTATGTGATGATATCTCTCGAACAATAAATATTAAACTATCAACTCTAAAAACATGATATTTTAGAAATCACAAACAAAAATAGAAGGAAAAAAAAAAACAAAATTTCATTACTACACATGTTTAGTAGACCGAGATGAACAGACTGTATAATTTTGACAGTTTATAACGTTGACACCCTGTATAACACTCTACCCATATATATCGGTACATCTATGTACAGTACATCAAGAAGCATTCCATTTTGTGATCGTGACCATAACAAGAGAAACTGTAATCATGTTTGTACTTTGCGTTTAATTAAATTTGACAAACGCATTTCTTTCAATTACTTTAAACAATAATATGTATCAGTAACGTGTTTTAAAGTATAAAGGGTATTTACACTGCACAAAATACTTTCCAGAGAAAGACAAAATTTCACAAGGTAAAATCTCAGAATTGCCTTCATCACACAGCGTAACAGCAAGGAATGAAATAAATTTGACATACGTATTCCATTATAATTATTACCTTCTAACTTCAGGGTTGAAATTTTCTGACCCATTTTGTCCTCATTTTTGACCTACACTAGACGGTCAAATGTAGCAGAACTCACTTATGTGATCTTCATGACATTGTCTTTATAACAGGCGATAAGTCTCGATTCCTCTTGCGGGACTCAAATCCGGTACAGCTGGACTTCAGCGTAAGTCATTGCGCAGTACTTCTAACATAATGTAACTGTCAGTATATTGATTGTATTGCATATTTTTTGTGATTTTGTTTTAGCGGAATTTTGTTCATTTCTCCACGCATATTTTTAGTTATTTTTTCCTGCGTAGGCCTACACTAAATTGTGGTCACAGCTGTAAGAGCTATAATCAAAAACAACGTTTACAATTTTGACTGTGGTAACACTCAATTCAGCATTCTATCAACAATCAATGTTTTCCATTTCAGCTATGTGTTAGCGCACTTTGACAGAAAACTCAATTTACAGGGTTACAGATGTCGATAAAAAAAATCGGGTGATAATTTCAACATAATATTGAACTATCAAAGAATATCATGGAATACAGAAAACATGCCTCAGTTTGCTTCTTCCTGAGGAGATTTGGTAAAATTATTGTGAAATTCTAGACATATCACTATGTCGGGATTCAACTCTGTAACTCTTTCACACGAATCTCAGATCACAAAGAAGTTTCTATAGTGTATCTCCCGATATCGAAAGCAAGGTTCAGTACTTACTTACTTACTGGCTTTTAAGGAACCCGGAGGTTCATTGCCGCCCTCACATAAGCCCGCCATAGGTCCCTATCCTGTGCAAGATTAATCCGGTCTCTATCATCATATCCCACCTCCCTCAAATCCATTTTAATATTATCCTCCCGTCTACGTCTCGGCCTCTCCAAAGGTCTTTTTCCCTCCGGCCTCCCAACTAACACTCTATATGCATTTCTGGATTCGCCCATACCTGCTACATGCCCTGCCCATCTCAAACGTCGGGATTTAATGTTCCTAATTATGTCAGGTGAAGAATACAATGCGTGCAGTTTTGTAACTTTCTCCATTCTCCTGTAACTTCATCCCTCTTAGCCCCAAATATTTTTCTTAGCACCTTATTCTCAAACACCCCTAACTTATGTTTCTCTCTCAAAGTGAGTGTCCAAGTTTCACAACCATATAGAACAACCGGTAATATAACTGTTTTATAAATTTTTACTTTCAGATTTTTTGACAACAGACTGGATGATAAAAGCTTCTCAACCGAATAATAACAGGCATTTCCCATATTTATTCTGTGTTTAATTTCCTCCTGAGTGTCATTTATATTTGTTACTGTTGCTCCCAGGTATTTGAATTTTTCCACCTCTTCAAAGGATAAATTTCCAATTTTTATATTTCCATTTCGTGCAATATTCTCGTCACGAGACATAATCATATACTTTGTCTTTTCGGGATTTACTTCCAAACCTATTCCTTTACTTGCTTCAAGTAAAATTCCCGTATTTTCCCTAACCGTTTGTGGATTTTCTCCTAACATATTCACGTCATCCGCATAGACAAGCAGCTGATGTAACCCGTTCAATTCCAAACCCTAAGGTTAAGTATGTATAATTATTAAATAATTTGCTCCGAACATTTGCTCATATATCTGTCATTGTCTTAAGAACTTAGTTTCAAGTAGGCTACAGTCGTAGGCTTATTCTAGGTAGCCTATTTGAATAAACACACAGAAACTATTATTATTATTATTATTATCACCATCATCATCATCATCATCATCATCATTATTATTAGATAGCAATTTCTCTTTAGTTATTACTTATTTTTTTGTATTCAGATGTTTAACTTTTATTATTTCTGTTACCATAGTCATAGACATCAGCATTTATTTTACGGTTGTTGCCAAGCTAGCATCTCATTAAATATAGGTTATTAATGTAATATAAAAAGTAAATACTGTTCAACACTTACGTCCATTACTATCGAAATGTTTCCGAAAAACTGATTATTGCCACAGGATTGTCTACTGCAGAAACGAAGTGTAGAGTAGAAATTGAAGGAGTAATATCAGAAGGATTTTTATGAAATTGCATCTTTTTTATAGTAAGCCAGAAACATTGCTGCTCTAATATTTATATGTTATGTGATAAACTGAGTGTTTTGTTAGGACATTTTTTTTGCATTTTTTTGTCTGTTTCAACTCATAAGAGCATCTTTTGTTTTATTCGGTCAATTTTAGGCATTTTCATTTAATTTTGGCCATAAATCCCCTTTATTAATATAAAATAATGTTTATTTTCTTTGGTATCTTCTTTACATATTTTGTCCATTAATACCCATTATTTTGTGTATAATATTTTAATCGTTTTTCTACACAAATATTGCCATTTTAACGTAGTACACTCCATGTAATGGATCAGTCCAACCATCCCTTCAATATAGACTCCTCTATACCTGCTAATTCCGGATAAGAATGGCGCTTGTGATAGACTACATGGAAACTAAAAGTAAAGAATCCATGGCGCTACAGCCCATGAAGGGCCAAGACCGACCAGCTGACTGCTGACCTCACGTCTACATGCCGAAGCAGAGGTGAACGATCATACACGGAAACTACATCAGGTAAAATAATTAATTAAAGTGTACTACTTACAAAAAATTATGTAAAATTTAATTTAATTGCTAGTATAAATATTAAGTAGTACAAAACCTCTTTTCCTACTAAGCCAATTAAGATCAATGTTTAGGGCATTTTTGAAAGATTTTTAGGTCATAAATGAATTGTTTTTAGGACATTTTTTTCATGATTTATAGGTCATCAAATCCTACCCCTTTATCAGAAAATTTTTTCAGTTGATAGCGGAGTACGTTAAAGAGATACCCTGTAACCACTAGTTTTTAATCTCGTTGTCGAAAAGCACTGCAAATAATTTCACGCATCTCCTTTTAGCCTAAAATTGGACAAAGGATGATCAATGTTTCAGAATACGCGGATGATGTGCGTATTGTAAAATATAAATAATGAAATTATGGAGTTACTGGACATTTTAATACACGAGGGATATAAAGTAGGTCTTCATATAAATGCTGAGGAAATTTCAAGACACAAAGATAATAAGACTCCATTGTCTTATGATAATGCTGACTATGCGTTGGAAATTTTAAATATTTGTATCTCAAAATTACAGATAAAAATCTAATGGAAACATAAATTAATCAGTGATTAATAGGGGTCGGATGTTGATGAAATATCATTATTTTTCTTTCAACTTTAAAACTATGCGCTTTAACACTCTAATTCATTTTATGTTATAAAAACAAAATATGTATTTTTATATTGCATTTTTTGCCAGTTTTGTCCGATGTCATTCTTTTATTTCTGGGTCATTAACATCATTTTCTCCTATTCTTATTGATTTTATACGTGGCATTTTTCAAAATTTTCGTTTTATTTTCCAGCAATACTACATACAAATCACAGTTGCTGCTTTTCTACAACTTAGTATTTTTCTTTATTGAGAAAAATTGCCTTCAATCGGTGGTCATAGTGATTCGATAAGATGACAAGGAATGTGACGAAGATAGATTTTACGTCGGGAGTGAGGTTCAGGGTGAGTAGGAGGAAGAAAGAAACAAAATAAGAAAATAATAATTTAAAAAATATGTTAATTTTGTAACTCATTGACTGAAAATGGCCCATCATAAAAAGTTAAGTAACAAAGCATTGACTAATGTATTACAGCGAATTTGCGGTGTGATAATAAGAGACCTATGTTGTACAATACATGCATTTATCCAATATAGTTTATATTCAAAAGGAAATAATAATTATTAAAATCATTGATGAAGTTGTATCTTATTCCACTGCGATCACTGACACACTATGGTGTTAGATCATCCTAAAGTAGCATTCTTTTCTGCGTATCTTCAATCAACATGCATGATAAGAACGCCACAGACTAAAATAATAAATAAAAACTGTTACAGCAAGTTTTGTTATTTTCGTTGCAATCAATAAATGTCAGTTTTACTTTAGTTTAAACATCGTACCTCACTCTGTGTTGCGGTGTACAACTATAATCATCAGTGAATTTATATTAATTGAAATTTTTTTAATATGAGGAAAACAGAAACTGGACAGTAATTTTGGTTTCTTTTAAATCCTATCCGTTCCTTTCTGTTTATTGTTTATCCCTATATTACAATTCCCTGTCTTTAAATGATTAATTTTTAAGGTAATTTTTGTTTCACTTTTAGGACATTTTTATGCCAAAACAAGAGCTTTTTATTGGTCATTTTCTGCGACTTTTAGGTCATAAACATCCGTCCTTTAGTTATTAATAAATGCTAATATACGCCTCTGTGTTTTAAAAACAATTATTTCCTCCGATATGCCTTCAGTAGCTACTAAACCTCGATGTTAAAAGACAATAATTCAACCAGTGTTAATATATGGGACAGAAATATATGGAAAATTACAAAATTAATGGAAAATACTCGTGCAGTTTTTAAAAATACAATTTTAAGGAGCATCTTTGGTCCTATTAATAAAATGGAATGTGGAAAATAAGAAAAAAAAAACTCAAATAAATTAGAAGATTGTGGATCTGTAAGGATTAGAGCATCACACCAATTCTGAACAGTAGGAGATTCGCTGGTTGGGACACATTCTCAAAAAAGACCTTGCTAAAGAGAGAGACACCATGACACGGGTGGCCGAAAACCTCTTGCTAGACCGAAATTACGGTGGATAGATCCAATCAGAATGAACCTCATCCTCCTATGTGGAAGTGAACATCAATCAGGCAGAGAACAGAATTTAACTGAGGAAAATTGTGAACAAGGCCAAAAACCTTCTGCGTTTTGATTACAAATAAGTATTATAAAAAACTCGTTATTTACTTCAAACCAAATTGAAACAAAGATTAAAACAGATACAGGTAAATAATGTTTTTTTTTTTATTTTTTGGTTATTTTACGACGCTGTATCAACATCTAGGTTATTTAGCGTCTGAATGATATGAAGGTGATAATGCCGGTGAAATGAGTCCGGGGTCCAGCACCGAAAGTTATAATACCCAGGATTTGCTCGTATTGGGTTGAGGGAAAACCCCAGAAAAAAAACCTCAACCAGGTAACTTGCCCCGACCGGGATTCGAACCCGGGCCACCTGGTTTCGCAGCCAGACGCGCTGACCGTTACTCCACAGGTGTGGACGTAAATAATGTTATCTGGTTGAATTACGGTATTTATCCTAAATGAACGTGGCATTGTACTTTGTGTATTTTTACAGCGTATGTTTTATGATAAATATCATATTTATACATAAATAAAAGACAGTGGTTATTTAACGACGCTGTAAGTTAACTGACAAATATTACGTGGCCGACGGTTTTATATGTAAGAAGAACATATAAACTCGTCATTTTCATAGAAAAACGTCATACATATGGACATATTTGTCTATTTATAGAAGAAAACTAGTTATTTCTTAAATCTGCTCTTAAAAGTTCAAATTCAATAAGAAAGCGACATGTTCATGGGTGGGCAACTCTTGCTCTCAAAGTGTCAACACAATCTCAGTGCAGGTAGAACGGACTCTGTAACTAGCTCTACTGTCTGTGTATGGTTCTTTCAAGACACAAGTTCGATCGCGTCTGCGATAAGTGGCGGCTCGTTTTAAGTAAAAAACAATATAATTCCCAGATCATTTCCTTTAGTTACGGGTAAAAGAGAATTTTTTTTTATTAAGAAGAGAGGTAAAGCTTGTACTCTATTGCACTTTCTTACGCATGACATTTTATGTTACAAATAAACAGTGAAGGTTTTAGTAAAGAAATACTGTCTGCATCTGCTTTAGAACAGCTAAGGTAAAAATGGGATATCAACAAGATGAGACTGATATCAGATATCATTAGCATGTTGTGCGTGCGAGTTCCAGAATTCCAAGACTTATAATCGACCAACTAAGAACATTTATGGATAAATTTGAAATGTGGAAGTATCATGTAGAACATAGACAACTTCACTTTCTTTGACTATAAATTATCTTGAAGAGTGATAAGAAAATCTTCTTATCAAATATAAGACCCTACTTCAAGACCTACATGTTTCCTTTTCCTTGTTTATGTTTTATAAATTAGTTTGTCTGTCTTGAACATTGTAATTGGGCTTTGCCTGTTATGTACAATAACAAATAAATAAATAAATAAAATAAATAAATAGCATCATGGTTGGAGTTTTCTAATATTTCATAAGACTATAACCCTAATATACCTCAGGGTGAAATAGGGTTTATTAAATTGGATAATAAAAAAAATATTTCATAAGTTAAAAGAAATTTGTCCCCAGGTCTGTCAGGTAATAGGACGCCTGCAATGACATTTGCCACACTTATGCGAGCAGAGTCGGGAGATTCACCTACAGACATCCATGTTTTGTTGTTTGCCACGACTTTCCTTATTTTGTGCAATGTACTTTCATAGCATATTTTTAAATAGCCATGCCTTAAAGTAGTGTCGGGCGGGAGTTTTCTTAGAAGTATATTTCTTCATAAAAGCTTTGAAGTGGGGATTGTTTACTTTATCAAAAGGGATAATGGCAGCTACCATCATATCGCAGAGATGAGGAAAAAATTGTGATTGTTTATTTGAAACTGGTGCAGAAACGAATGGTAACTAATCTTTTGATTGATCTGAAAGAAGTTTAAGAATGTACGCATGTTTTTTGCTGTTACGATTCCTTATGAATTGACGTTTATCCTCTCGTATCTTATCATCACATAGTAGAATACAATGTGATGGTGTGTCCATTTAACTGGATGACGTGGAACTCTAGCCCAACAAGCGCCGTGGTAGCTGTGCCGCTACGGCTCTGCCACCAGCCAAACTAATGCTCTGGACGTAGTTAACCTGAACCAGCCGCCGTATTCTACTCGTTCGGATATGAAGTTTCTAAGTCTGCTTATTACAATATTACATTACTTCAATTCTATATTTGCGGTGCGCATTTCGATGAACTTCATAAATATTCTCAAGTGAAATGTAAGAATCCACAACAGGGTCGTAACCGGAGGGGTTCCAGGGTTGCTAAGCAATCTCTAAAATTTTTGCTATTCCATCTCAAATCGACCGAAATATAGAGAAAACTGACCTTGCAATTTTTAAATACAATGAAACTTTTTCTGTCTGTTGACAATTATGATACAATGCTTTGTGCAAAGTTTGAGGCATCAGAACTTCATAGTGTTTAAATTTAAAATATTTAAATTTATCGTATTTTCATAAAATTAGCAACTTTACACTGTTGTGGCTCCGAAACCCTTTCACCCAATGATCAAAATCATGGTTTATTTTGATGGTGCGAAATTAAAGTTTATATTGACATGTAAACAGTTTTTCTTACTTTTTATGGAAATGGAGAAATTTAGATTTTTCTTCATTAAGACGCCTTTGATCACGAAAAAATATGTTTAAAATATATGGTTAGATTCCGCATTGAAAGTACAAATAAACATATATTTTTTACTGGTGTACCGTTGATAAGAAAGTATTGAAAATATCAAATAAAGAAAATAAATAGTACGCGCGTGAAGTAACCAGCCGACTGTGAGGCGGGAGCTAGCCGAGACAAGCAAGGCCAGGAGACAAACTCGTGATTTTTCGTCTAGTAGCGCATAGCTGGGCTAGCTTTATCACAAGTTTTTATAATCACAGGAGTAAAATGACGCCCAACGCTCGCTTATCTTCAGCTCTCGGCCAGTGCGTGCGGTACTGCGCTGTTCAAGTCTAGGCGTGTGAAAATAATTTATTTAATACCCTCGAAACTTATTGTCCAGCCACTAAGCAAACAATGCCGAATCCCTCTTAATAATGCAAGGTTTTTCCTCAATATTTTTTACATTTTTACAAATTGGCAAAAAGCCTAAAAGTAAGTAAAATCAGATTATCTATCTCTCTGTATATAATAAAAATAAGGATTACTTCTTAATATAACCTACCAAATGTCAGCTTCAAAATGAGCTCCCGTTCAATGTTCTGCAGTAAATGGTTCCAGAGTTATGAGCGCTGAAAGAGGCTTGTTTTTATAAAATACGCTAAATTTGTCGCTCAATAGTACGAAAACCGTTTGACTTTCGATAGCATATTTTTTAAAATGTACTGTCCTCAGCACCTTGTATAAATAGGGGAAAAATTAGAGTATTAAAAAATGCGAGTTTTTTTATTGATCGATTTGAAATGGAATAGCCCTATATGTCATTGATGAACGTTAATGAACAAATAATAACTACTTCACTGTGTTAATGTTATAAATTTTGGTGGTAAATTAACTGGTTGACTAGTTTCGACATGGTTTGCGTCATCCTCCGAATTTTATGTATAATTTAACGCGCAGTATTAGGAAAAATTGAAAGAAGATTCAGCGATAATGAAGACTATACGGTTTCAGTCTTTATCAGGATGGACACACCACAACGACAGAATATAAAATTTCAACATGAAGCGAATCTACTTTTGTTGCGCTTCGCGAAGAACGAAACAAAATATTTTAATATTTCTAAGTTTGTGAAATATTTTAACAGTAAGATGAACAGAAGACTAATGCTATTTTGGGTCCATTAAGTTTCACTTCAATCCCTTCGAGTGCTCTTTTAAAATATTTAAAATTCATGGTTTCATTATTGTTGTACTAATAATGATTAGTAGATAAATATTAAATTAATAATTTTATTTAAGGTGTTTATTAATTATATACAATGTCAAAAAAACATTAAGCTGAAGACTTAGTTCAGTTGCAACCCCTATTAAGATCAGAGCAATCCCTAGCGCTGTATGCTAGTTACGGCCCTGGTCCATCATGATAGATAGTTGATAGCCGTCCCGACCAGGGTTTAATAATCGGCCTCCTAATCAATTCTAAATGAATATTTATATTTAATTCAATTTTTTCTTTAATAGAAACCCTAGTTAGGTAGGCTATCATTGGGAAATTTATTGGAAATGCAACAAACGATTTAGGCTACAAGACAAAATACATTTTATAAAGAATATAAGTAGGGGAGAGTCGGGTAGTATCGGACATCGGGTAATATCGGACAGTGAGTTTCTTTCATCTACCACACGATGATAGTACCTGATTGACATGGTTACGTTTCTGTGATGTCGCATAGAGAAACGTAACCATGTCATTCAGGTACTACCATATGGTGGTAGATGAAAGAAACGCACTGTCCGATACTACCCGACTCTCTCCTAATGATTAATTATGCTAATCGATTACTTCAGTGCAGTGGAGGATATCATGTCCAGGATGCTGTCAGGAACTTTTAATTTTCGGAAAACTTCTAAGGACTCCCGTGGGATTGTGCCTCTAGCCCCAATCATAATTCCTATAACGTCCCATGTCTTGATGTTGTATTTGGTCCCCAAATCGCTGCAGCATGACAGATAAATTGCCCGTTTTTCTTTGCAAAGCTGATTGACAATACATATCAATATCAATATTTCTCATGTCGTCATGTATAGCCTATGTCAATATTTGTTTCTTAACAAATATCTGAAGTATATTTATGGTAGTAGTTCTTTTGTCGCCGATTTAATAATACAGTTTATATAATATATGTTCATTTATACCTAACGCTTAGATATACAAATTACTTCGTTAAACTTTGCGGTACTGTCATAAATAATTGCAGAAAGAATTCACTTCGAAACGCTGTCATTAACCTACGTTCGGGTAATGTGTGAAAGTTAACGTAACGCGATGTGTGAAACAGTCGCTAAACGCCACAGCGTTATACAAGTTCAAGGTTCACGACAGTCGACCGAAGTTAGCAAACTCAATCTCACTTTCATTTCGTTTGTTTTGTATTCAGCGGAGTAGAACTCACAACTACAATGAACTATGAAGCAGACGTTGGTATTATTTCATAGCCATGAAACAAGCTGACACTAATAACCCCGAATACAGTTAAAATTTACACTGTTTTATACAAAAGCTATTGTTTTCACCAAGATTATAAATTAACGACTATATGGAGACTACATCGAATTAAAACTGAAAGTTAATAGATTTTGATTTGTCGTATCACATTCTGGATGTATTTACACATTTCGCAATTAATAGCGTACTCATTTATTTTTGTCCAAGCTGAACTATAAAGAATATCACGTAAACTCTTCAGCAAATTGATTACATGAAAACCACACATTTCTCTTTTTATTAGTCTACATGACAACACAAAATAATTCAAACCACGTTTACGTATGAAATCGTATAGACGCAGTGTTCATACAGCAATTTCCCTAAAATAATTAAAACAATATAGACCTACATTCACAGATACAGACAAGTGAAAATCGTATAACACAACCTTCGTTATCAATTGTTTTAATGAGATAGCCTTCGTCTTCAATTCTCTTTTATATTTTTTGCTTTTAATATTTTGTTAGGGAGATGGTCAGTAAAGTAAGAAATCAAATGCGTTCCAAATGGCATAGGATAAATATTTCTCATTTTATGGGATAGGCCTACAAAAATATAAAACATCGTCCTCAAAATAATCTGTTACGATTACGAAACAGTTGAACGTCATAATATGTTGAATTGCGAAACAAAATTTCTATTAAAACAATGAATTAACGTTGTCTTCACAAATCTAAACAGATGAAAATCATATAACGTAAAGCTTCGTTGTTATTGACAACGGCTTCACTCAGTTTTTTCTTTCCTCTATCTAGACTTTTTTATGGTAATATTTTGTTGTGGGAGAATGCCGGTAGAGCAAGAAATCAAATGCGTTGACTCGGAGCCCGATGTTTACGTGACACTGATCCATAAGCATGCGATCTTGTAATCAAACAGCTCCCACTTTTTAACCGCTATCACTGATACACAACTCGTGTAGTACATGTAGGCCTAGCTAGAAAATACAAGAAGCATAATATTTTGCAGCTTCGTTTCCACAGTTTTATATGCTTCTTCACGTTCAACATAAAATTTATTTGTAACAGTTGACTGTAACAGTGTAATGAAATATGACGATAAATTTTACAAATATCCACATGGGATCAAAGTCGAAGAAAAAGTAAAAAATGTCAACTATATTTATGTGTCATAAACGTCATGAAAACCGCTACTTCTTTCATATTTTGGTTGTAAAATTGTTTATGTACACACATAAAGAACATCAAACATGCATTATTACTAACAAAATTTCGGTAGGCTAACAGAAGATTTAATACTGTCTTGCGTGCTTACCTAGTTATAAATCCGCTGAATGTCTCCAAAAGCGCAATTATTAAGTATATGACTGGAAGTCACTTAAAAATTCACACTTATGTCAAACTTCCTTTTCACAAAATAACTTTCACAATTATCACTCACAACAAGGCGTTTTAGTTTCAACAAATAGCCTTTCTTACAAGTGCATTCACTTACGCATCCAGTATAAATTGTTATACTGAAGGGTAGAAATGCTGAAAGTTCGATATTTCAAATTAATTTTAAAGACGAATCATATCTGTCTGCAGAGAAAACGGAGAAATTCAGTCAAAATATCGAAAATAAAGAGACTTCGTTGTTCATGCGATTTTTGCTATCAGTTTGACATGTTAAAACAGGCTAGAATTTTCACACCTAGCATCAGTACTTTCGCTACACCACTTTCTAACGCAGCACACGGGGAACACTACGGAATCGCAAGCAGACAGTTCGGAAAGATAGTCCCACGAGCAAGAACTGCACCGACCACTGACAACCAACACATTCAATGCCTTGGCGGCAACTGACGGCTACATAGACGCGTGTGTATGGCAACCGGAGAGAGAGAGAGAGAGAGACGGTGGGACTGAGAGGGGCGATGAGACGCGTGCTTTCCTCCACTGCCACCAGACTGCGCAAACAGCAGCTCTATTTTAAAGCAAACCTACCACCAGCCTGAAATGATTCCGGATTGATTCGTATAGGCCTAACCCCTTTAACGGGTTTATTAATCTATTGTTTTTTTAATGCGTTACTTCGTTTTTGAGCCAATAAGTTTCTTTTCTCAGAAATATGAACTACTGATACTTCATACATTATTATTATTATTATTATTATTATTATTATTATTATTATTATTATTATTACTATGTTACGGTATATTTATTAATATAGTATGTTCTATTACTATTATTATTATTATTATTATTATTATTATTATTATTATTATTTGGTTGTAAACTTGGACTCTCACTTTGAGAGAGGAACATATTAAGGGTGTTTGAGAATAAGGTGCTTAGGAAAATATTTGGGGCTAAGAGGATGACATTACAGGAGAATGGAGAAAGTTACACAACACAGAACTGCATTGTATTCTTCATCTGACATAATTAGGAACATTAAATCCAGACGTTTGAGATGGGCAGGGCATGTAGCACGTATGGGCGAATCCAGAAATGCATATAGAGTGTTAGGGGAGGCCGGAGGGAAAAAGACCTTTAGGGAGGCCGAGACGTAGATGGGAAGATAATATTAAAATCGATTTAAGGGAGGTGGGATATGATGATAGAAAATGGATTAATTTTCCTCAGGATAGGGACCAATGGCGGGCTTATGTGAGGGCGGCAATGAATCTCCGGGTTCCTTAAAAGCCAGTAAGTAAGTATTATTATTATTATTATTATTATTATTATTATTATTATTATTATTATTATTATTATTATTGTATGCCAGACGTCATGATCTCGATTACTTATTCTCATGTAATGTCCTTAAAGGTGACATTAATTGTCAGCCTTCGTATTCCTATGAAGGACATGAGACATCACAAACTCTTCTATATTAGAAATTCTAAATCTTCCTCGCCGGTCTCCAGATGTATTAAACATGCTAACTTACATGTAGGCGATTTCGATCCATTCAATGTATAGAAGTATTAGAATATGGCAATGTCTTTGCTAATATTATTTGCATAATCCTTACACACAAATTGGTAGTATGAATCAACTCCTTTCCCTAATATTTTATTTTGTTATTAACTCAAGTATTTAATTGTACCATAGTTGTTCATTTTAATGTATTAATTGTATCACTGTGCTGGACTTTTATTGGCCAATGGCTGTTGTCCAGCACATAAATATCAATAAATTAATAATTAATTAATGAATAATAATTATTATTATGTTACCTGATCAATAGTCGATCTACTACGCCTAAAACCGCACTGATGATCCCCAATAATTTCATCTATTTACGGAGTTAATCTTCTCAAAAGAATATTGGACAAATTTTGTACGACGTCAACAAAAGTGATATTCCTCGAAAGTTACCACAGTTAGTCTTGTCCCGCTTCTTGAAAATAGGTACAATTATGTACTCCTTCCATTGTTCTGGTACAATATCCTTTTCCGGAATAGCAAGTACAAGTTTATAAATTTTGCTAGATAATGCGCTTCCACCCTCTTGTATTAATTCTGCTGGTATTTGATCGATACCTGGAGTCTTGTACTTTTTCAGATTTTCTATCGCAACTTCGACTTCAGGAAGTGTGGGTTCGGGTATAAATGGCTCAGCAGTTTGTAAATGAATTTCGTCCCGATTTGGCCAATGTAGTTGCCCAAAATAGTTTTTCCATCTGTTCAGGATTGAATGAGAGTCTGCAAGCAAGTCACCATTCTCATCCTTGATCACGTTTACCCTTGTCTGATATCCGTTCTTATAGTAATATACGTTACAAGAGCGGTATGTTGACGTTTTCATGTTCGAGGAAAAGATTGAAAAAGCGAAACGTAGTTGAGCTTTTTTAATTTCCGAGAACATGAAAACAAACATACCGCTCCTGTATCGTACATTATTTTGTGCGAAGATCGTTTATTACATACCTGAAAGACGAATTTCTAATTGTTGCAATGAAATCTCCATGTTGGTTTCTGTTTAATGACGCCAACTTCGGAACACCAAAATATCTTTCTTCAACATTGTTGCTGTAAAATGTTTTCTGTGTTTACTATACTCCAGCAGGCCGTGATATACGTCTGTCTTTTTTTCTCTCAGTCTATAAATGCGAACTTAAAACAAACGGTAAGGTTATGTAATGATTTATTTTTCATTTTAATATTTTAACAATATTATTTATATAACATATTGCAGTAATAACATCGGCATCTGGAATCTCGTTGATTTTTCACGGCTTCCTTAATGTTACTTGTATCAGGAATGCAATAAGTTTCGTGGAGTAGTAGACTGTACTTAATTTTTGCAAATATTTAAAAACAATAATTAACATTGCAATTTAGGTGAAATTTCAGTGGTAAGTTTCCAATTTATAATTATTACTATGTTAAACGTCTCTAAAAATAATATGTTAAAAACCTAAAGCAGAAAAATGAATGTCGCGCTTAAGCGGTAAGAAGAGGGAAATTGTTATGTGTGTTACGTTGGGAATACTGAATGTGGTATTTCACACTTACCGCGTATTGGTTCTGTGCGGAAAACAAGCAAATACGCAAGATCTCGCACAAAATTCCTTTTACCCTTATAATATAAATCTCGGATGTTTTTATTCTTACTATTTATTTCTATCTCATTCACTTTTTTTCTTCAAGTAACCTTTATATATATAATTATTGTGTGAGTGTAATAATGACACAAGCATTTTTTATTATACAAAACTTAACACAAATAAAAATTTGTTAAAAATCGGATGAGTGTGAAAAAACTTATGTTTCAAAGATTTTATAAAGATATTCATGAGTATGTTCTATTAGAACATATTATATTAATAAATATACCGTAACATAATAATAATAATAATAATAATAATAATAATAATAATAATAATAATAATAATAATAATAATAATAATAATACTCAAAATTTAAAATACTGATAACGTAAATTGTAAACAATTTTAATAATGACCCCCACTCTTTAACAAAATTCTGCGTACGCCACTGATCAATACCGACACAAAACTCCACACACAAAAGTTGTTTCCCTTGTAGCTTTGAAAGACTACCAGAAACTCCGTGCAACAAGTACACAGTATATAAACTCGGAAATTTCCCGTTCAACTCCGCATGCTAGATTGCTACTGTGTTGCGTTGCTCTCACAGGAGGAGTGTGTGTTCTCACAATGTGGCATGAACTCACGTGACAACTAGCAGATAAAAACCCATAGACTCAAGGTTAAAACTCACCCTATTGTCAGGACATCGGCTGAAGCGTTCGTTTCCACGGTAACAGACTACCTGCCGAAGAAACAAAAGACGGTGCGTAGTAGTTTTCTGTGTTCTTTATCTTGAAGAATAGACCTCACTCATTACAGAGATATTTACTGCTCCGGAGGAATTCTAAAAGTCGGACTACTTAAGAGTAATGGACACCGCTATCAGTGTCGAGGGGGGTTGGAACACTCTTACACTTTTAAGATAAAGTAGTGTTTCATTTTCTTTTTAGGGAATTTTACTTACTTGCCATTGACGTCTACGTAAAGCCGTGTTTGTAAAATATAGTTTGATAAAGTAGTAATAGCTTCGTCAAGAGATCCGGCGTCTAATGTGAGGCTAAGAGCCTTCACGATCCTAAAGTAACTTTATTTCTGTAATAAATATTGGCTCAAGATAAAACTTAATCTTCTCGTGCCCTCCATTTAAAGTAATTTCACCTCCCACCTTCTTATTTGTTCATTCTATGAATTATGAAGAGCAAGCATTGTGATTCTGATAAACTATATTTAGGGATTTTCTTGGAAATACAATATTTCAACATCCGCGATTCGAAAAAGTTATTTACATAATATGGGTGGAAAGTTAGATTTCACGTAAGAGTTAGGAATATCCGACAGAACACCAGCGCACTTCACCACATAAGAACTCTGATGACATTTTCTCACTACACAAATGGAGTAACAATTGAAGTAAATTTACTTTTCCGAATTAAGAAAAAAAGTGTTAGCTTGAAATAGGTCTATAATTGATTGGACACTTCGGTACATTTATCTTTATAACTAATATATAAATCAACTAATGGACACCGATAACAACAAAGGAAATAAGCGTAATGCATAGGTAAAATCTGACATGGAAACAAATGCAAGAATATAATAAATTACAATTACAAAATAGAAGAGCAAATAAGTACACACTTCTATTGTAACGTTCATACTTTAAACTCAAAATGCGTAGGTTACCTGTAAAAGAGTAGGGCCTAATTGTTAATATAGCCTTCTAAATGGATATATTATTATTTAATTAATAAATCATTTTAAGTAGATAAAAAGTTATTACCAAAAATAAAAACTCTCTAAGTTATAATGATTGTATAGTCCCGTCGCTCTTATTTCCGGCAGCCAATCACGGCTACATTTAAACGTGTGCGTCTTGTGATTCGCTGATGATGACGTTATGAATTTTCTAAGGCTAGATAAATACTTAATATAATCGCCCGCCATTTTGGCTCTTTCGTTGACGTTCGCAGAAAACACACGAGGACGTTATTTTCCGCTCAATTATTTGCTGAATTACAGTGCGTTTGATTTATTATCATAGGAGCTACGACATGATAATGTTTAACGGTGTGGCAAATATATTCCTCGTCTGGTAGCTCGGCAACGAAAGATCAAAAATGGCGAAAGATACTACCTACCTAGACTTTACAGAGCCTGCACTTCCTAAGACGTAAGCAAAGAGGAGGAGTCAAACCGAGAATAACAGCGTCGCGATTATACCCTAGTTTCATGATTGTTGTTTCTGACGATACTTAACTGCAATACATGAATGAATGAATGAATGAATGGGGAGAGAGGAGGAAATATCAATTGAAAGGTACACGATGATAATCGCGTCCTTGCAATAATTTCTGAAACTGCTGGATGGCTCAATGTCGTCTGTCTTTCATGACCCAGAGCCGTCCACCAGAGAAAGAATCGGACATTCGTTAAACCGAACACTGGATCACTCCGCAAGACGGAAGAGCTTCGCATACTGTCTATAACGCCAGGCGCTCTGTAGCAATATATCATTTATATTTTTATTTACCGGTTGTGCACGACTCTAGTGTATAATTTCCCATTGGAAACGTATTCACAGTCGCGTTTCTCTTCAAAACATACCAAAAGTTTCATTGAGATTTTGAACTTTAGATGGCGCTGTAGGCTAACAGTTGAATTGACACGAGAAAGACTATCACCACGAGACTCAGCCCCCTCAAATTAGTAAGATGCGCCAGGTTTCATTTGTGTTCGAGTGTTCAGACCCGGAGGCATCCCTTGTAAGAATAGGCCTATTCCTCAACACAACTAGAAGATATAATAAACTCGTCTACGACGCAGTGTAACCATCTGGTACGTATCTAAGTATATTTTACATGCACTAAAAAAGGTTTCTAATGGTATGTTTTTATATTGGTAGAAGTTGAATAGCGTAGGCCTAAGTAATTACAGTAGCGTAAAATAAAGTTCTATTTTCTTCGTTCTTTTGAAGAATGTAAACATATATTATGATTTGACATACTTACTTACGGCTTTTAAGGAACTCAGAGGTTCATTGCCGCCCTCACATAAGCCCGCCATTGGTCCCTATCCTGAGCAAGATTAATCCAGTCTCTATCATCATATCCCACCTCCCTCAAATCCATTTTAATATTATCCTCCCATCTATGTCTCGGCCTCCTCAAAGGTCTTTTTCCCTCCGACCTCCCAACTAACACTCTATATGCATTTCTGGATTCGCCCATACGTGCTACATGCCCTGCCCATCTCAAACGTCTGGATTTAATGTTCGTAATTATGTCAGGTGAAGAATACAATGCGTGCAGTTCTGCGTTGTGTAACTTTCTCCATTCTCCTGTAACTTCATCCCTTTTAGCCCCAAATATTTTCCTAAGCACCTTATTCTCAAACACCCTCAATCTCTGTTCCTCTCTCAAAGTGAGAGGCCAAGTTTCACAACCATACAGAACAACCGGTAGTATAATTGTTTTATAAATTCTAACTTTCGGATTTTTTGACAGCAGACTAGATGATAAAAGCTTCTCAACCGAATAATAACAGACATTTCCCATATTTATTCTGCGTTTAATTTCCTCCCGAGTGTCATTTACATTTGTTACTGTTGCTCCAAGATATCTGAATTTTTCCACCTCTTCAAAGGATAAATCTCCAATTTTTATAGTTCCATTTCGTACAATATTCTGGTCACGAGACATAATCATATAAACTTACTTTGTCTTTTCGGGATTTACTTACAAACCTATCGCTTTACTTGCTTCAAGTAGAATTTCCGTGTTTTCCGTAATTGTTTGTGGATTTTCTCCTAACATATTCACGTCATCCGCATAGACAAGAAGCCGATGTAACCCGTTCAATTCCAAACCCTCTCTGTTATCCTGAACTTTCCTAATGGCATATTCTAGAGCGAAGTTAAAAAGCAAAAGTGACAGTGCATCTCCTTGATGATTTGACATAGTATGAAATAATAATATATTGCAATATAAGGTTGGGAAGTGGTTTTTACAAAAATCGAGGAAAAGTTTGAAAAACGAGGAGAGCGGCTTTTCCAGTTTCCGAGATTTTGTAATGCTCTTCACAAATGTGTATTATATAGTATTTTTTGCACGATAGTGTACTTGGAAATAATATTAAAAATATATATGAATATTCAGTGCCTACGTACTGTTAGACTATGAACAGCTGACTGATTGTCAGCAAGAAGTTTGTCATAGGTGTCGGTAGATGACACGAGTCGTTATAATTACAACCCTAGAGCGGTTATTTGTAATATTTCAACATACTTATCTAGATTGGCAACTATGAATCTGTTCAATGGTTGAGAGTTCATGCCTTTTGGACTGTATTGTTGAAATGGTACAAATAGGTATAATGGCGTGCGCAACCCGCACGCTTCTTGGATGTGTCGGAAGTACATGAAACCTTTTATCAGGAAAAGAAACATGCATTATGAAAAGAATGATTGTAGCGTGTATATTTTGAGTTCTACAGACGTTGCACCAAGAAGAATTCGTTTGAAGAGGTTCCTATAATGAAATTGTATGACTATTGTGACAACTTCCATGAAAAGCCGTAAGCATGTTGTTACTTCGCCCTTCATTGTGTTCAAAAGATCCCTTACCTATGGCAATGGACGGCAAGGATCTTTTGACACTTGTGGATGTTGCGAGACTTAGGCTTTTGCAGAGCAGAGGCATACTTTCTTTAATCCCTGTTGATACAAAGTAGCTGGCCAGTTGAGGTGTCTTTTTTGTGTATCGGCAGAGATTTTATGGTGGTATAGAGGCCGGGAAGTTCCTCGTCAGGCTATAATAATTTTATAACAAGTAACTGGCAGAATAATACTGGAAAAGGGTTAAATCAAACCAGTTGAAATAACGTGGTTCATAGCTGGCTGGATCGAGGAGGAGGAGCAGGACAAGAAGAAGAAGAATAAGAAGAAAAAGAAGAAGAACAGAATTGACAGAATGTTGGCAAAGGAAATGATGTTGTTCTGCCATATTGAAATTCTTTTTTAAATCGTGTGCATGTTTGTGCTTTTATTTACTCTATTCCAACCTAAGCTATAGACCGGGTTAGCTTACTTCATACTCTAAGGGTGAAACCTAACCATTTTTTCCCCATTACTACATATGCTAGTGGATTGTGGTGATTTTCTAGTTTGCAGGTTGAATTTTCTTTTGCCAACTTCGTTTCGAATTTCGATACTGACAAATACTACAAATGGTAGTAATTTTGTAACTGGTATGTTGGCAGCTGAGACAAATGTTGTCGGTGCAGGAGTTTCATGAAATTAAAATTGTACTAGATTTCTGAGCCGGTTACTGGAAGCTAGTGAAATTTGAACATACTAATAATTGAGCCGTTCAGATCAGAAGTGGTGTAAGTCAAAATAGGATAATGAGGTTTAAAGTAAAAATTCTGTAAAATACAGCGCAAAGTAGCAATTAATATGTCCTTCGTGCTATCCATTGATTATTAATAGTTTAAATAAATCGAATATTAATTGCTACTTTGCGCTGTATTTTACAGAATGTTTACTTCAACCCTCATTACCCATTTTTGACTTACACTTCTGCTCTGAACGGTTCAATTAATTAATATCAGTATTAATATTAATACATAATAGTTATTTTATGTGTTGCGTTATAATAGTAATTCAAAACTATAGTCAGGTAAGTTTTCTGAGTTAGTACTAATAATTTCATGTGGTCAAACAAAATACATTTTTAGGTTAGGTCTGGTGAAACAATTGTTTAATCAAACCAATGAATTTCATAATGCCAGACAAAATACCTAAAATGTTGATCTCTTTCTCGTATAGTTTGCCTATGAAAATATGTTACTAATTATTGAATTATTTAGAAAAACCTTCCAACATAAAGGTAAAGTATGGTAAGTAAATAAGTCATTCAGTACGTAGGATCGTGTGATATCTGGTAACAGTTGGCAACATTGACAAGACGGCAATATTTGCTGTTTAGGAACTGTTCTTATGTGATCCTCACTTTACACTAATCTCCGGCATTAATAATAATAATAATAATAATAATAATAATAATAATAATAATAATAATAACAGTGAAACAGAGAGAGCTTTAAACAAGATATTTAATTCAATTAAAAATATTCACTATAAACAATCAGGATACCGCACAATGATACAATCTGGTTATAAATTGACGTTAAAAAAAATAACCAAGTCCAAAAAATGCAGATATTAAGCATGTGGTGAGCGTATTGTAGCGGTCATTTACTGAGTTAGTTGTTGGGGAAAAAAAGCATAGACCTATGTTATAGGAGTGGAAATTTTCAGTGGTTTTCATAAAACAACCATAGTTCAGAGACTTCTTTTGTGAAAACAGCCATTGTCCAGGACGATGGTAGCATTTACAAATATTCCATTCATATCGTCATGAAACATTTATCCAAACAACTTTAAACTGTAGTACATTGGCAGTATTGCTTCTTATGTACGCGGCAAAAATCATCTCAGAGAAAAATACTTTTGCACATGAATTCTTATACTATTAGTTATGAAGTCTTTAGGTGCAGAAGTAACCCCATGGAAGAAACGTAAGCAACGAAAGGAGAAAAAACAGGATATAGTAAATAAAAAGAAGATTAAAGGAGAAGCACACTTCAGCTTACAAAGTATTTTTCTTAAAACAATCAGTGTCCCCATTTATCATCATTTACACATGTATTTCTATGAGGAAATTTAAGTTATAATGCAGCTTACTTCAGTTTTCCCAAGTTTCTAAAACACCTTAAGAAATGGCATGATGAATTTCATATTTAAAGTGTCAACAACACCTATGCCAAATAGTTTTTATTTCTCCTGAAAATTTATGTTCATGTCCGAATAACCATTTTTTCATTAAAATGGATCGAGACTTTATGTACACACTGTACAAAGCAAAATCTGGGCAAATTCATTCTATTAAAGATATTATTAATTTTTCCTACAGAATAATATCTGTAATATTGACAATTAATATATATATAAGGAGAAAAAAATAATATTTAAGGAGAAAAATTCGCTCCGGAGCCGGGGATCGAACCCGGGTCCTGATTCTACGTACCAAGCGCTTGACCAACTAATCTGTCTCCCTCCTTCAATGTGCTGATGATAGAATTCATTCAGGCTGCCTATGCGATCTCTTTAAGTCCAGTGTATTCACTCACAGGTGAGTTGTAGGTGGTAGCGGGTGATTATGATCGACTAAAGCAGTGGATCGGATAAAATCACATCATATCGCAATGTTCTTAATCTTCAAAATATCACTGTAATTTTATGTTTCTTTACATATTTAATATTTCCAAGAATTTTAACTGGAAAATCTAGAAAATGCACAGGTTAACACATTGATGACATTGAATTTCTATCATGAAACTATGCATTAAAAATGTTCCATCCAAAAACGCTACAAAATGCTAAATTATAGCATTTTCCATTAAAAAATTTCAGTACAAACGTTTAGTTCAATATTTTTAGGCATCTCAAATGCACGCTATACAAAATGCCAAATTAAACATTAAGGGTATTCAGAAGAAAGGCCCTAACTAATCCCTGTCATTCTTCAGTTTAAAAATTTGAATTCAAATGTTTTAGTTATCTATTTTTAGCCTTTCGAACTCAGACCAGCGTCCCGCAAGAAATCGCGCGGAGCACTTTGGAATTAATCATTCTGGGAAGAGAGTGGAGAGAGTTTGCGCGCGCATCTTCTGCTTGCCTAGAGAGGCCGAGAAATCCGTCGAAATGGAAGACTCGCGATTCGAACTTTCGAACGTCGCTGTGGTTATAAATTACGGTCGCGAAGGAACGACAGCAGTTTTCAGTTTTCAGTTGATTAAAGTCGTGTGAAAACTCTTGTGTAATTATGTTCGTCCGCATCTGCGTCAATCCGAAGTGAGTTCAAACCGCAGTTGGAGAAAGGCCCTAACTGATCATATGTTTTCCACTGTGTGACTGAGATAGAAGAACTGTGAACTGAGAACTGGTATTCTGAGTAAATTGCTTTGTAAATATTACCTAAGATTAACAGTTCATTGTTGTGCGTAATAGTCCAAGTAAACTGTCATTGTCGTCGGTGGAGTGCTATAACGAATACTGTGTTGAGTGAGGATCAATTTTGACGAGAGCGTTTAAATATTTTGTTGTGACGTTGTTGTTACTAATAAAATTTACAGTATATTGTAAATTCTAAAGCAAAATTTAGTTAAATATTTCACTCCTAGTGAAACAGAAAAAATATTAAATTTTGTTTAATATTTTTTGCAATTTTTTCAATATATATATTTTTTTCTCGTGTTATGTGTGTGATATTCTTAAATCCGTAAGTAGGTATACTAACTTATGTACAATACAGGCTGCAGAAAACACTGTAAAAATGTCATGTAAATTGATTCAGTAGTTTCAGAGAAAAGTACACTTAGGTTTGAAAAATGTCAACTTACGTAAACTGCGTTTAAAAAAACAAGAATATATGAATTACATGCAACGCCAAATTTTAAAAGGCCATTTAAAGGGCTTATCTGCAGAAATACCCCCAAATATTTATATTGTTTTAAAGAGCAAGTTTTGTACTTTCTTAAAACATAAAATAAAAAATCGGATTTTTGACCCCTAATCACTACCTGGTTCCCTTAAAAGAGTTACAGGATGCCATATCGGAATGTTAAAGTGCTAAATTTCTTAATTTAAGATGCTACAATGTACTATCTCTAATTATCACGTAATCGCTGTGAGACCATGCAGCCAGGCAACTATAAATAAATACAATTAAAGGATGAAGATAAATGCATATAGTGTGTTAGTTGGGAGGCCGGAGGGAAAAAGACCTTTGGGGAGGCCGAGACGTAGATGGGAAGATAATATTAAAATGGATTTGAGGGAGGTGGGATATGATGGTAGAGACTGGATTAATCTTGCTCAGGATATGGACCAATGGCGGGCTTATGTGAGGGCGGCAATGAACCTCCGGGTTCCTTAAAAGCCAGTAAGATTATTATTATTATTATTATTATTATTATTATTATTATTATTATTATTATTAGTACCATTATTATTAATCACAGTGTACTAAACGACTGAGGCGAGTAACTTCAACATTTCTAAAGTCTCTTGATTTTAATTTCATGGAATAGATCGACATTTCTCTTCTGCTTGGATTAACCGGATCTTAGAGCGTCAAGAAAGTTACGTAATAGTACAGGTGGATTGAGAGAGAGAAAGAGGGAGATAGACTCGAGACGTTGAACACATTTTCAGCAGTAATGAGCAGAAAGTCCTATAGAAGTAATAAATGAGTTACAGAGTTTGTTAGGCGCCTGAAATAGACTCATCGAAGCCATTCTTTCTTCCCACCAACAGCCGTAAAGACTTTTGATGCCTTCCTTTTCATTTCTTATCTCAGCCCTATTCTTTAAAACATATTTCCTGACGTCTTTGGGATTGGCCCACCCCACTCTTCCAAAAAGAAAAAAGAAGAGAGAGAGAGCAGAGAGAAAAAGAAAGAATGAAAGCCTCAATCCTCTATCAATACATATGAAGAAGTAGAGGAAGAGTAGGGAAGAAAAAGGAATCTTTCTTCATTCTCCTCTTCGCCGAGGATTTGCAGGAGCCAATTTCACTTGTATTGACCGCCCAATGTCCATTTCCCAGAGATGTCCGAAGCAGATTTTTATCCCCGGCCAGCCGACCGCGATCACTCACAAAACCTGCCTCTGTCCTCACTTCATATAAAAATGACATTTTCCAGCACATCTCTCTATTGCCGGCCGAGACTTCAACTCATATAGAGATTTCCTGCACGTCTGCTCCCACTCCTCGCTGTGTTGTGTTGTGACGGAGAAAGTGAGGCAGCAACTACGAGGTTTAATTCAGATAAACATAGAGATTCGTTCAATTGTTTATATTTTGTTTGTATTTCGCTTAATTTTACTACTTTTTATGTTTGTCATCATTTTCCAACTATTATTAATGCTATATTATTATTATTATTATTATTATTATTATTATTATTATTATTATTATTATTATTATTATTATTAAAGTCATTAAGGGTGATATTGATTGTGAATCCTTCATAAGCAATATCAGTCTTCGTATTCCTGCTAAGGGTTTAAGATTTCATAAATTGTTTTATAATAGGAATCCTAAATCTCTCTCCGGTCTCCAGATACATTAAATATGCTAATTTGCATGGATTCAACTTGGATCCATTTAATGTGTAGTATATCTTTGAGTTTTTATGTCAGTATTATTAATAATGCCATTTATTAAGATATGTATCATACTATTCTTGTCAATTGCATATTTTTACAATATTACTCATATTATTCCAGGCTTCATTTTTTAATTATCTCACTGATCTAATTTTAATAATTATTTGTCCATTTATTTGTTGCATTTGGTCAATTGATTAATGTAGACTATTCCATTATTTCAATTATCTCATTGTACTAATTTTATAATTATTTATGCTATTTTACTCTGCTGCATTTGATCAATGATTGATGTAGACTATTATATTGTTTGTATTTCATCTCATTGCCATTTTCTATCATTCATTCTCATCATCATTTGTTGTTTTGTTCTGGTTTGTATCGTGCTAAACTGTAATTGGCCTTGTGCTGTTGTTTTGCACGTTAATGTTCTAAATAAATAAATAAATAAATAAATAAATATTATTATTATTATTATTATTATTATTATTATTATTATTATTATCATCACTGTTGAAATTGGAATACTGCTGAAAATGAAATTACTGTTGAAAATAGAATGAAAATTAATCAATCCAAAACTTTTGCTATTTCCTTCTCACGTAAAACAACCTCCCAAAAATTTAATTATTCTCTTAATAAAGTCATAATTACTAGGAAAGATAGCATTAGAGATCTTGGTGTCTTACTTGATTCTAAATTATATTTCCATGATCATGTGCAATATATTTATACCCATTCATTAAGAATGCTAGGCCTAATTAGATCTATAACTTATTATTTTTCTACTCCGATGTGTTTATTAATTTTATACTATACATTGCTCAGATCCAAGCGTGAATATGCATCTGTAGTATGGAACTCCATTACTTCCACTGACTCGACTAAGCTAGAGAATATTCAAAGAAAATTTATTTCCCTGTGTTCTTATAGATTTTTACCTAATTCTGATGATTATAAATATGAGATTAACTGCAAATATTTTAATTGCGGTAGTTTATTTGCCAGACGCCAAGATCTTGGTTATTTATTTTTTTGTAAAGTTCTTAAGGGTGATATTGATTGTGAATCTTTCCTAAGCAATATCAGTCTTCGTATTCCTGCTAAGGGTTTAAGATTTCATAAAATGTTTTACAATAGAAATTCTAAATCTCTCTCTCCGATCTGCAGATGTATAAAATATGCTAATTTGCATGGAACTAACTTGAATCCATTTAATGTGTAGTATATACTCTGGAGTTTTATTTCAGTTTAATTTATATATATTATTCTCGTTACCTTTTATATTATTTTGTTGTTTATTCATTTTCAATTACGATTACTTTTAATTGTCATTATTTAAGTATTTTAGTCATTCATTTTATTCCGTCCATCCAATGTCATTATTGTAGTTGTATTATAATATTCTCGTCATCTTGCATATCTTTGTAATACTATTTATATAATTCCATTCTTCATTTATATGATTCCATTATTTCATTTGTAATTATCATTTTATTTAATTGCCATTATTTTAATTACTTCATTGTACTTTTATTGTAATTTATATCATTGCTGATATTTATATTATATTCTTTGTGCTGAACTTTAATTGGCCACTGGCTGTTGTACAGCACATTAAATATAAGTAAGTAAATAAATAAATAATAATTATTATTATATTATTATTAATATTATGTTATTATTACTTTAATTAATATTAATGTCCTAACAAACAGCGAAAAGCCAATCACAGATAAGCACAAATTTAATATCTTACCTAAAAATGGCTTTTAAGAAACCCAGAGGTTCATTGCCGCCCTCACATAAGCCCGCCATCGGTCCCTATCCTCAGCAGGATTAATCCAATTCCTACCATCATATCCCACTTCCCTCAAATCTTTATTATATTATCCTACCATTTAAGCTTTGGCCTCCCTAAAGGTCTCTTCCTCTTAGGTCTTCCAACTAACATTCTATAATGTATTTCTAGATTCACACATACGTGCTACATGCCCTGCCCATCTCAAACGTCTGGATTTAATGTTCCTAATTATTGTAGGTGAAGAATGCAATGCGTGCAGCTCTGCGTTGTGTAACTTCCTCCACTCTCCTGTAACTTCATCCCACTTAGCCCCAAATATTTTCCTAAGTACTTTATTCTCGAACATCTATAACCTCTGTTCCTCTCTGAAAATGTGATTCAAAGTTTTACAACCATACACAATAACCGGTAATATAACTGTTTTATAAATTCAGATTTTTTGACAGCAGACTGGATGACAAAAGCTTCTCAACTGAGTAACAACAGGTATTTCTCATATTTATTCTGAGTTTAATTTCCTCTCGAATATCATTTATATTTATTACTGTTGCTCCAAGGCACTTGAATTTTTTCACCTTTTCAAAGTATAGATTTCCAATTTTTATATTTCCATTTCGTACAATGCTCTGGTCACGAGACATAAGCACAAGTGTCATCATGACTAACTCTTACAGTCATTCACCAATGGTGTGTAAGAAGCCATTGAATTCAACCAATCAGAGCCGTATAGGGCAATATAATAATATCATACACATTTTATTCCAAGCAAATTGTCGCATGTAACCAGCAGTTCTCTTTTTGTGAAATCAGTAGTACCGGGAACCAACAACCATAAGCCGACATTGGGACAAATTAATTACAATGTTAGTGCCTATAGAACGTCTGACATTTAAATACCTTTAATAGCATGATTTAATAGCAGACCTATAACAACTTTCAAAGTGTTATTTCAACTCTTGGATAACGACAAAATAGCGAGCTGGGTTATCATCTGGCGGTGTATGACGTTACAGAGACATGAACAAACTCGAACCATGTAAGTCTGGCGATGATCAAGTTGCACTGAAAACAAAATGGATGCAGAGAAAGATCGTGGGCTTATTATTCTACTTAATTTATTGTCTTAAATGAAAATTTTTATTTATATGCCTAGCTTATTAATGTGATTATCCTATGTATTAATACATTTTTGGAATAGTCTAAAACAAATACCACTTATAGGCCTATTGTTCGACTTTGGATACCGGTAAATTCAGGAGAAGATCTGAACTGCACTCGTGGTACAGTAATCTTCCCTTATCCGCGTAATCTGTATCAGTTATTCACGGTTAACCTCAGCGACATTTTTAATCTATTTGAGCTCCAAGCATATTAATGTAAAGAATCTTAAGAAAATATAGAATTTAGTCGTATCCTGTATTCACATACTCTGATAATATCTATAACCAACAATATCCTTAGCGGCATTAACTCCACTATTTACTTTTCACTATCCTGACACGTGCTGCAGTAACAACCTATCTTCTAGTACCGTGATATCATGATCAGAAGCAGTAACAACATAAGCTGTAACTATGTCAACAACAAGAAAACAATAGCAACAAGAGCGGTAGGAATATTAGAAACGTTAGCAACAGTATCCACAGAAGCTGTAACTATAGCAGCAGCAAAGAAAAAGAAGCACCAGAAGCAGTAACATCAACAACAAAAGTTACAACTACATGAACAGAAAGAAAAGCAGCAGCAACAGCAGTGATATAACAACAAGTAGCAGCAATAACCTGCATGGTTTGTATGCTGGTTCGACGTGGTAGTAATTAAAACACTTTGCGGACCACGTGGGGTCCGTCGCTCACAGATAGGAAACCTGACTCTGGGAAGGGGGAAGCCGGTTTCCCAGAGAACAATAGACTAGCTTGATAATTGAACTGTAATTAAAAATACCACGACAGGCTTCGGCTATCAGTAGACTGGATGAAGAAGAGGATCTCATATGTGGATGCACGCCAACCCCTGAATCGGGGAGCGGGATATGCGGGCATTTCACGCAAAAGAGGGGGACCACTTGGTGCTGGTCGAAACAAAGCACCAACATGCATGTGGCACTCTGACAAACTGTCTGGAATATCTCTTTTAATTCATCATATCTTAATTACATTTAATCATTTTTTTAATTGCACGATAAATTCGATTCGATTCCAATAGCTTTATGGCTTTACAAAGAAACCGGCACTTTTTTCTATGTTTGTATTGTGCTGCCTCATAGGTAATGACAACCATATTGTGATCAACGAGTCTCACTACTTATTAACTGTATTAACTGATGTCTTCCTTGGTATTCCAGTGTGTTTCATGCCAGTGGGTTTATACTCGGGTAACAGAGGGCGGTAAAATCATTGCTTTCTCTGGGAGGGAAATAAAGCTGTGAATACGTAAAGAATCCTGTCCTGGTAGAGGGCTTCAGGCAAAAGTTATCGCAATTTCTCGTCCATATGCAACTTCGATACTGAATAACCTTTGGAGTTGAAAACATCTTCAAGTAAACTACTATTACCACCACTACCACCAATAACGAATGTTAGCACAACAAGAAGGAAAAAAGGACAACAGGCAAGATAAGGAGAAAAGATGGAGAACAAGGGCAAGATAAGGACAAAAGGGAGGATACATGGAGGAAAAGGACAAGATAAAAAAAAAATGGAAATACAAGGAAAACAACGTCAAAATAAGGAAGGGGAAATTTGAGGAGAACAAGGACAAGATAAGGAGAAAAAGTGGAATACAAGAACGTGGGTAATACAAGGAAAAGAAGGGAAAACAAGGAGAAGAAAAGGAACAAGGAAATATAAGGAGAAGAAGGGGAATGCAAAGAGAAGAAGGAGAATACGAGAAGAAAGGGAATACCAGGAGAACAAGAATAATACAAGGAGAAGAAGAGGAATACAAAAATAAGGGAAATACAAGGAGGACAAAAGTAATATAAGGAAAAAAGAGAGAACACAAAACCAAAAAGGAAAAGACAAGTACAACAAAGGGAATACTAAGGGCATAAAAGAAAGACAAGGAGAACAAATGGATTAAAAGGAGATCAAGAGGAATACAGGGAAAACGAAGATAAAAGAATGAGAACAAGGGGAATACAAGTAAAACAAGAGAATGAAAAGATAACAAGGGGAATAAGTTCAGAAGAAAGGAAATAATGTAAGCATGAGAATAATACAAAAACAAGGAGAACAAGGGGAATACAACGGGAACGTGGAGAATAAAAGAACAATTGAAATATAAGGAGAGCAAAGGCAAAGATAAATGAAATAGTAGGAGAACTAGAGAAAGACAAGGACAGCAACGGAAATGCAAGGTGAACGGGGGGGAATAAAATGATATCAAGGGAAATTAAAGACAACAAGGGAAACAAAGGAAAAACAAAGGGAATAAAAGGAAAACAAGGGGAATAAATGAGAACAAGTGAAATAAAAAGAGAACAAGGGGGATGAATGGAGAACAAGGGGAACAAGGAAAATGTAACGAGAACAAGGAAAATGCAAGGAGAACAAGGGGAATACAAGAATAAATAGAATGCAAGGAGAACAAGTGGAATACAAGAAGATATAGGGAAATGCAAGGATAAAATGGGAAATACAAGGAGAAAATTGGAAATACAAGGAAAAAGAGGGAATACAATGAAAAATTTGGAATACAAAGAGAAAAGGGGAATACAAGAAGAAAACGGGACATAGGCTTACAAGGAGAAAATTGAAATATAAGGAGAACATGGGGAATACAAGGAGAAATGTGAAATACAAAGAAAAAAAGGGAAAGTCAAGGCAGAAAAGGTGAGTACAGAGGAAGACGGTAATACAAGGGGAAAAGAGGAATAGATGGAGAACAATGGCAGTACAATGAGAACAATGTGACTGCAAGGAGAACAAGGAAAAGATGGGGAGAACAAGGGGAAGACAAGGAGAACAAGGAAAAGATGGGGAGAACAAGGGGACAGAAAACAAGGAAAGATGGGGAGAACAAGACAAGAGAACAAGGAAAGATGGGGAGAACAAGGGAAGACAAGGAGAACAAGGAAAAGATGGGGAGAACAAGGAAAACAAGGAAACAAGAAAGATGGGGAGAACAAGGGAAGACAAGGAGAACAAGGAAAGATGGGGAGAACAAGGAGAACAAGGAAAAGATGGGGAGAACAAGGGGAAGACAAGGAGAACAAGGAAAAGATGGGGAGAACAAGGGGAAGACAAGGAGAACAAGGAAAAGATGGGGAGAACAAGGGGAAGACAAGGAGAACAAGGAAAAGATGGGGAGAACAAGGGAAGACAAGGAGAACAAGGAAAAGATGGGGAGAACAAGGGGAAGACAAGGAGAACAAGGAAAACGCCAGAGGAATACAATAATAACAAAAGAAAGACAATGAAGTCAAGCAGAAGGCAAAGAGAATAATCAGAAGACAAAGAGAACATGGTATTCGCAAGGAGAATACAAGAATAACAAAGGAAAGACAATGAAAAAAGAAGAAAAGGAGGACAGGAAGCAGACAATGAGAACAACGGGAATAAAATGAGAACGAGTGAAATAGAAGAACAAGGTAAATAGAAGAAGAAGAGAAACACATGAAGAACAAAGGGAATGCAAGAAAAGGAAAAATATATATATGGAGAGCAGAAGAAAACCAGGAGAACAAGAAGAATGCAATAAGAACAAGGGAAAACAAGGAGAAAAAGGGAATATAAGATATAAGAAGAAGAAGAAGAAGAAGAAGAAGAAGGGGAATACAAGGAGAACAAGATAACAAGGAAAATAGAAGAAGAACAGGGAAAATAGGGGAAAAACAAGGGGAATTCGAGAAAATAAAGGTGGCTGCATTTTTTATGTGACGGTTAATTCCCGAGTTACCTTCCATATAGCCTACGTAGTGAGGAGAGAGACGTAGTTCTACGCCCAAGCCCAAAAGTCTAGCACCGATTTTTGAAATTACTTTTGGAGGAATTTAATATTGCCTGCCCATTTGGCAGTGACATTAATCCTGAGATAGGAAATAAAAACGAAATTCAAGATAATTCAAATCGTTTGTCTTAACGAAAATTGGGTGAATATGATTCGTGGGACCCCACACGATGCCTTGATATTGATTTAAATATAAGACGTGCATAATTAATAATCCCGACGTTAATAATTAATAATTGGATATTCGAAACTTTATTAAGTAATTTGTTTTAAAAGGACGTAAAAATAACATTAATTTACTGATTCTAAACCACCGCAGGATTTCTTTATTCTCTAATTCATGACGGTATCGTTAATTGTATCTCGATATATTTTAGTCGTCTGGCAATTTCCTGAGCATCCCAACTTCTCATTATGCTAGAAGACTCCTCGTTAGAGCAATTAATCGGGGGTCGTCAATCTCTTGATGGCTGGGTTCCAGTACTCTCCCGTAACTGATGCGATGAGACCTCTTGCGTAACTAATGAGAACGAGGAGCTTTCTATCCAATCAATTCAATTTGAGACAAAATTCCGGTAATAGATTGTATATAATTTGTGGCCATAATAAAGCCTAGTTGCTTTATATAGTAAACCCGGATTTCAAGTGACTGGCTTGATTGTAAACATTACTCCAATTTCAATTATGAGCTTACTTATTAGTAATATGCCCCATGTAATGCTGTTCAATGATAACCATATATTCAGTTCACTATCCTACCTAATCTATTAACGAGGGTCCCATTGTATACCATGAAGAAAATTTATTTAATAATTACAGAAAATATTTACAAATAATGAGATGATTAAAAAATATATAAGTATTTCTTTATTTCTGTTCAAAACAGAAACCCCTCATGATTGGGTTGCAACTACAATGTCTTTGCTTAGTATTCTCTTTAAGGGGACACTTAGGAGAGTTTTAAATCTTTTACAATTTTCATCCAAAATGTATGAATTTTAAATTACATAAATATGCCTACAATATTATCATCTGTACATAATTTGGTGCCATTAGGACTAATTAAGGTTTATTTTGTCTTGAGGAATTACATGGTCGAATTATGTTTCTGACTGTTACAATACATACTATAAATGGTATTAAAATTGGGGGAGTTCCGCTCTTGTATCAACATAGGAACGATATTATCAAAAAAAAACAAATTGGAGATCGAGAAAAAAGATGAAATGATATTTCTTAAATATATTTTATAATGACGTCACTAAAAAGCCTCCTTGCGTCACAATTTTCATAATTTTTAATTTATATTAGCTCAAAGGCTTCAAAATAGTCATGGGAACATAATTTAATTAGCTTTTTGAGCCCGATCTAAATAGAGTCACAATAAATGTTTAAGTGGATTTTCTTAATTTTTCACCAATATTTCACCATAGTATACCCTTAATGAACGAAAGCTTTTCATTGCTATGTATGAGAGTATTGCAAATGTATTCCATAATGTAATGTTCACTTTAAAGCACAAAAGATCATTCGAAGACGATGAGATGATTGCAAATTGTAATTATCTTGCGTTCTCATTAAAGCAAGGAAACTATTCAAAGGTTATGAAAAGATTTGAATTACAATTCATTACTCTAAGATATCTTTTAAACATTTGAGATAGTCACAGGCCAAACATTTCCAACCTCCGGCTCTGTGACGTTACACGTCTCTGCTCTCGAAGCCCTTGAGGGGGGAAGCATAGATAGAAGAGCAAAATAGGGGGAGTGGCAATGAAAGTAATAGGGATGTTTAAATAGCGGAGATACAACATGACCCTCCCACCGAGAGGGTAAACGTGCTTCGACGTCACAGATTGGCCAGTTGGAAATGACTGTCATAGACTATAAGATGGCTGCTATTTTATTGTAATTGTTTATTTTGACCTGGTTGGAATTGTAATTATTTATTTAGCATTCTATTTGAAGAAAGGATTTACTTAAATACTATGAGATGATTGTAGTTGTTGTTCTTTATTTAGAGGTCTCGTTAAAGTACAGGAAGTATTGAAAAGCGATTAATTGCAATTGTAATACTTCACTTAATGTTATGTTTAAAGCAGAAAGACTATGAAACGATTTCAGTTATTGTAATTCTGCAGTTTGCGTTCTCTTTAAAACACAGGAGCTCTACCCAAAGACTATGAGTGATTTTAATTGTAATTCTTTACTTAACGTTCTGATTAAAGCAGAAAGACTATGAAATGATTTCAATTGTAATTCAGCACTTGCGGTCTCTTTAAAACACAGGACCTCTACCCAGAGACTATGAGATGATTTTAATTGTATTTACTTAACGTTCTGATAAAATCAGAAAGACTATGAAACGATTTCAATTGTAATTCTGCACTTTGCGGTCTCTTTAAAACACAGGACCTCTACCCAAAGACTATGAGATGATTTTAATTGCATTTACTTAACGTTCTGATGAAAGCAGAAAGACTATGAAACGATTTCAATTGTAATTCTGCACTTTGCGGTCTCTTTAAAACACAGGACCTCTACCCAAAGACTATGAGATGATTTTAATTGTATTTACTTAACGTTCTGATGAAAGCAGAAAGACTATGAAACGATTTCAATTGTAATTCTGCACTTTGCGGTCTCTTTAAAACACAGGACCTCTACTCAAAGACTATGAGATGATTTTAATTGTATTTACTTAACGTTCTGATGAAAGAAGAAAGACTATGAAACGATTTCAATTGTAATTCTGCACTTTGCGGTCTCTTTAAAACACAGGACCTCTACCCAAAGACTATGAGATGATTTTAATTGTATTTACTTAACGTTCTGATGAAAGCAGAAAGACTATGAAACGATTTCAATTGTAATTCTGCATTTTGCGGTCTCTTTAAAACACAGGACCTCTACTCAAAGACTATGAGATGATTTTAATTGTATTTACTTAACGTTCTGATGAAAGCAGAAAGACTATGAAACGATTTCAATTGTAATTCTACACTTTTCGGTCTTTCTAAAACATAGGGGGCCGTATTCATAGACATTTTTAGCGCGGGCTTTCGGTGGATTATCAGCGTTTTTCGTATTCATAAACCAGTGTTAGCGATAGGATATGATTTGAATTCTGTTCTAGTAACCAGTGGATAGCCGGGGCTAGCTCAGTACGCTCGTAGCGCGTGCTGCGAAATGTCTATGAATACCACCCAGGAGCTTTACCCAAAGATTATGAGATGATTTTAATTGTAATTCTTTATTTAGGGTTCTCATTAAAGCTCAAAAACTATTAGATGCTTAAAAATGTACTGTAATTTATTTACCTAGTGTCTTGTTTAAAGTAGATAATCTGCTCAAAATCTATGAGATGACTGCAGCTATAATTATTACTGTACTTTCTTAGCTGTCTCTTTAAAGTACAGGAACTCTACTCAAAGATTACGAAATCATTGTAATTACAATTCTTTATTTAGAGATCTCTTTAAAGCACAAAATCTAATCAGAAGCTATGAAGTAAGTGTAATTGTAATTCTTTACTTAACTTTCTGCTTAAAGTAGAGGATCCACTCAAAGTCTATGAGATGATATCAGCTGCAGTTCTATGCTCAGCTATCTTTTTAAAGCACAAGATGGCTGAGATTTCAGTAGACAGTTTCTTCTTAGCCAGTGACCCTGCCAATTCCTTTTTATCTTCATGAACAGTTTCAGCATTGTTCTTTCTTCATCCAATCTTTCTAGCACAGCTTCGTTTCTTATTCTGTTTGTCCATTTTACACGCTCCATTCTTCTCTATATCTGAATTTCAAATGCTTCTAGTCGTTTCTCTTCACTTTGTCGTAATTTCAATGTTTTTGGTCCATACAAAACAACAGTCCACACAAAGGTCTCTTCCTTAGTTCTTTTTCCAGAGACCCATAGACGATGCTCCTTTCCTATTAAAAGCATCATTTGCCATTGCTACACTCCGTTTGGCTTCTGGCAGCAGCTCATGTTGCTGCTTATAGTACACCCCAAGTGTTTGAAGCTGTCCTCCTGTACCTCTTCCTCATTTCTAATTCATACATTCATATTTTTTTATTTTTCGTTTTCGTCTTGTTTACATTTATCTTCATTCCATACTGCTCCCAGCTGTCATTTAACTTCAGTAGCATAACACTTAGTATAATATCGTCTTCTGCTAACAACGCCATATCATCAGCAAATCTTATGCACTTTATTCTTCTTCCTTCTAGGTACTATCACTTCTCCCATGTTATGAAAACTGTTCTTCACTAAATCCTCAAGGTAGATGTTGAACAGAGTATAGTCTGGATCACCTTACTTAATACCCTAAGGGTGAAACCCAACCATTTTCCCCCCATTACTACATGATGGTGATTTTCTAGTTTCAATGTTGAATTTTCTTTTGCCAACTTCGTTTCGAATTTCGATACTGAGAAATACTACAACTGGTAGTGATTTTCTAACTGTTATGTTGGCAGTAGGAATACCTGTTGTCTGTAGTGGAAATTATGAAAATTCAAATTGTTCTAGATTTCTGAGCCGATTACTGAAAACTAGTGAAATTCGAACATACTAATAATTAATTAATATCAGAATTATATTAATACATAATAGTTATTTTATGTGTTGTGGTTACAATTCAAGATTATAGTCAGATAAATGTAAATAAATATAACATGTGGTGTGATACATGCACTGGGTGATTAATAGAAAATGTGCATGGAGACAGCAATTATAACTAAAATGGCAAAATTATTAGTAGTAAGTAAGTATTCTTAAACATACATTTTAATGTGGCATCCAGTTTTCGGAGTTTGTACTAATCATTTCACGTGATGATACAAAATATATTTTTAGGTTAGGTCTCGTAAATTGTAAACTGTTTAATCAAAGCAATGAATTTCATGTTGTCAGACAAAATATATTTTAATATTAGATTGTATTAATCTACTAACTTCCAACATAATGTGCGAGATGTCCAGATGGAAAATATAGGCCTACTCTTTCACAAATTATTGAACCATTTAGAAAATACCTCCAAACATAAAGATGAGATGTACTAAATAAGCAAGACATCGTTATTGTTAATATAGTATATTACTATTATTATTATTATTATTATTATTATTATTATTATTATTTATTTTTTTATTTTTAATTTTTTTTTCTCGCTGTTATTTATACTCGCTTTAACATCTTTGTTTATATCGCGGGTTAATCTTTGGTTGAAATAAGAAGGCCTGTGTATTATTGTTGAGACTGGTTCTATTGTTGTGAACTATATGGCGACTGTATATATATTAATGATGTTATAAATATGATTTCGATGATGAATGAGGCCGGTGATTTTCAGGGATGTTGTGGCCCGAATTTCCTGGCATTTGCCTTACGGTTGAGGAAAGCCCTGAAAAACCTCAACCAGGAAATTCAACCCGACCGGGAATCGAACCCGCGCCCTCTGCGTAAGAGACCAGCATGCTGAACCCTACACCACAGAGGTGGCCTATTATTATTATTATTATTATTATTATTATTATTATTATTATTATTATTATTATTATTCCTATTGTACATGTCATTGTGATTTTACCCTCTTTGGTGATATCTAGTATTAGTTGGCAACACTGAAGAGATGGCCAAATTAGCCTTTTAGGAACTGCTCTTACGTGATCCTCACTATAGGTAATAAAGAGCATCCTTGTCGTACTCCTCTCCTTATTTCACTTCCTTCAGACATTTCTTCTCCTATGCTGAGTTTGAATCGTTGATTGTATAAGGTTTATTACATAATTTTTTAACACTTTTAAAAGTTTGTGGGTTTTTAAAAGTTTCTATGTTTACTTCCATGAGTTTTAAATTTGGAATATTTCCAGGAAAACTCCCTATCCAAAGATTCCAATTCACGTCTCCCGAGAATGGAACGCGGGGCTCCTTAGTGAAAAGCCGACCGTCTAACGGTGAACCAGTTTTTCCCTCGTCAAAGGTTTAAAGTATGCAGTGAGTGAAGGTAGTTAGCCGTTGAAATAGAACGCGCAGCATTCTGTCGTGCATGGGTGATCAGAACACCTGTTCTCGGGCAGTGGCGAACAGCACAGAGCTGTTAACAAGGATCCTGGACCACGTCTGATTTAGTGCGACTTGCTTAACATAAATCATACCACTTCAATTTCCACGCTCGTTTATTCTTTCTTATATAACAATTTCCGCCTTCTGGAGTGAGCCCCCATGTTGCTTGTCTTACTGTGTGCTTAATTACTGCTTGGCAGCTATCGGACTGCGCGACTCATAAAAACTGCTTTAAAGTCTATCAGCAGCTCTAGATCGGCGAGGTAAGAGTCGTGATCGTTCTATGTAATTGAGCAACTTGTAACAATCCACATGGTTCTTAACTATCGCAAATCGTTCTCATGACTTTTAACGAAGAAAGCTCAGAATTCGACGTAATTGTCGTCGTCATCATATCACAACAACAATCAACATCACTACCTCATCATAATTATCATCATACCCTAAAAATTTGATAGAATATTTAAGGAAATACCAAAGATTTAAATTAATTAAAACAATGAAATACAATATAATATACTTTCCAAGGGCGTTCATATGGATTTTTCAAAAGGGAGAGGCTGACGTAGTAGGTCTCAGACTCTCAGTGGTGTAGGACTTCCCCGTAAAAAAATGTTCAGTAATTTGACCTTGTGAAAAGAATTTTAGAGAGTATGAACATGATAATAATTATGAGCGAAATATTTAAGAGTTTCAAGTACATGTTTTCATAAAAATGTTGTTAAAAATTATTAACAAAAATAAGATTGTGATAGCTAAACATAAAAGAAATAATTATATTTTCGTTAATATAACTGAAAGTAATGGCTTTGTAATAAAATGTAAATACGGCCTAATAAAAATGAAATCTATGTATACAAAGAATGAAAAACAAAGTAACTCTGTCAGAGTTTAAAATTGAATAGAAAACATCAAAACAAAAGTAATTTAACTGCTAAGCTATGCATATTTTCGAAATAACTTCAATACGATTATTTATCAACAGTTACTTCACTACCAGTAGATGTTTTGATTTACCTAGAGAAAATCAAAACTCGAGTGGGGTTTAATTGAATATTACACGATTAGAAGAAAGTATATAAAGATTAGAGCAATAAAGTACTCTAAATATTAATTTACGAAAATACTAAACTGTCTTCTAATGTATTATTGTACCATCTCATCATTAAAAAATATTCCGCTAGATGACAGTAGTGTGTTATGAGCTGTTCTCTTGTTACCAGTTGTGCCAACTATACAATCGTTATTGAACTGCATGGACGATTAATAAGTAAAAAGACTTTGTTGATTCAGTTTCATTTTTATTAGAACAGTTGCATTTCATTTCAATTGTCAATATATATTAGGCTAAGCAATTTCTGATACGTGATTATCTGTAATCTCATACAGCAGAAGCTATATTACAATCTAAATAATATAAACAAGATAAATTAAAGAACAATTTTAATTAAGGTTGATGAAATAAAATGAATCATAGAAAAGTTTGAGGTGATAAAAATGTAGGATAAGCAGCCATGATTGGTTGAAACACGTTGATTTTTTTTATTTTATTGGGTTATTTTACGACACTGTATCAACATCTAGGTTATTTAGCGTCTGAATGATATGAAGGTGATAATGCCGGTGAAATGAGTCCGGGGTCCAGCACCGAAAGTTACCCAGAATTTGCTGCTATTGGGTTGAGGGAAAACCCCGGAAAAAACCTCAACCAGGTAACTTGCCCCGACCGGGATTCGAACCCAGGCCACCTGGTTTCGCAGCCAGACGCGCTGACCGTTACTCCACAGGTGTGGACGAAACACGTTGATCCGTACTTTTATTGGTCAATAGTAATATGACGTAGTAAAAGTATAATAGTCAGAAAAAATGTAGGTTTCTCTTGCTTTTATAACATTGTTCTCTTTGATTTTGTATTGTGTTTAAATATAGGCCTAATTCAGCTACTTTTTAAAGTCCCGTTAGCGACAGAAATATTTTTTTTTCCATTCATAACATATAGTAGTTTAGGGACTTTTCATGTACAGTTGTATAAATGGTGTTGGTGGAAAACAAGGAATGTTCAATTTTAGCGATTTTTTGATATAGATAGAACATTCTTTAGGTGTCGTTTGGGACTACAAAATTGTGCGATTACAAAAAAAAAAAAAATAAAATAAAATAAAAGTGGTAATGTCCGTGTAAGGTAACATAAAACATTTGGTTCACAGGCTATGAACCAGAAATGTTTAGGCATTAAAACTTGTTTTTCTCGATAATGCTATTTTGTGACATTCCTTGTTTCCTCCCGACACCCTTCATATGCAGCGAGCCCCAGCGAAAGTCACCAGAATTTCTGTCGGTTGTTCAGCGGCAAATCCTCCACGCTACCGCCGCTATTCGCATTCGTGAACTGGCGGCACTTCGCCGGATTAAAACTCACGCACGGTACGATTATTTAATCCTGACAGTCGCCGACAATGTGCGCCTGGGTCAGGCGAGTCCATTAAGTTACGCCAAGGGATGTTCAAGTTAGTCAGTCGCTTGATTTCAGAGCGATCGGATGTTACGCGTGCGGTAGATCGTTGTGTTTCCAGTACAGTTAAGCTGTACTGCATTTCTTTACTGACGGCTAGCTCCTATCTCTACTCCGGAACTCTCCCCACTACTCCTATTACTTCCCCTCTTTCGCGTCGCTTAGCTGTCAGGACTAAATAATCGGTCTTGTACAACGTTCTTCTTAGCTGACTCACTGCACAGCAAACACGTGGAGCGATCAGCCTACAAACTTTCGGCGAGTTCCTGCGGATGCAAGCGGTATGGATCTGTTGCTTATCGGCCGACCTTGACAACGCCGGGGAACACAGTTCGGCTGTTCTCGATCAACCTAACCAGCGGACAAAGAATACATACATACATACATACATACATACATACATACATACATACATACATACATACATACATACATACATACATACATACACGAGATGAATTGTAAAGCACGATAAATTCTTTACCAGTGTTCCTCCAATAAGGAAGTGAAGATGTGTGTGTCGCGTAAAAGAACTATGTCCCTTACAAAGGACCCCAGGGAAACTTGTCGGCCATGCCTTGTCCATTTAATTTACTCAGTGAATAACCTCTGCAGTTTGTATGTTATTAAATAAAACACTATTACAAGGCAAGGGGAACAAGAATTGTTGACTTGCTATTAAAAAATCATGCAGTATATTATGTCCTCACCAGCTTAATTATTGACCTATTGCTTAAAGAAAGGAACCCCCATCTCGGGTCAAACACGCGACCTCCCGCTGTTCCGAGATCTGGGTTAACACTGAGTAGTAGCTACTATTAAATCTTTGTACATTACGTTGTACGCTTTGACTTCTTTTTTCCAGCATCTTAGTTATGGGCCCATTATTTTACAGCATGCATAAAAGGCCTCTTCGGTTTGGAAGGTGGTCTCCGCTTCCCATAAACCGCGGCATTATCTCTAGCTTGCGCTCAGCGCGGTGTTCCTTCCGTAGCTGTTATATCAGACCCTACTAATCGATAGTGATCGATTTTTTGGTGTAAGTAGTGCTAAAGATATTTTTATTTTACAAAAAAAAAAAAAAAAAAAAAAAAGCTATTCGCATTATTTTTGGATGTTCTTCATGGGAGTCTTGTAAGCCCTTATTTAAACAATTATCTATATTAATTCTTCCTACTTTATAGTAACTATTACACTCTTACTACGTCATACTACTTTTGACCAATAAAACGGTACGAAAAGACGTATTTCGACCAATCATGGCTGCTTATCGCACAATTTTATCGCGTCCCTAGCATTTGTTTAATTTCATCGCGTCCCTAGCATTTGTTTAATTTTATCGCGTCCCTAGCATTTGTTTAATTTTATCGCGTCCCTAGCATTTGTTTCTTTGTTTGCCAACATTTGAAACTGCGCTGGTCTGGACGTCAAAAATATATATACAATTACAAACCACTCCAGTCGATGCACAGCAGTTTCAAATATTACTCGCATTGGCATTCAAGAACAAGAATTAATACAAATCACTGATCATACCTATCCATCTTCTGAAATCCGATTTACACATAAATGAAGAGCACCATTCGGAAATCCTGAATAGGTTGAATACACCATGTAGGCCTAAATCAACGAGTTCCACTTCTATTACGCACACGTCCAATATAACATCAATTGAACCACCAACCACATTCAAATTTGAAAATTGTACATTTAATAATTATTCCTTTTAAAATTATTCATTCTGAAATCCTGAATAAGTTGAATACACCATGTAGGCCTAAATCAACGAGTTCCACTTCTATTACGCACACGTCCAATATAATATCAATTGACACACCAACCACATTCAAATTTGAAAATTGTACATTCAATAATTATTCCTTTTAAAATTATTCATGTTTATTTTTATGTCGTCGTCGTTAATTAAAACTTTTCTAACACTTGTGTATATTAGTTAGGTTATGTTATAGCTTCTGCTATATGATATTATGGATAGTCACGTATCAGAGATTGTTTAATATTAAGATTTATTGAAAATCATCTGTCAAGTGACGTTGATTACTGGGATTTGGATAATTGAAGTGGAATGCAACTGTCTTAATAAAAATGAAACTGAATCAACAAAGCTTTCTTGACTAGTAACCGTCTACAGAGTTCAATGAAGATTCCATAGTTGGCACAACTGCCATCTAGCGTAATGGTGCAATAATACTTTTTGAAGACAGGTTTATTTTCGTAAGTCAATTAATATTTTATTGTATTGGAGTACTTTGTTACTTATAATCTTTATATACTTTCTTCTAATCGTGTAATAGCCAATTAAATCCCACTCGAGTTTTGATTTTCTCTAGATAAATCTGCTCGTATTCCACTCGCAGATTTATCGATAAAATCAAAACCTCTCGTGAGATTACTGTTGATAAATCGAGCTGCAGAAATTATCGCGATGTATAACTGTAATTGGTTGGCATTCAAAATTTAATTACACTTCATTAGCCGAAATTGGAATTACGTCATATAAACGAAATAGTCAACATAATACCCTTGATACATTAATAACTATTGTGTTACTTCTGATGTACTTTTTATAGTTATTTAATTTTTGCATTTCCAAAGGGATTGCTCTATATCGATGGCTAAGTATTCTGCTTTGCAAGATCATTTACTCGAGGACAAAATATTAGTTAACTGTCCAATTTTGCAAACATAATAACAATAATAATAATAAAATAATAATAATAATAATAATAATGATAATAATAATGTAATTAATCTAAACAATAATGTAGTTAACTAAATTACCATTTTTGTAAACACGAAGGTGTCACTTCTTAGTCACTTATATCTACTATTCGTGTAACAAACACTCAGTGCCATCCAATACAAAACAACACAAGGTGGTTTTGTTTTGAGGTTAGGTTCCATGTCTTTTCCTTGTTTGATGTTGGATATGATGTTCTATGTATCTTGCAGCAGTGGTTCTATTTCATCGAGGCTCATTTCAAACATGTCATTATGTTCATATTAGTATAAACAATATAAATGTGTTTTTAGTTCTTGGTCGGAAAATACGAGCGTTACTACTTCTTTGATTAAATTCAGTATCTTCGTCTGAGTCGTTACAACTGCAGCTAAATAACATTGAAATTATTTTAGTTTAACTCTTGAAGGTATCCAGTTATTCATTAAATACATTTAATAAATATATATTTATTTTCTTTATGCAAAATTTATTGCACTAACAGGCTTTAAAGTAATTATAGAAAAGTGCTCGCTTTAGAAGTAAAATTTACTTCCTTTTTTTAAACTTATTCCTCCACTGTGAAACAAAACACTTGTAAAATGTGCAATATTTTATTCGTATAGGTTTGACATTCTTTGTAAAGTTCAACTTTACAAACTAAGATTATTATAAATTAGAAGTTCACAATTTACACAGTTTAAATTTGAAGAGCGCAGGAACAAAACTTGATAGACTAAGTCCAAAATTATCGATTTTCTGTTTTAGATCTCATGTAATAGTTCAGGTAGTGAAGATGCGTGTAGTTTAACAACCTCGTTAGTCCGAAGAAATTTGAAGAATGATAGCTCAAAGACAATAGAATATAATGGGCCTTCAAACATTTAACTCTCTCTCCAATAAAAGGAGTAAAACGTGACTTATCAGGGTTTTTCCCTGTACTCTCCATTTACAATAATAATATTGTAAACATGGAAAACAGGCTTCTGGTGTTACAGAAAGTTAAGTCCTTTTCTAAATATACTTTTTGACTTTCAATGCAACCAGATCCTAATGTACAGAAATAGGAAATTAAAAATATGCAATCCTAGCTATGACGAATTTAGGACCATTGATATTTCCTATAGCAATCAGCATTATATTAGAGCTTAAATAGAGTATTCATATAATCATTTTTCCATTTTCACAATGCAAACGTACAATAACCAGTCATACATTCGTATTACTATTTTTAGCATCCAACTAAAACCATTAAATGAAATCTACAACGTTCATTTTGAATAATAGACGGTGTACTCTCATGGGCACAATGTCTCTCAGTCTCTCTTCCCCTTCAATCTGGTCACTCATCATTACGTGCTACACGATAAAATGTGTTTTTATTATAACTGAATTAACATTACGTATTTTTAAAACTATTTATTTAAAATAGAGTTTAAAAATATTTATCTCTGAATTATTATTGTTATACCTCTCGGTTGCATTCATGCATGCAAATAATTGTCTGCTAATGTAAACAGTTTGGAAATTTTATTATATTCTCTTTTTGTATGGAAACACAAAAATTAAATGTTATTTCCGGCTCTCAGATTAGGAAGAGATAAATCTGTTAATTTGTTTCCCAGAGATAACTTCAAAAAACGAAGTGCAGTCACTTCAAATAAAAATGAGTATCAGTAAGTGGACACATAGGTACTTCTATGTTTCAGCCATTACACAATTCTTTAGTCATATTGTGTACGATATTCCTGTTTGTACTCATAACTAGTGACAGGCAAAATATGATATTTCATATTTCAAGAAGCTAAGTCATTCCTGCTTGCGGTATGGCAGCCGTGACGAAAATGTGATCGTGCGCCGAGCCACTGTGTAACCTGCAACGTGCATAGCACCTATGGAGGGAGGTGGACACCCGAAGGGGAAGTGAAGCAACTGTCTGACTTATTAACGGATTTTCATTTTCCTTACGGTAAGCACTTAAATACAATTTTATACAGTATAAGGTTACAAACTAATGTTTAGTACGTGTAACGAAGAAAGAAATGAATAAGAAAACATAGGACACATTATCACAATCTAAAGTTAACTGTCTTGAGAATGTCTCTGCGGCAGAGTTTCAAAATCAGGAATTATGTCACTTATTGCCAGTAGTAGTTGATCACGAAGGTATTTGTCTGCCAGTCGTGACCTAAATTTGGTTTTTACTATTTTCATTGTTGAAAATAATTTTTCACAAACGTAAGTTGTAGCGATCATGACTTCAACAGAGCAAGCGAAAGAACGAAACTTCGGATATTTATTTTTTGGTAACGATTTGAAAGGTTCAACATTTGTCAAGTCCTTACATCTAGCTTTCATTTGACATCAGATAGTAAATCTGTGAGTTTAAATTGAAGATCTAACCGCATTATTCGTACATCTACTGAAAAAGGATCGGCGTACAGAGATAATAACTTAATAATAATAATAATAATAATAATAATAATAATAATAATAATAATAATAATAATAATAATAACACTTAAACTTTTAATGTTTCATGAGTGACGTGTAGTATAATGCCGTTTTATGTTATACAACCGTTTTCCTCGTAATAATAATAATAATAATAATAATAATAATAATAATAATAATAATAATAATAATAATAATAATAATAGCCTAATGTGTCCCTTGAAGGGCAAAGGCCTCCTGCTAGAGGGTAGCTCTGTTTCACTAACGCGGTGAGCTTACTCCGCGTGAACAAATCATACATTTAATATTGTCACCATATTGGCAGGAAAAAATGCGTCCTCCCATCCTACTTGAAACTTTCGTTTTTATAGAGGTACATGTTTCGAGAGAGACATTGCGACTATACGCCACTCGCAGGTCTTAGACTAATACAAATGGAAAGGAGTTTGACTCCAGTGAGTGAGAGGTTGGGGGTTGGAGGAGGTAGGAAGCAAGAGAAATGCATAGCTATCATTGCGAGCCACAATGTGCTGCGGTATGGGAACAAGAATTTTCAGTGTTTGGATGCAGTGCAATTAACAGCAAAAAATATTTCATAATGTTTTGGCAAAATTTTCATATTCATCAAAATAATTTTTTCATATTTTGTACAATTTTTACTCTAAGTTAATATTTCTACAAGTACCACTTCACTAGGCTTTTCAGACGTTATAAGGAAGCAATAGAAAAGTTTTCAGAGAAACATTTGAAACATCCAAGCCACTTATTCCATCAACATTCGGGAATTTCCAAGGGCAAGTAAAATCTCCTGATTCCCCTATAGAGCCACTGAACTCGTAGCGTTAATGAATTCGAGAAGCCAAAGCAAAACAAGAAGTCCTTATATCATCTTTGCTCATTCTTTCGAATCCAGTGAAAGTCTTTTCAGTGTTGTCATGTCTACTTATATTCCGTGTCTGGAAACTGTAGAGCAGTGGTCGTCAGCACTCGCTGAAATGTGCATTGGGTACGCGGTGCCGTACAATGTGCACGGTCGTGCAACAGGAGAGATAGAAAGCATACCCGCTAGCAGCTACGAGAGCACTATAGTGCACTGCGTTTTCAGCGGGTAAGAGAGGCTAGCCCCACCGGCTCTGTGCTGACGACCCCTGCTGTAGAGTATAGGAGACGAAACGAGTCCTCTACGCAAGTAGTGAGTGGAGGCGGCTAGTCCAATGACCGCTCTGGAGGGAATGCATTGCTTGAATGGAGCGAGAGACTGCAGAGAGGGGATCATTTCTATCTGAACTTAACTGCAATTAAGCTGCCACACTACATATCACTTTGTCACGCGCATCTTACCCCTTAGCGGACGCGAGCCGATGCTACCCGCTACACACTTTCGCACTGCTAGACTCCGTCCATTCGTTTCTCTTCGGCTCTACCCAAATGCGCCGACTAACTCTACAGATTCCAGACACGGAGTGTAAATTAATGTTTTAAAGAGCTTTCAAACATTAATAATCATACATTTCACTGTTTACTTCATGTCTCCTCCTTTTGCAACTTCATGTTTTTTTTTTTTTTACCTTACAAAATAATATTAAATGGGAGAAGGTGTAATTTTTGCTAGAAAATATAGAAAAGTCGCTTTTTATTGTGAACAGTGTTGAGTCCAGCCAATGTAAGAACTTTTAGTATTCTTCTTTTGAGGGTAAATATCGAGTTACCTAGTTCTTCTTGCATTTGATGTGAGGATTTCATGATGCTGAAAAACTGTTCAGTTATGTAGATTTATTGTATTTTATCTCTTTTATATTAATGGAGACAAAACTTTAACCTCTGAAAGGTTATTTTGTAAATAATAAATGTAATCCTGCTGCAATTGCTTAGAAACGAAGACATTTTAGAATTTAAATATTTATTTCGTTTTCTAATTTTGCTTAATAAACGTCGTATTTTGCCAACATTTTCTTCATATTATGCCGGTCTCTACTCATAACTTATTTTAATGAACAATAGAAAGACATGCGCGTACATACATTAAATCACTTAATAGCACCCAAGTAAAATGAACTTCAAATTTTACCAATGGGTAGTCCAAAGAAGAGGTGAACTGAAAGTCCAGTCAATTGTGCCTTATACTTGACTGGATGATGATGATGACCAGGCTTCGAGACTTTGGACCCGATACAATAAGTTTACTGTGCTTGTACTATAGGTTGTTGACTCGCTGCAGGTAGTGAAAGGTAGAGATGTGTTCAGGTAACAACGTTGCTATTTAGAATAGAGTACGGTAGTATGGGGAAACGCACACATATGGACATTCTGAAAGTAAATATACATTACACTATGGCAATGTCAAAAAATGTGAAAAGCATTTATTCTCCTGTCTTTTATAAGAATTTGTGTTTAATTATACACAGTGTTAATGGTGGAAATAAACATGTAGCAATTTTAATTTCTTCATTTATCCTATTGGTTGTCGTTAGGAAGTGCAGTTACAGTACAGAATTGCAATGTACTATAAAATACATTTTCAGTGTCTCAAACGTAAATCTTTTTCAGTTGTCTACCAAACACAGTTTGTACTGTGAACAGCTTCGCTCTACGTCGCATGACTTTATAGGAGCAAAACGAAAAACCTAACATCATTGCAATCTCTGAGAGACAGTCCTTTATTCTCTGGTGACTCTATGTCCACTAATTTGCTGTTTATATTACACAATGCTCCATATTCGTTATTTTTACATAAAATTGATTTCCACTTCTGTTTTACACGTTCAGTAACCGGTGTACTTGTGTCTCTTAATTCTCTGCGTCATTTCCTCAACTAATTTGAGGGCTTCCGGCATCTCTTGCTCTGACTTTTCTAACCGTGTAATAGTTTCAGACACAGTTTGAAAATAGGTTTGTATGAAAACCAAATTATTCAGCAGAACCTTCAAATCCAGAGCGTTTTCCTTTGCGTATTTGTTGTTATTCATTCTACAGTACCCCAATCCATTGTACGCTTTACCACTATACTCAGTACGCCGTTATGCGGATTTCCCACTGAACTGCTCTATTGGGTCCGAAGTCTCGAAGCCTGATGATGACGATGATGATGTTGATGATGATGACGATGACGATAATTGAAATATAATACAGTAGACACAACATTTCTGAGTCTCAGTTTTGTATAATTATGTTACCGGGGTATATAGGCCTTATCGTATTCCCTTGCGAATGCCAACATTGTTTATCCGGGAGAGTTTTTATTGTGGTTAGGAGAAATAAAAATACGAGTACTAGCACTTTTCACATCGCGGTATTTCAAATATTTTATATACACATCTGTAAATAACATTACACAGCAGAATATTTATTTTAAAATTAGCATTATAAACATAAAAAAAACATGGTTTAAAATTGCGCTATTTGCTTGACAATGCAAAAAATAGTGCTATGCAGTTTTGTGCAATTTGGTGAAAAAAGAGAACAAAATCGCAAATGTTAATGTGGGACTTTTCACTTACGCTCCATTCATCTCATGTGATGTCGAAAGAAGCTTCTCGCAGCATAAACATTATCCAAAGCCTTGGTTTTTCTGAACCGACGCATGCGAGATGTCAGGCCAGCCTCGCACAAATCCGGACTACACAAGAGATGAGTGGTTTCTATAGTTGCGAAGCTTAACTGATAAACGCACAAGTTTTTCTTTTGACAATCTATGTATGTACATAGTTGTACATCGTAATTCCTTATTAGGGAATTAAGCCGAGGATCGTATGAACTACGTACGTAAGTACAGGGACATAATTTTATTTTTACTTCAATTTTTATTGTACCTGAGTTTTTGAATGTACTTCACTCCCAACCCCTCTACTAGTAAACTTCCAACCGTTCTCTACACAGAACTGAGCGTATACAATCAAAGTTGCCTTACGGTCATAATAAACACAAACAGTACTGAGTTAGTGATTATAGTACGTTTCAGAAATATGTTTGCGTTTTCCAGTGACGAAAGAGCTTTCAATATTGAGTCATATTCTCGCGCAGGTACTGTCGTCCGTTTGCCTATATCGCAACCCGGTTTCCCCCTCTGTTCGCCCCTCTGTAAAGGTTTGTGGCTGGGCTGTCTTAGATATTTTCTGAAAACATTAATTTCTGTTACGAATTGGATGTCTACGTGATATTACAGAACTGTTTAAAATAATTAAATAAATGGGCCTCGTTAATTAATTGTCATGTGATTTCCCTCCTTTCTATGATCCTGCGACAAAACCACTTCGACGGACAGTAGATAGCATGTCTGAGTAATTTTATCTTTTCTGATCGGGCAGAAGTGAAGATTGAATTTACAGTACGTAAGGTACTCTTTTATAGAATAGGTACAGAATTATTTCAACATGAGTTACTAGTACGAAGGACGAAACTGGTACCGGTAATTGGAATTGGGTACAATAGTCTATAATGCGATAATATGTAAAAAAATGAACTGAAGCCTGTAACGAAATGAATGACCACCATTTTCAAAATTGTGTTTAAATATCCATATTATGATTATTTTTCAATTTAACTTCAGTCTCTATATTATACGCTAATGTGCTTTAGACAGTATAATGTACACTGCATAATGAATACGTCCGAATTGACAGCTCAGTTCGTGAGTAAAAACACTTATTGTTAACACTGTACTGTATTCTGATTAAAGAAATACCTAATGAAAATTATCAAACTCGAAATCGCGATATTTCCTAGTTTACGTAAATGGATGAACTACATTTCTTCCCTTCTTTACCTAGTAAAATGATTTGTTTGTATTTTACGCCAGTATCATCGAACTCCAGTCTTGGAAAGGGGTGGTAAACTGTGTTTCCGGTTCTCAACCGTTAATCCAAAAGTATAGCCAGGTTAATATTAGAAATGTTAGTAAAAATTAAATGAGTAGTAGTAGTAGTAGTAGTAGCAGTAGTAGTAGTAGTAGTAGTAGGGTTAATAAAAAGGGCGCGTCAGCGACTATGGCTATTTGCGCCCTTATCTAAAATCCTTAATAAAACAAAGACATAAATAATATAATAATCAGAGTGCTACAAGAACTAAAAAATAAAATGATGTCCCTGTATGACATGTATGGTATAATATTGTGCCGAGGATTTCTTATACACACACTGTATATGTCTCTAGGTTGATTCGTACCTTGTCTATCTCGGAGTTCAATATATTCGCCACGGAACACTCCAGTCATACTTAACCTAGAAGATAAGGACCTCGAACCACGCTGTCTACTACTCTCTACACCAAATTTCAGCATAAAATTATTGATTCAGGATATATCTGAATTTTACTCGCTGTTTACTACTCTCTACACCAAATTTCAGCATAAAATTATTGATTCAGGATATATCTGAATTTTACTCGCTGTTTACTACTCTCTACACCAAATTTCAGCATAAAATTATTGATTCAGGATATATCTGAATTTTACTCGCTGTTTACTACTCTCTACACCAAATTTCAGCATAAAATTATTGATTCAGTATATATCTGAATTTTACTCGCTGTTTACTACTCTCTACACCAAATTTCAGCATAAAATTATTGATTCAGGATATATATGAATTTTACTCGCTGTTTACTACTCTCTACACCAAATTTCAGCATAAAATTATTGATTCAGGATATATCTGAATTTTACTCGCTGTTTACTACTCTCTACACCAAATTTCAGCATAAAATTATTGATTCAGGATATATCTGAATTTTACTCGCTGTTTACTACTCTCTACACCAAATTTCAGCATAAAATTATTGATTCAGGATATATATGAATTTTACTCGCTGTTTACTACTCTCTACACCAAATTTCAGCATAAAATTATTGATTCAGGATATATCTGAATTTTACTCGCTGTTTACTACTCTCTACACCAAATTTCAGCATAAAATTATTGATTCAGGATATATCTGAATTTTACTCGCTGTCTACTACTCTCTACACCAAATTTCAGCATAAAATTATTGATTCACGATATATATGAATTTTACTCGCTGTCTACTACTCTCTACACCAAATTTCAGTATAAAATTATTGATTCAGGATATATGTGAATTTTACTCGCTGTCTACTACTCTCTACACCAAATTTCAGCATAAAATTATTGATTCAGGATATATATGAATTTTACTCGCTGTTTACTACTCTCTACACCAAATTTCAGCATAAAATTATTGATTCAGGATATATATGAATTTTACTCGCTGTTTACTACTCTCTACACCAAATTTCAGCATAAAATTGATTCAGGATATATCTGAATTTTACTCGCTGTATACTACTCTCTACACCAAATTTCAGTATAAAATTATTGATTCAGGATATATCTGAATTTTACTCGCTGTCTATTACTCTCTACACCAAATTTCAGCATAAAATTATTGATTCAGGATATATCTGAATTTTACTCGCTGTCTATTACTCTCTACACCAAAATTCAGCATAAAATTATTGATTCAGGATATATCTGAATTTTACTAACTTTATACTAGCGAAAGGTGTACACACCCCCTTCAGACCTTCACCCAAGAGAACACTGGACATCGAAACTAACAAATAACTACACTCTAGGAGAGATTCGAACCATCGACCGTCATTTCTAAATAACTTCGCCTCAACAGCAGCATACACTATTATTTTATATTTTCACTTTACGAAAAATTGTGAAAAAGGAAGTTCTATGGTGTGTTCCTGGTTTGCAGAGTCCTACCTCATTCCTTCGCAGCTGGGCCCCAAATGTGGAATTCACCTAGCGTGCTCTGGTAATGGAGCCGCATAGTCTTGCCCATTGTTGCGTGACAGGATCGTGTTTCCACGCAGACTTGGGAAATATCGAGAACTGCAGCACAGGTCCTATTATTCTAATAATTCAAGAGCTTCGCCATATATATCAGTCCAGTCCTGCTGCATAGTTTAAACATTTTGTTTGAAAAAAATTAGGGGATGACTGTTATAAGGGAAATTAGAGACACGGATCCCAAAGAGCAAGAGAGCTCCTCCCTTCGCTGTTTCACGTGTTTCGACTTGTGAAAGTTTCGAGGGAGGAAAGAATTCCATCCGCCGCGACGTGCAATATTCAGGCGGGATATTGATTTCCACTCGAAATATTTCACCTTAAACAGCCTTGTTCCTGCACGGATATCCAAATTCTCCGACAACTCGAATCTTATGAGTCGGATTAAAAATTGTATTCTTGATTCTCTCAATAGAGATCATCAGGCTTAAAAATTGTTAAGCACTGACTGCAGAATGACAGGATACCAGAGGCTTAGCCAGCGGGTGGGCCAGGTGGGCGAATTTTTGCGTTTTTAATATAAAATACTCAACAATAAAACTAAACCATGGATACAAATGCAATAGTTATAGTCGATAGCATTAAGGTAAGAAGTCAAAAACGCGTTCATTTCTTCAAGAGCCAATTTAACTGTCATTGGCGGTTGGGTCTGAAAAATTGTCTGGATTTTCGGCGATAAAATGAAGGAAGCCGTGGAGGCTACTGATTTTACATCAGCTAGAAAAATTTGACACCTTATTTTATTTGGTATGTTTAGACGATATTCTTGCTCTTGCAAATTCATTATCGGAAACACCTCAGTCTCCAAAAATGGATATTAGTAAATGTTCGTCCTTCATTAAGGCAATGATATAATAGTAGATTATGCAACGAGCCTATAATGATAGTAATTAAGACGAAGTAAATGTTTGTTTATGAAACGAGCGCAAGCTGAATTTCATAATTTTATACGAGCGTCTTAATTACTTATAGGCAAGTTTCATACGACATTTTATGCTCGATCATATTTGTAACTTGAAATTATTCAGAAGTATCATTTTATTTGTATCTGAATCAAGATCGGAAGTGACCTTGTGTATAGCTCGTGTGAGATGTGCGCAGAAGCAAAAGTATTGATTTTTTCCGAGGAACAATAATGTCATTGACCTTGATGTAGAGAATAACATTAAACTAATTTTGGTATAACCTGGAAATTTATTTAGAATTAAAAAATGCGAGACGAAAAAAAAATGAATTTATTTGAATATTATTTACAATTAACGCTAAACCATGGAATTATTATAGTAACAGAACAAAACCTTCTTCGACAATATTGGATTTCCAGCCTCCGTGACGTTTCCCTCGTTATCTTTCGATTGCATATCCGAGAATCGAAAACCTGAACTTTAATGAATAGGTGTATTCTTTAATGACATGCATTAAAGGACTGTTACCAGGTGTATAATTACTACATTCGGCATGGTCGAGCATAAAACTTTTGAAAGCTCTGAAACGAAGGAAAATTCGACAATCATGTCAAGCACAAAGCTTTGTAATCTAGCAATTCTATCCATTGAGGAAGAGAAAAGTTGGGATTTGTTGAAGGATCCATCATCAGCGATCGACAGATTCGTTGCTAGGAAATCTCGACAGCTCCAGTTCACCTTATGAAGCGTTTGTATAGGTATGCTTTGCATGATTGTTTATCATAATTTTGCATGTTAATAAATAAGACTTCCGAGAATGAGTTTCAAGAGAGTTGACGGCAGCGACATTGTCAGGAGATGGGTCAGGTACTTGCATATCTAAACCCTGCATATCTGGCCCACCCAAAATTAATTAATATGAACAATCTGGCTACGCCACTGCAGGATTACGATTAATGAAAGCTTGTGTTGTTACTGGACCATACACAGCGGTGTCGCAAGCTACAAACAATTCCCTTCCCTAGCACAGTCTGTTGACATTTGCAATCAAACATGTGCTGCTGTCCTCAAGTGAAGGTTCTTCCGCGTCTCGTACTCCAGTGGTAGTGGAAAGTTCGAATGTACAAATCAAAATATAAAACAATACGGCAATATGTTGAGGAATTCGGTCCTAATTATTTCTCTATTAACGGCGATATAATAGAATGCAAACTGTGTAATTTAGAAATATGAGGGAACAAAAAATTTAATACTGAACAACATTGTCGTGGTAAAAGACATCGTCAACAAATTTAGTTGTTCGGTTTAAACGAACGGGAGGGATAATGCCCTCTACCACATATTCACGCACACAATCCGAATTTTTTGGAGACATGCCACATGATGGTAGGGGTTGATATCCCGTTAAATAAATTATAAAAATCTATGTTTTAAAAGTTTCATGGAAAAATATACAAAAAGGAGCTTGCCAAGTGAAACGACAATATGGAAGGGACATTTAAAAGATGCCTATGAAAAAGTACCTTGTTTAGGGACACAATGTTCTTCACTGTAATACATGATAGCAACTGAGAATAAATATCTACCCCTAAATATATAAACTTTTACGTATTCATATTGTAAAGTGTCTATTAATAATGCAACACTGGTCATATTGTACATATCCATGGGTGATCGGCAGAAGATCTTAAGCGCCACTTTTTCAAAAATTCGTTTTTTTTTACGTAATGAAGAGGGAAACCCATGACGCACAGTCTGGCAAAACCGCTTAAGCAAGTCTTTAATATCGAATGAGAAAGCAAGGAGTACATTTTATTTTAACTGTTTTTTTGTAAGTTATTTTACGACGCTTTATCAACATCTTAGGTTATTTAGCGTCTGAATGAGATGAAGGTGATAATGTCGGTGAAATGAGTCCGGGGTCCAGCACCGATAGTTATAGTTGACGCCATCGATTTAGGCAGATGGATTTTATTAATCAGAACTCCAGAGCGAGACTCTTAGCTGCAAAGTCGGTTGTTATCTTAGTCGCAACAAACTGCAGCTGGGATGGGTGAGACATAAGAGTAAACATACATTCCCGATTATCCTAGTGGACTCGGATGGACAGTCATCTCCAAAAACAATGCACATATAACCACTTTTATACAACTGCAGTAATCTATACAGTAGGCTATGATGCGTATGTAAAGAGAAGTCCCCGGCACACTGTTTTCGAGATAATTCCAGTTGCCGCAAATTTTTCCTCGTTACTATAAAGTATATTAAAAAATGCACACGCACGTTACACACAAGATATATATAAACATTCTGTAATCAACGGGCTGACTAATCATCTTAAATCTCCTTAAACCCTGTGTGTAGGTTTCAAAAAATTAATCCTTTGTCAAAAGATAAGACGGAGTTTTACGAAATACGAACATTAAGGGATGTAAAATAGAGGTAATAATGATCAAAATATACTGGTTTATTTTTTGAACCAGCAGCCATTCAGCCCTTAAATTTAAAACAAAGGATCCTTTATAAAATTGAGTTAGACTGTTCATCTCATCTCTCAGAATTGTTTCTAAAAGTATAAGGAATGTAAAAAAATTCAACTTAATGTAATACATTCAGATAACTTTTGAGGATTTTTTTATCCCCCAAAGAGCAGAGACGAGAGAGAAAGGAGATTACAGTTTAAAACTTCACTCAAGTATTTTGAACTAGCCGACGTAGAGACATAACATTTAAAATGAAGGTCACTCTCAACAATGTTGATTAAACATTTTCCGACTTTTTAAATACCATCTAAGGAATAGTGAAAAGGCAGAAGGGAATGAAAAATGTCAAGTCGTCCGATCTCCACGAAAGTTGATATCTGGAGACCTTTGGGATCACAGAATACGAATATGATATTATTTTGTCAGAATTTATCCCTCAAATGGTAGAGTCGGACAAAAATGGGTGAGAAATTAAATTTTATATCAGAAGTGTTCTCAAGATGAAAATTACGGATAATAAAATTTGTGTGAATTCAATAGGCTATGGCAGATTCTGTACTCTGAATTGTATTAAAAAAAAGAAAGCATCGAGTAACGCAGACAAAACACAATTACATAACATATGCATTTAAAGAGGTATGTAAATGTAACACATTTCCACAGTATGAATTTAGCGAAATCCAAAAATATAATTTCTATATATCTTCAATGAATTTTGTGTTGGAATTTAATATAGTCATCAGGCAATACTTCTAGATTAATAAACAGTCTTTTCTTCTTAATTTAGCAAATGCAGGAGGAGAACGAAAGTCATTTACGGCACTCTCATGAATCGGACTGTACTGTGGTGTGTTTATTAATTAGTCTAATAATGATGATACAAGAGGCGAGTGTGAACATATTTACAGCGACGTGAGATTCGAACTACGACCAGCTTCCCGCGAGAGAGCATATCGCGCGGGCTTCACGGGGAAAGGGAAAAGGGGCCTACACGCGAGGGGGCTGCGCGCACTACTTAACGCAGTGAATGTGGAACGACCTTCCCGACTATTCCAGAAATCCGTCGAAGTGGAAGACTCAAATTTTCGAGGCTACGTCGCTGTGTTATAAATTACGGTCGCGAAGGAACGACAGCAGAGTTTTTTTTTCAGTTATTTTGTCCCTATAAGGAAGCCAGTCTTGTGCACCGGAGTTCGACTGATGCAACAAATCCTGTCAGCAGCCGAAGGCCTGTTTGTGCAGTGGACCGCAGTTGGAGGGACCTGAGTTCGCCCATCAGTTGGAGGGACCTTCAGTAATTGAACTGTCTCTGAAGGTCTTGGTTCGAGATACTGTGAACTCGAGTGACTGAGATAGAAGAACTGTACTGAGAACGGGTAGTTCTGATTTGTAAATAGTGCTTTGTAAATAGTGCTTTGTTATTAGTTAAGATTAACAGTTCATTGTTGTGCGTAAAGTTATAAATTGTCATTGTCGTCGGTGGAGTGCTATAAAATACTTTGTTGAGTGAAGATCCAATTGTTGACATGCGTTTAAGATAATTGTAGAAAGGAATTATTGTTGTGACGAATAAATTACATTGTTTTACTTAAAATTACAATATAAACAATGACAGACAGCCTTATCGGCAGTTCTCACAAAACATTGGCTCACCTACTGGAAATGTCATTGAGGTCATCTGCCAAAATCGGTAATGACTATACCCAATTTGTCATAAGTGAGGGAAAACCCCGGAAAACATCAACCAGGTAACTTGCCCCGACAGTGGCCCACCTGGTTTCGCGGCCAAAACCGTACTCACAGGTGTGGACTCTTAACTGTTTAAGAATTATTTTAGTGACCAAATATTATCTTAAGATATGCCCAGTTCCCAAATAATCATCGTATCTTTTGTTACCAAGTGGGTTATAAATAGAAATTTCAGCTCTTAAGATTAAATTTATGGTTTTATACTTTTTTCCCGCGCCGTTTCTGTCCCGCCTGGACTCGTGTTACGGAATGCGCGCTGGTTCGAATCCTCATGGGGGAAGAAATTTTTTATTTTCGGCCAGTGTTGGGACCGGCCCACCCAGCATCGTGATGCACTAGCTACGATAGGTAGCGAAATAATACCAGATAACGGCTGGGAGGATCATCGTTTACCTCTTCTGGTTGGATGATCGTCCACCTCTGCTTCGGCATGTGGGCGTGAGGCCAGCAGCCGGCTGGTCGGTCTAGGCCCTTCACGGGCTGTAGCGCCAAGGATTATTATATATTATTTCGGGTCCTATTCCTAGCAATAGGCGATAAGATAATCAACTTTTTTTATCTGTTTTTAATGTCGCGTGAAAAAATAATAATAATAATGATATGATAATAATAATAATAATAATAATAATAATAATAATAATAATAGGACTATCACAACAGAGTACATTAGTCCTGGGTGAGTGGGATAGATTGTCTCTCGGGCTGTACACACAAAAGGTCTGAATGTTTAACAGTCATGTAATGGAGTAACACCCATCCACAGGCTAAACACACTTGCCACAAAGGGACGCCCTCTATACAGACTAAGCTCATGACACTGAAGCTTCAGATCAATGACACCCCCTGGAATTTTCAACAACCCCCTCGGCATGTAATGTAAAATTGCAGATAGGCCTCCAACACAATGCCATTATCCATAATCCAGCGACCCTTTCATTACCGAGAGCTGTTTTAGCCATTTGCCCTATTTTACTCAAGTCTGCGGGCGAACAAGTGCCTCTCTTTAGTGCAATATATATTTATTTACCGAATTACTTTTTCATTTATTTATTTACTTTCCAGGAGTTACATACGTTATGATTAAGGATGTACTGAGGTGAAATTCTGTCAATTTTATTGAAAAAATTTATTTTTCGTTTTAACATTAAGAAACTGTATAGGCCTATGGCTCAGAGAACCTCTCCACAAATTTTATTGCAGTTAGGCACTTTCAACTAGCTGTTACGGCCGACATTTTATTAAAAGATTGCACGCTCTGGGTGCCCAGAACTTATAAACTCACTTAGCCTATTTTCTTCATTTGCATTTTTCTTATACTGTTTTACTAAAAACGCTATTCCTCCAAATTTTTGTAGTATTTGCATGATTTTTCATACGTCTTCTTAAAGATGTGTTTAACGAAACAATATCAGGATTTTCCTTGAAATTTGTAGGAGCAGTAGTGATTTTTGAAAATACAATTTAAATTTAATAAAATATGTTTGGGGGCCAAGCCAAGACATAGTTGCTTCTCGTACTGGGTTTCGCCTGCGACCTCCTGCATGTTTTTTTATTTTATTTTATTTTTATTTTAACACAGAACCTGTTTCTACAAATGTTCGATACCACAACATTATGGAATCGTATTTAGGTACATTACGCACACTATACTGAAGTCGAAATTTCCTTTGAACTCTTTTAACACTCTCAAATTTAGCATACCAAAGAACACATTGTGCCTGCTGTTGGTTTGTAGTAGCCATTTTAATCATCTACGATTTTCATTTGCCCTTTCAGATTATGCACTGTTGATTGTCATATATGGAAACTCTCATCTTTTAATCATAATAGCCAGCAACTATCATAATAATAATAATAATTAATAATAATAATAATAATAATAATGGAATCATAATAATGGAGGTATCGTGTGGTTAATAATCCCCCAGCCGTTATAGCTGGTATTCGCAGCCGGAACCTATCGTAGCTCCCCAAGACATCACGATGCTGGGTCACGCCCATACACTGGCCGAAACTGGACGATCATCCAACCAGAATGGAACCAGCGCGCATTCCGTAACGTGAGTCCTAGGCGATGATCCCCCAGCCGTTATCATAATAGCTGGTAATTAAATTAATATTATCCATACCGGATTTCGTCTCTAAATATGCCTATCGTTAGCAAGAATGCCCTGTATAAAGATAAATGTATCACGATGCTGGGAGGGCCACCAGCATGTCCCTAGCACTTTGGCCGAATCTACTTCTGGCAAATGGCCTTCTTCTCCCAAATGGCTTTTAAGAACCGAACCAGTTCATTGCCGTCACATAAGCCCGCCAGCGGTCCCTATCCTGTGCAAGATTAATCCAGTCTCTATCATCATACCCCACCTCCCTCAAATCCATTTTAATATTATCCTCCCATCTACGTCTCGGCCTCCCTAAAGGTAACTCCCAACTAACACTCTATATGCATTTCTGGCGCGGACAACTATCATAATAGCCTTTATAATAATAAATTAATATTATCCATACTGTTGAACGGATCAGACTGTATTTTATCGTCTCTAAACACCCTGAACTCTATATTTCCAACCGATTACAAACAAGAATGCCTTTCAGATTTTTGGACATGAAGATAAATGTAAAATAATAAGAATCCATTTCCCAGCGTTTAATTTCCTCCCGAGTGTCATTATATTTGTTACTGTTGCTCCAAGATATTTGAATTTTTCCACCTCTTCGAGGCTAAATTCTTTTTATGTTACTTGCCAGGAAATCTACTTTGTCTGGCAAGGATGGCCTGTATAATAAATTAAAAATTAGAACTGCAGACTGTAATACAAGAAAGTTGATAAAATGTTAGCTTTAACTACTTACATCCCGATGCACGTTTATTTCTGATTAAACATCTGTCGTGTACAGTCAAGATGCTATTCTGTGTATTCCTGTGGAAGTAAGCAATGAAATGACGCCCCGGAGATGGACAAGATGGAAGGCTGGACGGACAGACGGAGAGACGGAAGTGTTTCCACGTCGGAAACCAATTACATCTCAACGGTAGCAGAGAGCTGGATGTCTTCCTTCAATTAGTCTGTCTGAAGAGAAAAGTGCAAGGTGGCGCACTGCTGAAGGGTTAATTAATCCGGGCTGTATTACATGCCACAAGTGTGAAATGGCCGCCATATATCTTGAGTGACTTGCCTGTGTTATAACACTTCAGCATCAATATTCCGGGCAAGGTAAACGTTCTCCAAGGCGCTTTCTCTTTTCCGTCCTCGGCGCTTGATTTATATCATACATTAAATTATAATTTTACTTCAACTCAATTCAGTTTCTATGGAAATAAGTTTTGGTTGCTCTGTGGTTTATAATTAAAGCAAGAAATATTGTTACAGTAATTGACTACATCCTATACGCTTCCCAACCAAGCGATACCTGGTTCGTTTCTCGACATGGGCAATGGAAGGTAACATATTTATCTTCCGTCCACGGGAATGGGTATTTTATTTATTTACTTATTTATTTATTTATTTATTTATTTATTTAAGCTTGTAGAGATAAGGCCATCAGGCCTTCTCTTCTCCTCTACCAAGGGTTACAACTACTATACAGAGTTTAGGGCCTATCTAAATTGGTGTCAAATATTTCGGGGACATGTTCCTAACACCAAAACATTACAAAAAGTTCATATGAACATTGGTCTCAAAATAATTTATTTCAGAGTTACAAGACAAATTTTAATGTCACAAAAATTGTTCGGAGTGGCTTCCCCTGCTTCGATGTGTCCCCTAAACCTGCGTTACATGCTCTGGCGTACTCTGTTGAAAATTCTGGAGTGTTTCGTATTTCGTGAAATCCAGTTTGGATACGCTCTCAGAATATCAACATTAAGCACAGGAGTCGCATAAACCATGGACTTTAAATGTCCCAGACGAAGAAATCCATTGGATTCAAATCAGGCGATCGAGCAGGCCATGCAATGAATCCCCTTCGACCAATACATCTTTGGGGATATCGATCATTAAAAAATTACGAACTATCAGACTGAAATGAGCTGGAGCAGCATTGTTTAAAACACATTCGTTGGATGACGTCCAGAAGCACACCATCAATTAAATGATGGAAATCATTTCGTTCTGTTCACTCACAGAATACATTTTCTTCTGATTTCTTTCGTCTAAGTCGACCTGGTTGGCGAGTTGGTATAGCGCTGGCCTTCTATGCCCAAGGTTGCGGGTTCGATCCCGGGCCAGGTCGATGGCATTTAAGTGTGCTTAAATGCGACAGGCTCATGTCAGTAGATTTACTGGCATGTAAAAGAACTCCTGCGGGACAAAATTCCGGCACATCCGGCGACGCTGATATAACCTCTGCAGTTGCGAGCGTCGTTAAATAAAACATAATATTTTTTCTTTCCTCTACAAAATACAAACAAACAAAAAAACCATCAAACAATCAGCGGTCAACGAACGGACAAATCCTTTAATAACTCCCTAACGAATGGTTTTCAGACCCATGTTCTTATTAACTTTTTTAATTGTTTTGATGTTAGGAACACGTACCCGAAATATTTGACACCAATTTAGATAAACCCTGTATTAAGAATACAATTATTACAATTATAATTACAATTAATATTAAATTTACAAATACAATAAAAATCAAAGTACTAAAAGATTAACTGATTAATAACAGCTAGACATTTTATTGTAAAAGTTAAGAAGAGAGAAATTTTTTTTTTATTAATTAAGTAAAAAGTAAACCTACTCTACGCAGTAATAAATGCTTAATAAGTTTGCTTTTGAACGCTACTAAATTCCGACAGTCTCTGATGTCACTGGATAGGGTATTCCACAAGCGCGAGAGCGAGATTGTGTATGATGATGAATACGATGATGTCTTATGTGTTGGTACGGCTAGTATGCGGCTAGTATTTGTCTCTTGTTATATAATATCCTGTGTTGTCTCAGTGGTGGCACTGTCCTGACCATAAGACCAGAGAGACCCGGAATAGTTGTCTGTATAGAGCTGTCAAATCGTACACACCGTATTTCAAAATTATGGTATCGGTAACACTTTCATTTGATTATTATTAAATAATATTAATTTGTTTAAGAAACTCTCGAAGTTTTTATTAGCACGTCAATGTCAGAATACCTTGTATGGCATATATGAACATGTTAGTCAAATTCTTTCCACAATATCTGAAGCGTATCTCTGTTTAAGGATCCAAGCGCAGCAATGATTCGATGTCTTAGGGTAGAGGTGACACAAACTACATTCTTTCACATACCCCAAAAATAGAATTCTCATGGTGTGAAGTCTGGTGACCTGGGAGGCCAATGGATATATATGTCATAGAGGCGGCAGTACCTACATCCAATCCAATGGTGTGTTACATGGTAAATTCGGAAATGGCTACGAAACAACATTTGTACTATTTTTATTGAATTTGTTTCCGTAAGCTGCAAAACGCAAAACAATTTATGTTGTGGATTTACAAATTTTCAATAATGTCCCATGAAAAAAATAATGTTTTCCGAAACTTGGAACTTGAAATTTTGAGAGTTTGAATATCAAATGACGTGACCATGTTAATTTCTCATTAATTTTTAATATTAGTCATATGAAAGTGCAACCGTAATTTTGAAAAATGATGTACAGCCTCCTCTATACCATGCTGGACTGTAAGTCGGTAAGAAAGACCGAGATAAAATATGACAAAGCAAGAATGTTCTACATTAGTAATGGTAGTATCTATCATAGAATAATTAATTATAGTACACACTTCAATCAATATCAAAGTCATATTTCACTTGTCTTGGATTTTCGAGGGCCTAATCCAGGACGGATCCTTGGAATTTGACTTGTTTTGGCCTATTGTGCGCTCTATGCAAGGTGGAAGGTGTTCAATACAGTAACGTGAAAGAGTAAATCCTTAAGATAAAATCAAAAGAAATTTCCTTCGCTGTTTACTTTATTTCTTTTCATTTAGTGCAAATAGACTTTGTGTTTAGAAATAGACTAATTTTAGAATCAAGACGTCTGCTAACAACGCCACACGATCAGTAAATCTTATGCACTTTATTCTTCTTCCTCCTACTATCATCCCCCCAAGTTCTAAAGACAGTTTTTCACTAAATCTTCCAAGTAGATGTTGAAAAATAGGGGATAAAGGACATTCTTGCCGTACTCCTCTTCCTATTCTGCTTCCTTTGACATTTCTTCTCTATTCCTGACTTTGATTCGTTGTTTCCTATAAAGATTACAATAGCCTCCTCTCCTTCCAATCCACATCAATTTTCTTGAGGATCCCCATACGTTTATTCCAACCCAATCAGTCAAAAGGCTTTTCCAGATCTACAAATACACTTCTATTGTGGTATTTTCATTTTATATTACGTATCTCAATGTTATTATTTTGTAAGAATATCATCATTTACATGTGATATGAGTGTTTAATGTATTAGAACTTTTTTCAGTGGTTCACTCACATGCAATAATAGTATATTAAGATAGTTGGTTGGGAAGTGCTTTTTACAAAATGGAGGAAAAGTTTGAAAAACGAACAGAGCGAGATTTTCAATTTACGAGATTTTGTAATGCAATTCACGAACGTGTATTGTAATCATTTTTTGCACGATCATATTTTTAAAATTGCAAATACAATATATTTGGCATTGAAAATTTAGAGCAATATTATTCCAAAGCCTTCGCAAAACTACACTTTAATGGTAACTAAGTAACAATAAGTGCACTTTAATCAGTCTATTTCAGCATATTTTTATACTATGAAGTATGGCTCCCCTAGCAACAAGTTTCTGTGAGTCCACACCTGTGGAGTAACGGTTAGCGCGTCTGGCCGCGAAACCAGGTGGCCCGGGTTCGATTCCCGGTCGGGACAAGTTCCCTGGTTGAGGTTTTTTCCGGGGTTTTCCCTCAACCCAATATGAGCAAATGCTGGGTAACTTTCGGTGTTGGACCCCGGATTGATTTCACCGGCATTATCACCTTCATCTCATTCAGACGCTAAATAACCAGAGATGTTGATAAAGCGTCGTAAAATAACCTACTAAAAAAAGTTTCTGTGTGGGAATTCTAACTTTCAAGACCTAAGAACAATACCTGTAAAACAACAAAAAACACGATCGTGCAAAAATTATTTTATTATCAGAGTAATCAATGAACAATAAAATAAAGCTCTCTCTTTGTTTGTAGTACCTAGTTAGACGTTGGAAATACTGTAGGTGAAATAGAGACGATGAAGGAGGAGGGTTACATTAAGAACATGGGATGTACAAGATTAGCACTTGGAACTTTTGCCTGCAGTTGTAGTCCGCAGTCAATCCAAATTGCCGTCTGCTTCATTAGAAATCCTCCACACGTGAAGCATTCTTAGAAACAAGTTCTGCAATTCAGAACTGTTCTCAGGCGGAGAGCAGACTCGTGATTGTCTGTAAGTACGTTCTGCAATGGGCTGCACTAATTAATTGTTTCTTTAACGGTCCATTATGGTTTTACACCAGTAAATTAACACACCGAGTTTCACCAAGTAACACATTCATAGACATCTTTGCAACAACCATGATGCTATGAAGTTATGTTTTGGTGAAGATAATCGAAACACCAAACTGTTTATAATTTGACATATTTTAAGATATTTACATAATAATTTTAAATCTTGTAAAATTCTAGTAAACACAGAATATATGAACACTCATCCTGTAATACAGTAGTAGATTGACGTCTTATCATTCCGAAAATACGGGTTCGACTCAAGGGTTGAATACATTCCATGAATTCAGGTACATGTGAGCCGTTCAGAGCAGAAGTGGTGTAAGTCAGAAATAGGTAGTGAGGGTTACAGTTAACATTCTGTAAAATACAACGCAAAGTAGCAATTAATATTCAATTTATTTAAACTATTAGTAGCCGGTGGATAGCACGAAGGACATATTAACTGCTACTTTGCGCTGTATTTTATAAAATTTCTACTTTAAACCTCATTATCCAATTTTGACTTACAGCACTTTTGCTCTGAACGGCTCATGTGTCCAAGAATGACTGACTATGAAATAAGTCACAGTATGAAATTAAGAACTTACAGCTAGGCTATTTGGTTAATACAGTTAAACTTTGTTTATCGACACCTGTTTATATGAAATTGTTTTCTTTCTGTAAACGGTTCCAGGGTATAAGCCAGGCCTGCAGAACTCGCAAAGAGCGTATTCCGAATCTCACCGGTGAGCAATCCGATGGCATCATGGTGTTCCGAATTCCACCGATGACGTCATTGATGCTCCATCGGTGTCGCACCGGTGCCATCAACTTGCAGAGGTGGTGGCAGTCTCCATCAGCCGCCATCAGTGAATCTGATTGGTTCTTGTATAGGGCGGGAATTAGCAGACGAATGACATCGTGCACTGTTGTGTCATGGCGGTGTGTTCTGCTTTAGTTCTGCTGTATTGTTTGTAATGAGCACAACGTAAAAACAATATGTTAATGGCTTATGAGCGAACATGTCAACGGACCAGTTATTACTACCGGTTCAAGAAATAATTTGTTTATTATCTTTTTCTTTGAACGAGATGGCAGTACGGAAATTTCGCAAAATTTTGCTAGCGTAGCACAGACAACAACTTACACAGTCGCCATGACAGGCATCGATCCTTCCAGCAGTTTTGTTCCTTCCTCTGCAGCGTGACGTCGTTGTTGTCCACCGGTCCAGTGAGATTCGGAATATGCTGGCAGTTTTGTTCCTTATTTCGCTGCAACGTGACGTCATTGATGCCACCGGACCGATGAGATTCGGAATACGCTGAAAGTAGGGGAACTATGACGTCAGCCTCACTCCACTTCTGTTGGGGATGATCGACTTCCGCCTTGAGAATGAATGTTGATGCAGCCGAGCGTAACTACAACGCCGTGACCGCACAGGTAGAAAAGGTGGGCGGGGTAAAAAAGGGGAGGAAAGCAGTCTCTCTCAAGAGCTACAGTTCTGAAGGCCTGGTGTAAGCATTTGTTTTGTCATTATTAACATGGTGAAAGGAAAAAAAAAAAGAAGTAACTTTTTTATCCGCCCGCATGAGAATGTTTCCTTGTAAGCAGGACCCGGTGATGAAAATTTTGTTTGTCTATCTGCTATAGATCTGGAGAAAATTAAATTTCTTTGGAGGTAAAGTTAAACATAAGGAACAGCTGGGAAACTCTATCAACTGTCAAATCGTTACAATACTTCCTTCTTATTTCTCGTATAATGACAAAAAATATGGACAAAATATAAAAAGAGAAGAATATTTGAAAAATGTAGGAAGGGGAAAAATGTAATTTCCTGCATAATTTTTATTCAGGAGAATAAACAAACATATTGAAAATGGGGTTGATGAGGAATATCAGACAATAACACAACATTTTCTTAGATTACTTGGAATGTTTCCGCTTGATAGACTGCTTTCCAGTATTCCTTCAACTTGCAATAGAAACTGACCTAATGCACCCGATCGTCAAATTGGCGTTCCTTAAAGGGTCCATTATAAAACTAAATACTCTGAAAGAACTTTTCTTTAATTAAACTTTCTTTATAAGTTCGGCAATTGTATCCAGCTAAAGAGAATTCTACCTCAGTTCCTAATAGATTTTCAAACTTTATTTATTAAAGGATTGTTCCTCTCTTCCTTCAGAGCCGCATTCTGGAGAATCCTCGAGTTTGCTAAACACTCCAATATCACAAAGCAATCTCAACTTTACCGTTAGTAACTTGAAAGTACGTGACTCTTAAGCTGATGGACGGTGGATATTCATCCAGTGCAACATTTTTGCTGCAATTTCGTATCTAATTTATTACTTTGAATAACAAGCATTGTAAGAGCAGATACATCTTTATGATTTCATGACATTCATCATCATCATCATCATCATCATCATCATCATCATCATCATCATCATCATCATCATTCAAAATTAGGCAAATATGGCCCATTCCGCCTTTAGAATAGTGTTAAATGTCTAACTGGACCCTCCACCGTTTCTATAATCTTCCAACTCATCTCTTTCCTACAGGTTTATGTAACCTTGTCCTGAGGAGTATTCTATCATTAGCCAGTGCTTCCCAAACATTTTGAAAGCGCGATCTACTTTTGGGTGAGACTTTTGTTTCCGACATCCTACTACCGTAAAGGCACTCAATCCCTTCCGAAAACATAAATCCCCGCAAAATCGAAAACAACAGTAATTATTTTACCCATACCCAGTGGATACCACCCTAGATCATACTCGTATATACAGAGTGATTTATATAGAACTGACACATTTCTTTCTTTAATTATTCCGTTGGAAATTCATTCAATGAAAAGAATGTTCTGGATTTCATTCCTTGTCATGATGCGCAGATGTTTATGTTTTATTTTTGTTGGCAGCACCAAATTAAGCAGAATGTTCTGGAGTTTCGATTCCTTGCACTAGATGCGCAGATGTTTATGTTTTATTCCTATTGTTGGCAGCACTAGATGCGCAGATGTTTATGTTTTATTCCTATTGTTGGCAGCTGTTTTCGACATTTTGTGTCAACGTGAAAATGCAGTACACATTAAATCAACGACTCTTCCTTGTGAAGCAATACTGGATTACGAATTCAATTACAGCTACTCAAAGGGCATACCAGAGAGAATTTGGTGTTCGCAATCCTCCCAAAACAAAACACAATACTGGGACTGGTAAACAAATTGGAAACAACTGGATCTCTGTGAGTGAAAAGGACAAGCATCGTTCATCTAGGCTTCCCACGGTTGTTGTTGACGTAAGAGCACGACTGGAGCAGTCACCCAAAAAATCATTAAGACGTTTGTCGCAGGAGACAGGGTACACCTACTCAATGTGTCAGAGAGCCTAAAGCGATATAGGGTTACGGTTGTTCATCAGCTACAGGAACCAGATAAGGATAAAAGATTGAATTACTGTCGTTGGTTTCAGACGTTCATTGTGCAAAATCCTGCCATATTGTCCATCACATGGTTCACAGATGAAGCATGGTTCCATTTATCCGGTTATGTGACGACCGAATAATTTCCAGGAACCTGTGGCCACCGAGATCTCCGGATTTGACAACGCCGGACTTCTTTCTATGGGGTTACTTAATAGAAAGGGTTTACACCACACGTCCCCAGACATTGGACGATCTGAAGCACCCACACAGGAGATTCAAGCTATTGACAACAGAGTCCTCCAACGAGTGGCCAGTAACATGGAACGACGTGTTGAGTTGTGCCTTATGCAGGATGGAGGACATTTTCAACATTTGCTATAGAGGTAAATAATCTCCCAAAATTCCTCTACATTTTAGGTATAATAAGTTGTCGCTAGCACAATTCGCTTCGAAACAATTAATGAAGAAATGTGTCAGTTCTATATAAATCACTCTGTATAACAGATAGCTCATCCCTACTTAAACACGGTAGCACTGTGAAGAGAACAACTGCCAGGATCGCCACCCGTCCGCCGTAAACGAACACGAGATGGCAGTACAGTTGCTAATGCAATTGAGGGGTTGGGTGCAAGAAAGGCACTTCTCTCAAATGCAAGTTTTGAGAAAATCGATGTTGAAAATTCAAACTGTAATAATGTTATCTATGCACGCCTTTACATTTTGGGTACTCCTGGCCTCTATGATCACAGTATTGAACTACAACTTGGTGATCATATGCATAACAGATCAGAGAACACAATAAAGCGTTTTACTCAAATAGGGCACATCCTCTAAAATGCCCTTCTTGCACCCAGCCCCTCAATTCAAATGAGAGTCATGACGTGACTCCTTATGTAACAACTACAGTAGATGGCAGCATAGTAAACCTGATAAAAGTTGTTACCGTCAAAGCCTATAAGGCCGAGCAATCTGGGTTTATATGATCTAGGATACCACGCAAAGAACGACTAAAATAAAAGTATATGGTCCAATAAATACACTAAATATTACGCAAACATAATTTCTGATACTTGAAACCATTACCGCCGTGGTGCTGCTGTAATAGTTCAATACAAATCGAAAATGCTTACACTATCTGTTAGCCATTATCCCAATTTGTTTATCTTTGTTTTCTGGAATTCCAGTCAGTTCAAGAGTTCAAGATATTAGTAGCCAGATGTCATTAGTGCAATGCAACAAACTCCGAGCTTCCAAAAGATGCTCTTACATATTTGATAACATTTACAATCTCGTATTTATGTACAGTAAGTTTCTCGTCTATGATAGTCATCAAAACAAAAGCGAGAAATCTTCTTGAACGTGAAAATATCACTGTATGTTTATCGAATACTGATTCCAAACTTGAGAAGTTACTTTCTGGAAACCAGACACATCCATCACATTAAATTATGTTTTAAGTTACTGATTTTTTTTTATTTTTATGTTCAAAGTTATTTATGTCTCTGAATACAAAATAAATATGTTAATAAGCAGTTATTTGTTTTATACAGTACTATGTATCACTCACGATCCCCCTCAGCTCTTCACACGACTCCCTAGGAGGTCGCGATCCACACTTTGGGAACCACTGCATTAGGCATCACTAGTCATTCCACTTCTTTCTGTATTTCTAAAGAACAGATGTTATGCACTTAATATTTAATTCTTGGCGGATTTCATAGTTCTTTCTTGGTGTAGTACACCAAACACTGTCAATGATACGAGGTCTGATCCAGAAATACAGACTGATTTTTTTCACACATGTTTATTACTCTACTTCAATGTTTTTCAACGCACTCCCCTTCTACTTGAATGTACTTTAGCGTTTCTTCCAGCCCTTGAATACATGATGCAGGTCGTTATTTATCAGGTCCTTGACAATCGCCTCACATTTCTGGAATCAGTTATCATCTGTGATGAGTCAACGCTCCATCAGAAACCTCAACGGAACAGGTCTGCTACAGGGATATACTACTAAACTTCCACATCGCTGGCAACGAGTTGTTGACAATGTTGGTGACTACATTGAAGTACTGTAGAAGTTTTACACAGGTATCACTTTTGTATTAGTGATAAATAATTAGTTGCCACTATTAAAGTTCCAACCTTTTGTAAGCAGAAAATGTTCATGTATATTTTACAACGAAGAAAAATTGTCACGTTTTTCGGAGGAGTCATTTTCGTGCGAATTCTCCAATAAACCTGTTTTTTTTTTTTTGTTGAAAATGTCGTGAGTATGAAGTTATTTCGTGGATTTCTACCAATTTAACAAAAATTCGCGAATGTACAGGGTTGTTTCCGATCTCAGATAACGAATTTGAATGACGTCATGTGCGTCAGGAATCACACCGACAGCTGATTTGCGGCGAGAGGTGACAGACCAGTAGTGAGTGATTTCATAATCAGAGTGAACGGTGTATCACAGTAGCAATGCCCAAGAAAATCGAGTCTTTTTGGGAGGGATACATAACTCTTTCCGATGCCAAGTAGGCCTACAGTTACGTCAAAATCATAGGAGCCTGCAAAAAACGTGGTTTCGTTATTTTCAAGAAAGGCATCTTGTGTGTACCTAATAAAACTGGCAAAGCTCGGATGGGATTAATTCCAGAGTGGAAAAAGTAAGCAAATCCATCCCCCGTCACAAGTCGCCGCACCCCACGAGATGATGCAAATTAATTCCATTCGAGCTTTACCAATCTTATTAATTACACAGAAGATGCCTTTCTTGGAAATAACGAAACCTCGTTTATTGCAAGTTTCTTTTATTTTCGCTTAACTGTACTTGGTATCGGAAAGGGTTGTTATGTACCCCTCCCAAAAAGACTCGATTTTCTTGGGAATTTCTGCTGTGAGTCGCCGTGCACTCTGAGATCACTCACTACTGGTATGTCACCTCGCGCCACAGTTCAGCTGTCGTGTAATTCTGACGCACATGATGTCATTCAAATTCGTTATCAGAGATCGGAAACAACTCTGTATTTCACTTAAATTTATACTATTATTAAGAGATTTACATTTTCCATGTATAAAATTAAGTTTTTAACACATTTCGCATATATCGTTAATACCAAAATATCACACCCCTACCAATACGTTATCCCTATTAACGTTATCGGAGAAAATGGATTGTCGAAATCTATCATTCTTCAGAATTTGGTGCAGAAGTCCTTAATCTTCTGTATCTGTATATTAAGCGGAATATTTCATTAATATTTTTTATAAGTCACCCTTCCGTATAGAGGTATTTACGTCAAAAAAATAAGAAGAATTATAATTAAATCACTTTTTACTTTGTATAATACTTTTATAATATTTTTCTATCCATTGTAACAAGTAAAGTAAACTATGAGTCTAGACGGGCCACAGGTTTCATTCATTTTCAATACGTCGTCACGATTCTGCGTGTAATTTAGTAAGCAAACAAGAAACACGTTAACGTGTAATTGTCGGCAATTCATTAAGTTGCTACTCGTAAGCTGGAATGCTTCTCAGATCCGTCGACAGCGTGGATTTGCAAACATCTGGGACACGTTGAGCTGTTTAGCTCAAGTTCCTGTCTGTTGTGATGAAAATGAATAGGTTTACCATATGCAAGCGAGGCGCTTTGTTACTTCCAACTGCGATTGTACTGCGCTCTGGTGGAAACAGTTTGATAAGTGCCTCATTCTTGCCGACATACAGACGCCATCCAAATTCAAAAACGGCTCGAATAGCTGAAACTAGGAAGCAACTCCGTTTTAAACGGCTTCCTGAAGCAACTTCTGGCTGACAGGTCAGAAAGACGCATTGCCGAAAGACTTGTTCAGTGCTTTGTAACGCAGAATCTGCTACCAAAGTCCATCCGTTACCTAGAAACCCAGTGCTAACGCATTGTTGTGAGCGTAACAATGAGGGAGGTGAAGTTAGACAGTGTCGCCACAAGTATCACGCTTCGTTAATGTTGCCAACAAAAGACGGCGTTCAGAACTTGTGGAGGAATGTTGCGGGCTTCGGTGACGTCAATAGCAATTTCGGTATCCAGCTCATCAATCTTACTGGGGCTTGACCGCGCATGCACCAACTCGATAGGAAATGTATCAGGGATGAAGATATGGTGCTGTAATGACCTTATTCTGTCCTTTCGCTGTGAGAAGTAAAGTTGTTAGTATGCTCCTAAAGCAAGAGGTCAATAACTGATTGCCTTTTAACTAAGACTACACTGTGTTCGATTCTTGTAAGGTTTTGAGTATTTTCAGATAATTTTAAAGTTTGAAAAGGAGACTTTCTTCTGGCACGTTTGTATTCCTCACACTTCTTATTTCAATGTCAACTATGATCGCCATATCACAATATTAATGACGATACATTAACTGTATCTGTTACCAACTCTCAAATGACAAAATAGATGTAAAGTGGCAACAAAATCTTCATAGCAAACTACTTGCTTATTCATTTCCTAAAGTGAACAGTAGCCTATATTCAGAAGATGAGTTGTTTCTAAGTGTAATTATTTTTAAATAATTACACAGCTTATTCAGAAACCAATAAAAACTACACTCACTTACGCTGAGATCTTTGTAATTCCAAATTTTAAGGAAATGTTTCCTTTAAACTGCAGATTATTCGGAAACTACAATGATTATTCAAAGAAGACGGAATGATTGAAATTTTTACAATTATATCTGTGAAGTTTTTTTAAAAATTACTCATGTTTTTCCGAAACGATGTACCGGTAATTATAATGTTTCATTGTTTTTTAAATGTTGTTTTGAAATTATAAAGGATATTCATAGATAATCAGATATTATAATTACATTCTGTCTTGAATGCTGATTTGAAAATCACAGAGGCTCTGTATAGGAGTGTGAAAATTCACAAAAGAATACTGAAGTTTCTTAAAAAATAAAGAAAAATAAACACGTTAAAATATGTACTTAAGTACGTACCCTGAGTGCCGAAATATATGAAAATATGTGCTTCAAAACTCTACCATTATACTCAAAATTACTTAATTCGCAAATAATTGAAGCGGTGAGATCAATAACCATTCAAGTCCATTTACACAAGTTTCGAGATAAATGTAAAAAACAACTTTTTTTTATTTCTTAATTAATTTTTATTTTTTGCACATAATATTTCCGGTTATTTTAGAGATCAAGACAAAGTAGTATACCAACTTTTAAAGTCGTAACACTTATGGAAATATCCAAAATTTAATTTCAAATTTACAAAAAATGAATGGCCAGAAGTGGACTTGAATGTTATTGATCTCACCGCTTCAATTTTAATGGAAATATATTTTACTTCTGAATTAAAAATATGTATTTAAAAGCATGGTTTGATTCGAATATTCTTTCTCTGCTAAAACTATAGCTATTCCTTTTTCATTAACTAGTAAATATTATATTCCCTAATTTATCCCCTAGACATTAAACTCAGTAGTGATATTCAAGAAGTTTAACAACCAGTTCTCTCATGTGTACCTATGTTAAACATATACGGTATATGTCCATGGTAATTGCGAATATTACAAACTGTAAAGTTCGCCGAATCTAGAAATAATTTAACAACCGGTTCGTCCGAACCGGTGCGAACCGGCCGAATATCAGCACTGATTAAACTATACAATTCGGGTTGTTCCCAATTAGTTGTAATTGTCCAATTATAAATGAGTCTTCAGAGGTTACATATTAATTAGGAATCATTATTGATAAACATCTGAAATGGTACAAACATATCAACTATCTTTGTAACAAAATATACAGAATCATATATTCAGTTACGAAATTATTCACAAATATGTAGGCCTACTACGTACAGTTTACCTTTCGTTATTTCAGTCTATAACCCAGAATGGAATATAAGGACAGGGTAGTACTTATAAAATAACCTTAATCCACTAAATATATTACACAGTTAAATAATTAAAATATGTCTAAAAACGATTGATTCTCGTACCGAAAAATTATTTTTTTAGAATTTAAAGAATTGAAAATACATCAAATTTATATAAATGTATTATTAAATTTTATACATGAAAATCACACAATTTGAGATCATATACACACATACACAAAACCAAAGGGATGGATACAACACGTTTGTTTGAACCCAAGTGTTTAACGAGCACTGCTTTTCATCGTAGTAGTAATATCGGCCCTAGAATTTATAACAAAATTAATACAAAAATATACCCTCATCTATTTAACTCCAACAGTTTCAAATTTAAAAATGTTATGAGTAAATATTAATTTTTAAATGTCATTTTATTGTAATTTTTTGCATGCAACTTTATTATGTATCGAATCCTACTTTTCATCTTTCACCGTCTCTGCAGTTCATCTCTGGAACTCTCTACCACATCATGTGAGAGACTGTCGGACATTGTCTAGTTTCAAAAATAAACTAAAATTGCACTTTTTCAATTCAGATTCCTCTCAATTATAAGCTCTTTTCTGTGCGATAGTTTTGTAAAAAAATATGTATTTCTTTTCCTTCCTTTCCCCTTCTTTGTTCTCTTGATCACCAGATGAATTTATTATCGTACACTTTTCATTGTGAATTTTATTTAATTTTCGTATTTCTTTTCTTCTTTTTTATTATTATTTTATTTCATTCCTTTTTTTTGTATTCTTCCTTACGTTTTCCTTATTAACCATTTGTATTAAATGAGTTGCTTTTACTATATTCCACTGTATTTTACTTTCTTTTTTCTATTATGGTATTATTTTCATGTTGCTTTGTGTCGATTATGTTATGCTATTATTATTATTTTTTTAAATATGTTAGTATTCTGTTCTTTAACTTTTTGTTAAATTTTCACTGCTTGTATACTTTGACCTGGTAGAGTGTAAGAGAAGGCCCTATAGCCTTAATTCTGCCAGTATAAATAAATAAATTATTATTATTATTATTATTATTATTATTATTATTATTATTATTATTATTATTAGCGCTTTTTTCAGCCAAACGGTCCGGAACGCGTTCCGGTAAACTTTTGCCATTACAAATTCCAACGAGATATATTCTATAAGCGAAATTGAAAATTAAAATTGCCGCCACTGCCGAGACCAAGAGTTTGCATTTTCTCATTATTATCGTTGGTGCAAAAGTAACTCATGCAATCCAGTGCTGCCATCTTCCGTTATTGATCCTGAAACTATAGCTCGAAATCGCAAAATTTCCGTTATGCTTAAAATCGATGAGCTCCGTTTGGAACTTATTGTAATATAAGGTATGTAGGCCTAATATTTTTAAATCTACGTTTTTGTTGTATAATGTGATCGAGTGACAGAGTTCCGTAAACTTTTTCCAGAAAAAAAGCTTTTTATTATTAAATTATTATTATTATTATTATTATTATTAAACCTTCCCTGACCACGAGATCACTCTTTTCAGCGGAGTGCTAGAATTTTGTATATTTATCATTTCTTTTATTATATTTTTTGACATTATTATTATTATTATTATTATTATTATTATTATTATTATTATTATTATTATTATTATTATTATATTATTTTATTTTATTACACAATTATCCGAGCTATACTGGTGATTATAATGAAGATAATTTTATTTTTCATTTACATAACAAACGTTATTTAGATTCTACGGAATGTTAAAATACGGATAATGAAGTTTCAATAAGCACATGAAAACCGAGAAAACAATGCACTTCAAGAAAAACTGTCACACAATCTCGACGTCCACTATTATATAGGAGATCGAAATCCTATCTGGTTGGTTAATAGCCGCCAGTTGCCTCTGCTATGACCGGCTCATAAGAAAGATGACACGGAATGAAATTCCATCGTCGAGAAGGAGCCGGGACTCGTCGTGTATCAAAGCCTACAATACTTTATGGCGTATTGTGTTGCCCGGACTCGTTTTAAAACTTTGTGCAGGGCGGACGCGATTGTTTCAGATGTATTACGGGGGCGTCTCTGCTGGACCTAGTACACTCATAAAGAAACTCGTCTCTCGCCCCTCCCACCCATTCTCTCTGATTTATAGGTTGCGAGTTCCTTCAGAGTGTCTGGCGTCGGGAGGAAGCGGCGTCGCTTAGGCCCGGTGACGCGGCCTGACTGAAACCCTTCCGCCCGCCCGGGCTTTGACTAGATTGTTCCAATCTCCTCAACTTCTTTCATTCTGTTTTCTTTTTTCAACATATTGAATACATACTAGCCCTTTTACTCCTCCAGATATAAATATAAATCAGGGTGGCCAACTTCTTGACAAGGAAAGAAAAAAGAAACACTGAAAAGTGAGAGAAGAAAGAAACCGCAAGTTTCTGTAAAGAAACTGAAACTTCGCGACAGGGGAGTTCGGTTTCATGCGTCTTGTCTTTGTTACTGGGGTTTCAATTTTCCTATCTTTTGTAGCCTCAAAGCATTGCCTTGCTTACTATACAGGGTGTTTCCGAGGCTGTGTTACAAACTTTCAGGGATGATGTCGAAGGACACATGTATCAATTTCAGATAAGGAACCCTGGTCCGGAAATAACTGAGTCGAAAGTTACAAGCAAAAATAGTTCTGTGGAAATGAAATAATTTTATTCCTCTGTACACCTTATTTATGTGTATTTATCTGTACATCTTACTCATACTGTATTTGTTTGACGTTGTTTACGTTGTCTACTTACAGTATTCCATTCAATACGCGGTCTGAGGGATGGGGACAGGAAACTACACTAAGGCAATGCAGATAGCGTAATGTGTAACGGACATGGTCGGTCCTGATATGCACGTCTGTAGACAGCAGTGTGTGTGTAGAAGATGCAGTGTCCAGTCGATCAGTCATAGTGAAATGGAGGAGTACACGAGAGCGGAATACGCAGATCTGATTTTCGAATACGGATGAGCCAATGGGAACAGTAGAGAAGCTCACAGATTGTATCGGGCCTAGTACCCACGTAGGAGACATCCGGCCCATACCATCTTTCCACGATTGTTCCAAAGGGAAGGAGGGCATGTGGTGCCAAATTACAATTCCATTTCCACACAACTGTTTTTGCTTATAACTTTCGACTCAGTCATTTCCGGACCATGGTTCCTTATCTCAAATTGATACATGTGCCCTTCGCCATCATCCCTGAAAGTTTGTAACACCACCCCGGAAACACCCTGTAATCTTATATGGAATTCTATGTATTGCTCGCTGTAAAACATTGGTCTGTATTAGACAACTTAGTTTATGGAAACTCACATTGCGAGTGGCTGGTCTTACAAGTGTGCACAAGGATCAAGCTAATGTATGGTAATATTACTTTCAGGTATGATGGAGAAGGGCAAAAGCATCAATTTGAGATAAGGCACTCCTATCCGAAAACGCCTCAGCCGAAAGCTATAAACCAAAACCATTTTGAGATGCCCATTAAAGTTGAATAAGAAAACTTAGAGATCTTTGTTTGTAAATTTAAGGGAGTACATACATCCTCGAGGATAGAAAAATGATTTTTCATCTTTGTTACATTGATTTAATATAAACCCAATCTCTCCATTTTTAAAACTGTGGATTATATAACAACTTTCCTGTTATGAAAACTTACTGAAAAATCCCATTTTGTGTAGGAAAAAAATAATTACTTCAGAATGGGTATCCTTAGATTAATGAACTTTGGGACAGAATTAGATATTATCACTAGTCATTCTTCCACATCCCAATAATCTGCCACTTCACGTCCACACTCCTGAATTTCGATCCATTTTCAGTTTTTTCAAGGAAGAAATCTAACCTTCCCACATTTGTAGCAAACTCCACAGCTGATTACTAAAAATGGAGGGAACAAGCTGATTGACCAGCATTACCAACTCCCAACTCCTAAAGGAAAAAGGAGAAAAATTTGGATTATAATGCGTGAGCGAGCTGTCACAAATTTTTAAACAAAAAATAATATAAAATTACTTAGTCATACGTATGACTAAGTAATTTTATGTTTTTAACAAACAAAGTGTTAACGTGAACTATAATCAATAAAAAATAATAATTGCACAAGAAACCTTTCAGATATATCAAACTCTCTCCCAAAATTCGTTGATCTAAGTACACTTATTCTGGAGTAATTAATTTTTTTCCGACAAAAATATAATTTTTCAATAAGTTTTCATGACAGAAAAATTGTTATATAATCCACAGTTTGGAAGATAGAGAGGCTGGGTTTGCAGTAAAAAACCTTCATTCTTCACAGACATTTGAAACTTTTGGTAGAAACTGTATTGCTGCACACCGAATTACTACTCGTTAAAAATATTGGTATTGCTACAAGATATTCTGTTTGTAATATGGACTTTCTCATTAATGTGTCTGTCTTTAGTATTAACTAGCAGATAATCTAAAACTAAATCGTTTCCTGATTGTGGAGCCTTTGCAACAGACACTCAACAGCTGACCAAGAACTATGAAAGATGAAGTTGCGTGTATGAAAGTTACGCCACGTAAATGGCGTGTTGTGTGTACACATTAAATGTAACCTTTTTTAGCCCTGCCATTTTTCCAAGTCGCGTAACTAAAACATCGCAGATTCTTTGCCATTATTGGGCTGCGTGTAAACGTGCAACTCAAATTTTCATATAATTTAAGCATCGTGAACTAGTACCTTTAATGTTTCGCTTTATTTCATGGCTAATCTACTCGAATATACCTACTTATTTTTGTACATTAAGTTTTAATATGACGTTGAATGGATTAATAAAGGATGCAGCAAAACATCCTCCCTAATTTAAAGTTTAAATAAAAAACAGATGGATCAAAATAAGGAAACTTTATTAATAAGGATAGTATCATAACAGTGGGAATTTTTCATTTTTTGAGTAACGTGTCTCTCATGTGGTGTCCTTCACTATCAATGCATTGTTGAATGCGACTTTGGAAATTCTGAATCACTCTAACTAGCATTTATTGAGGAATAAGACCAATTTCTTCCTGTATTGCATTTCTTAGGTCTGGCAAAGTCCTCGGCCGATGTTTGAACACCTCAGCCTTAAGATGCCCCCATAGAAAAAAAATCGCAGGATGCAAGGTCTGGTGATCGTACTGGCCAGGGACGTCGCCACGTGAAGAAATTAAGCGTCCGGGAAACGTCTGAGCAGCGACAACGGAATTACCACTTACCAGAAACGATACCACAGTGTAAGCACGTTCTTCACCCGTCCTCGGCATAGTTGGAATTCGTTACAGATTACAATTTGCACTAATTGAATGTCAATTCCGTGTATTCAATATCCTATTCAATTCTTGTTGTTTTGCGCATGACATTTGATATCTCTATGGCAACGCATGTAAACCTAAATTTCCCACTGTTTAGATACAGTTCATATTAATACAGTTTCCTTATTTTGATCCATCTGTTTTTTATTTAAACTTTAAATTAGGGAGGATGTTTTGCCTCACCCTTTATTTAAAGCAGAGTGATCGGCAAAGATTACATAATATAAAATACAGCCCGCAATACACAGCAAAGGAGAAGACAGGAGGCCAAGAGGAGGGAGATCATGTTTTACCCCTCCGCCCTGCTTGTGTATTAAGATGCTGACTCAAGAGTTAAGAATTGCCTGCACCTGATTTAAAGTAACGTTCACTATAATGCTTTTCAAGCGACTTAGTTCACACGTCTCATCTTCTTCGTGGCTATATTATTTTGTCTGGGCGCATGTAATATTTAAATTGCTACCACTAACAGCGACTGAGTCTTAACAATACAACTAGGCAATCCTGCTTAAGTGCGAATGATTCATCTTGTTCTGGATGGCTAAAAGGCCGCGATATCATATGAAAAGGAGTATAAAATAATATTACATTTTGATACACAAAATTCAGATTAAAATATATAAAAATTAATCCATATTTTACGACTGATTTACCTCGCATTAGTGCAAGCTATATTAGAGTATGACATTATAGGATGGGGTAGTGCTTTTAGTACCTCCCTCATGTCAATAACACTGCTAAAGAGAATTATAATAAAAACATGTCTTAATAAGCCTCTTGATTATTCCTCAGAAGTGTTTGATATCCATCAAATTTATAACAATGTCTTATTATTTTTTTTTTACTTATTGGGTTATTTTACGACGCTGTATCAACATCTAGGTTATTTAGCGTCTGAATGAGATGAAGGTGATAATGCCAGTGAAATGAGTCCGGGGTCCAGCACCGAAAGTTACCCAGCATTTGCTCGTATTGGATTGAGGGAAAACCTCGGAAAAAACCTCGACCAGGTAACTTGCCCCGACCGGGATTCGAACCCGGGCCACCTGGTTTCGCGGCCAGACGCTCTGACCGTTACTCCACAGGTGTGGACCAATGTCTTATTGAATTTCGTTTATGAAAACATGAATATATTAATTTGTAATCACATAAATATAAAACTAAGAGATCAGAAAACATATGCCTGACAGAACCTAAATGCACCACAACTGTAGCTTATAATCACAGTAGCAACTTTGATCAAAGACTGTATAATAAGATAACAGTTAAATTACCAGACATTCAATTTGCTAATGCTCCTCATTAAAAAAATATTAATTAAAATTTATTGTTTAGGGAGAATATATAAAATAATTTCAATTACTATAATATCTGTGTTTTTCTTTTTCTCTTTTTAGATTTTATTAGGCCCTATGTTCATTAATAAAAGTCTTAAAATTTTGTGAAATGTCCCCTGAGTACGAGTATGTACTCTTTCTGGGGCTGCTAGAGTGATTTTTATATACAGGGTGTTTCAAAAATACGGGGCATAATTTCAGGTATGTATTTCCCACATGTAGACAATCAAAATAGTTCATTACAACATGTGTCCGGAAATGCCTTCACAACACTGAAATTCACCGGAACGTTTTTCTTTCCGCAGGTCGTTGTCATTACAGAAGATGTTCAAAATGTCCACCTCCTGCTTGAATACAGACCTCACATCGATGTCTCATTGACCTGCGAACACGATCCCAAACTCCAGGAGTATTGCGTATGTCCTCAGAACATGCCACAATTCGATTCCGAAGGGATTCCAAATCAGGCACCGGAGACGAATAAACCAGTGGTTTTAAATGACCCCACAAGTAGAAATCGAGAGGGTTCAGATCAGGTGAGCGTGGAGGCCAAGCAATTGGACCACCTCTACCTATCCATCGATCAGGAAACCTTCGATCCATGTACCGGCGAGCCGTACGACTGAAGTGTGCAGGAGCGCCATCATGCAAGAAGTGAATGTGTTGACGATTGATCAGTGGAGTGTCTTCTAAAACATGAGGTATGGTGTTTTCCAGGAAGTTTGTGTACGCTACTCCGTAAGTCTGTTTACAAGTACATGGGGTCCAACTAATCGATCACCAATGATACCGGCCCACATGTTGAGGGAGAACCGCACCTGGTGATGAGATGGAACAGTTGCACGTGGGTTTTCATACGCCCATATATGCTGATTGTGGAAATTTGTTATTCCATCTCGAGTGAACTGTGCTTCATCTGTAAATAATACTAAGGCAGGAAAGTTCGGATTTACACCACACTGCTGCAAGAACCACTGACAGAACCTAACTCGTGCAGGGTAATCTGCTGGTGACAGGGCCTGTACACGTTGCAAATGATAAGGATACACTTTCAACAGTCTCCAGACAGTCGTATGAGGAACATTGACTTGCAACGCTACCCTTCGTGTGCTGATGGAAGGAGTCATGTTCACAGCCTCCAGAATCTCCTCCTGTACTTCTGGAGTTGTAGATCTTGGTCGTCCCTTCCCAAACCAGGAGAGTTAATTTTCCATACTCGCACAGACGGTAATGGAGACGTACAAATGTCTTCCGATCTGGACATTGTCGCTGTGGGTACCTCTCCTGGTACAAACGACGAGCCAGCGCAGCATTGCCTTCCGTCTTACCGTACATGAAGTATATCTCTGCCAGCTCTTGATTTGAATACATGTCGCACAGTCTAACGCCTACACAACACTGAATGTAACCTTCGCCTCGGAATGAACTGTCAGAGTGCCCTCTTAATGTCTCCTTTGACGGTTACGACCTGCGGAAAGAAAAACGTTCCGGTGAATTTCAATGTTGTGAAGGCCATAACTCGGAAATAAAGCATTTCCGGACACATGTTGTAATGAACTATTTTGATTGTCTACATGTGGGAAATACATACCTGAAATTATGCCCCTTATTTTTGAAACACCCTGTATAAAAGAAATATGTAACTAATCTTAGTTCTAGCAATAAATTATTTTTATTATTATTATTATTATTTTATTATTATTATTATTATTTTATTATTATTATTATTTAGAAATGTTTTTGTTACTGCTGAATACATTTTCCTAAAATACTGGCATAATATTAGCATAATATTACTTCAAATATTTTCAATAAATTTTTTTATATGACATATGTAATGGTAAAATTATTATCAATTAAAATCCCTAACATTAATGCATAGTTTTTACACTATAAATGTTAAATGTTATGTTTTATTTAACAACGCTCGCAACTGCTTAGGTTATATCAGCGTCGCCGGATGTGTCGGAATTTTGTCCCGCAGGAGTTCTTTTACATGCCAGTAAATCTACTAACATGAGCCTGTCGCATTTAAACACCCTTATTTGCCATCGACCTGGCCCGGGATCGAACCCGCAACCTTGGGCATAGAAGGCCAGCGCTATACCAACTCGCCAACCAGGTCGACTTTACACAATATCATCTAATAATGTTTGTAAGACAGGAGGACAATTACCTATGTAAGTGGAATCGTGTGTAAGTCTTTTCCTATGGAACAAAGGCAAAAACAAATGTTTCTCCACATATATTACTTCCTTCATGCAATACTTGATGTCACAATGCTTATGAAACTTTCCGTAATAGCTTCAGAAAGTTCGTGAAAAATGGTCAACTCTCCTGGCGCCATAAAAACACACAGATTTATAACTCGATGAAGACTTCTAAGAAGAGCGAAAGTTGAGTCCGTAACATGCATTCGCGGAGCATGAATACGTCGTAATATTTGCTAGAAGCCGTAGACATTTATTGTCCTCTGGGAGCGATACTCGAGTTGAAAGAAAGATCATACATTAGCTTACCTCACCATGATGATTAATAATAATAATAATAATAATAATAATAATAATAATAATAATAATAAATTATGACACAAATAATGATCAATTTAAGCCACTAATAGGATAAATAAATATTATCAGATCTTATATAACTGGTGTAACTGATTTAAAATTAAATTGTAATTCACCATATAAAGATTTTAAATCGAAAGTGTCCGTCAAGTATTTGAAAAACTATTTATAAATAAACAATTTGATTGTGTGTGCTTCATTGTTCATATCTTAATTTAGTTATCATAATCCTATTAATCCATTTTTTTAATCTGAAGAGTACTGAGTATGAAACTGTTACATTTGACCTTAATTTACAGCTTCTTATTGCACAGAAATGTTTGAAAACATTACTACACACTACAACTTAATAAGTTTCATTTCTTCTGCGCATAGAGACCACAGTAGTGGCAAAAAAACCGGACAGACTCTTGTAGCTGATTTCAGAGTCTTGTTCACTCCAGAGCACGATAGATTGATAATTAAGACTTTCGTGATTCGAACCATGCCTCGGAAGGAAACTTTTTTTTGTTCCTTATTCAAATTTAATCCCAATACTTTTCGATTGCAGCGATATTTTACTACTTAATTAACTTATATTGGGAATAAATATGAATAAGGAACAAAAAAAAAGTTTCCTTCCCAGGCAGGATTCGAACCACGAAAGTTTTATTTACCAGTCTATCTCTGGTGTGAACAAGGCTCTGAAATCAGCTAAAGGGGTCGGTCCGGTTTTTTTACCACTACTGTACATACTCCATTTGTTTTATTATGATATTTTTTTGCTATAAACATATTGTAAACCGACCAATACAATAAGAACTTTCCTGGAAACATATTTGAACAATTACTGGTATAAGATGTTTGGTATTACAAATGTGGCATTCGACCAGTGGAATGAAATCTCAAATCCTACATTCTGCACATGTATTCCGCTTCTCCAGGGGGCGGGAGTGTTTCCTGCTGACAACGGATATCGTGTTATGGGATACCAAACCCCTGAGCTCTTCATCACTTGTCCCAGAGGAATGCATAACAAGGACATTGTCAGCGATGTGACGTAGCGTTCGATTTGTCTAATTTTAAGACAAAAGAACAATGATTTACTTTATATCTATCCTTCCATGCATTCATTCATCCAACTCATCTACCGACCTAACTACATATCATGTAGTTATACATCCACCAGTGTATCCAAGAACCCATTCCTTAACCTACCCACCAACCAATCGAACATTCAGCCATCCATCCAACTTAACAGCCGATTAACTGACAAATCAATCAATCATCCATCCATCCATCCATACATTCACCAGTCTATCCAATCGAATATTCATTCAACTCAGCTGCCGATTAACCGATAAACCATCCATCCATCAATCAATTCATTCAACTATTCACGCCTTAACCCACCCACCAGCCAATCGAACATTTATCCATCAGTACATCAGAGAAAACCACTGAAAACTGACATTAGATGAGGAGGCGAGATCTGGCATGTGAGCTGTGCGAGAAGGGAAAGAATGAGCTATCAGAAAGAGAGTTTGTTTCATAATGGTTAATGTTATCAAATACGAATATACCGACATGGAAATTCATCTCACAAGGTACAATAGCAAAGTGCCTGACTGATAATGGTATTAAATCAAATAGGATGGAAAGTTCAGCTGTAATCAAAGTATATAGTACCAATTGTAGCTGCCCATAGTGGTAATTATACAATGTTTATGAGTCTAGATAGGTATTGGTATAATAATGAATACGAAAGGAAACTAGTCTACAAATAATGATTATTCTACTAATTTTAGCTGTCCTTACATATACGTAAACATGTTTGTGCGTGTTGATATAGAAATCCGTTAAGCACAATTAGTGTAAACGACAATAAGCACATTGGATGAATGATGTATTCTGCAGTTGGAAGTTGAGCAACTCGAATCTTCAGTGTCCCAGATAACATAGGCAGGAGCTTCAAATGCATCACATTCAACTGGAAAAATCCATTTTAATATTATCATCCCATCTACATCTCGGCCTCCTCAAAGGTCTTTTTCCCTCAGGTCTCCAACTAACACTCTATATGGATTTCTGGATTCGCCCATACGTGCTACATGCTTTGCCTATCTCAAACGTTTGGATTTAATGTTCCTAGTTATGTTAGGTGAAGAATACAATTCGTGCAGCTCTGCGTTGTGTAACTTTCTCCATTCTCCTGTAACTTCATCCTTCTTAGCCCCAAATATTTTCCTAAGAACCCTATTCCCAAACAACCTTAATCTCTGTTCCTCTCTCAAAGTGAGAGTCCAGGTTTCACAACCATAAAGAACAACCGGTAATATAATTGTTATAAAAACCCTAACTTTCAGCTGTTTTGAGAGCAGACTGGATGACAAAAGCTTCTCAACCGAATAATGATAGGCATTTCCCATATTTATTCTGCGTTTAATTTCCTCTCGAGGGTCATTTGTTACTCTTACTCCAAGATATTTGAATTTTTCCACCTCTTCAAAGGATAAATTTCCAATTTTTATATTTCCATTTCGTACTATGTTCTGGTCACGATACATAATCATATTCTTTGTCTTTTCGGGAATTACTTCCAAACCTATCTCTTTACTTGCTTCAAATAAAATTTCCATGTTTTCACTAATAGTCTGTGGATTTTCTCCTAACATATTCACGTTATTATTATTATTATTATTATTATTATTATTATTATTATTATTATTATTATTATTATTATGTTGATTTATTTTATGTGTGAAATATTCACAAACGTTTGTAGTAGAAACGTCTATTCCGTAACATGGCTAGAAGCCCCTGTGTCCTAATATTTTAACAGCATGGCCTTCGAAGAGGTAATAACGGCCACTTCTACGCCATCTAAAATTCAGTGAACTGTTAAAAGAGCAGTTATAAATTATGGCATGTCAAACACACGGGAAGTTCAGACGAGCGTGCATGCGAAAATGTCCCCAGAGGAGATATTCACTTTTGTTAGATAGTGTTCATAACACAGGAGGCTTTGATTCACTTGTGAGAGCTATCCTGCGATATGTGATTCTGAGGTGATGTGGAGCGAGGATTCACAATAATTAGAAAAAAATCAATAAATGTATTCTGCAAATAAAAGATAAATTTTCCTAACAGAGTTCCTACTAATGAATTCTAACATGAATGCTAAACCTTTTTTTTTTTTTTGTTCACATTCACTGTCATTTTAATCGGGAAATATAAAAGATAAAGTTTTCATGTTTAATAACATTAAAAATATTAAAAAATTTAATTGTTAATAGTACGTATACTAAAACATGATGACTAAATATGAACATTGAAAGCTATGCGTATACCATAAAAATGGATTACGAGGCAGGCAGCAAGGTTATCTAGAATGGATAGAGTGAGGAATGAAGACATCGGAACGCAAATGGGGATTAAAAAAAACAATGTACGGTAAACTGAAAAACAACTAAGATGATATGGACAGATCATGTGTATGGACTGTAACAAAATAGCAAAGCAGATATTAAACTGGATGCCACAGGAAAAAATGCTGCGGATAGACCAGCGTTCATCAACATACTGCACCCTCGGGCTAGCGTCCCTTACCCGCGGAGAAGGATTGCACTATGGTGCGTTCGTGGCTGCTAGCGGGTATGCTCTCTACCTCTTCCTGCTCCACGACGGGGCATATCACGTTGCTCCGCTTACCCTTTACTCATTTCAGCGACTGCTGACGACTACTGGGGTAGACCATCCAACACATGGTTGGAGAGTTAGTGACAGCATGTGACGGAGAAATTAAAATGAAGATTGACACCTGAACAGGCTCAACGCAGAGGATATCTGTCGCTAGCTTATCGCTAATCCCATTGATGATAGATTTAGCAGGAGAATTGTCACATGCGATGAAAAATGCGTATATTACCGGAACTCTGACATCTCAAAACCACTTCTGTGGAGTAACGGTTAGCATGCGTGACCGTAAAACGAGCGAATCCGTGTTCAAATCCTGGTTGGGACAAGTTACTTGTTGAGAGTTTTCTCTCAACCTATTAAGAACAAATGCTGGGTAATTTTCGGCCAGGGGCCCTAGACTCATTTCGCCGGCATTATCATCTTCATCTCACTCAAACGCTAGATGAATATAGCTGTCGATAAAGCGTCGTGAAATAACCAATTAAAAAAGCCAACTCAAAACAGTGACTGGATCCCCGTCAGTTTGCCAAAGTCATCGTTAAGCAAAATCGGTTCGGCCCCATAGTAATGTTATAGAGCCTATCTGGTGGAATTTTTAAAATGTGATTTTAGGAGTTTGTACCAAACGTACGTGCAGTCGATGCGGTTCTTTATTCTCAACAGCTAGAACGAATCCTAATCATATATACCTACCCAGATAGGTCGGCCTTATTGGCTTTGAGGTTAACTACTTTTGTCAGGTTTACTACGCTGCCATCTAGTTGTTACATAAGGAGTCAAGTTATAATTCTCATTTGAATTGCATTAGCGACTGTACTGCCATCTCGTGTTCGTTTACGGCGGACGGGTGGCGATTCTGGCGGTTGTTCTCTTCAAAGTGCTGCCGATTTTAACATAGCGATGAGTTATCTGTTACATATATGATCTAGGAACGAATTCATGAAGCTTTTACAGACAGATAGTCTATCCGCCATAATCCGTCGGACGCATTCGTGTAGACGGAATTTAACTACCATAGATTACCAAAGATTATAATATACTACATAATTGAAGAAGAAGGGTTGACAACCGAAACTCTAACCAAATAACAAGATAGACGACTTGTGTCCGCAATAAGTTAACAGAAATAAAATTCTCTTGCAACGCGACAATGTGAGACTAACACCGCTAGAACAACCAAGAAAAAAATGGAAGAATTTAGAGGAATAAAACTGCTGCAACCTCCAGCATATATACCTGATCTTGTGAATTCAGATTACCATTTATTTCGATGTATGGTCCACTTACTGCGTGGAAGAAATTTTCATACTTGGAAGCCTTTGAAACGGGTATCACCGAATTCTTCGAGTAAAAAACCAGAAACTATCCTTCGTTCCATAATGTATGGCAGGAGAAGTAGACATTGCCGGCAACCAAGTCAAGCGTGGAATGAGACCTCTGCCATTTGTTGAATAGCAATTATAATTTTCTCCTCTTCTGCCGGCAATCTTTACATCCCTCGTCAGACATTATGGGTGTTTCGCTAGCCCGGGCTACAAGCGTGCTAAATAGGATTCATATCATATCATATCGCTGACACTGGTTTATGAATACGAAAAACCTTAGTTCGCTGATCATCCACCGAAAGCCCGCGCTAAGAATGTCTATGAATACGGCCCTATGGAACGAAGGATAGTACTGTTGCGGGATAATAAGCCTCGCTGAAAGATGGCTCAAAACCATAGAATCTAATTACCTCTAGGTCCTATTTAAAAAATTAGATTAAGTTCTTGTCACAACACACTCAAACTAAAATTTTTCTCCAAAACCGACATTTCTTATGAGTAGGGCTGAAGGAAAATATTGATATCAGGTAGCAAATAAGTTCTATATACATTATTTACAAAATGCGTCGCTTTGCCGGGTGTCTCTACTGTCTGAAGGAGCAGAGAGAGTGAACATCCAACTCTCCTCAATAGTAGGCCTAGACCTGCTAGAGTGACGTGAGGTTGTATCAGAATGCCGAAACAAAAATCCAACAAAGAACAGATAATAGGAGGACTGAATTCAGAACATGGGGGAATTGTGTTTGATTTAATTGATAATGATGTTTTTTTGTAAACTTAATATTTGTTCTGAGTTAATTAATTTGAAACACAAGTAATCCTGTAAATGTAAATTGTATAGGGACATCATTTTATTTTTACTTCAATTTTTATTATACCTGAGTTTTTTTAATATACTTCACTCCCACCCCTTCTACTAATGAAATTCAATCGTCCTCCACACAGAACCAAGGCCGCATATGCAGTCAATGTTGTTAATGTTATGTTTTATTTAACGACGCTCGCAACTGCAGTGGTTGTATCAGCGTCGCCGGATGTGCCGGAATTTTGTCCCCATATGCAGTCAAAGTCGCCTTACGGCCAAAGTAAACAGTATTGAGTAGTGAGTAGTGAGTATAGTATATTACAGAAATATGGTCGCGTTTTCCACTGTAGAAAGAGCATTCATTATTGAATCATATTTTCGTACAGGTACTGTGCGTTCATTTGCTTACGTCACATCCCGCTTTCTCTCACATGCTTCTGCTCGCCCCTCTGTAAATACTAGTGGCTGGGCTGTCTTAGCTCTTTTATGAAATCATTTTCTGTAAAGGAATGGGGCTTCTACGTAATATTGTATAACTGTTTAAAGTAACTTAAATAAAAAGGCCTCGTTAAGTAATTAACTATCACGTGATTTCGTCCTTTCTACGGTCCTGCGACATAACCACTTGGACGGACAGTAGATAGCAATCTGAGTAATTTTATCTTTTCGGATCGAGCAGAAGTGGAGATTAAATTTACAGTACGTAAGGTACTCTTTTTATAGAGTAGGTACAGAATTATTTCAATATGAGTTATTAGTACGAAGGACGAAACTGGAAATTGGGATTAGGTACAATAGTCTAACGTGAGATAATACACACAAAAGAATGAAGCCTCTATCGAAATGAACGTCCAGCATTTTAAAAAAATGTGTTTAAATATTCATATTATGATTATTTTTCAATTTAACTTCTTTCTCTATATTGTACGCCAATATGCTGTAGGCAGTATAATATACATTGCATAATAAATACTTCCGCACGGATAGCTCAGTTCGTGAGTAAAAACACGTATTATCAATCCTGTACTGTATTTTGATTAAAGAAAAACCTAGTGAAAATTATCAAACTCAAAATCGTGATATTATCTCCTAGTTTACGTAAATGGATGAACTACTTTTCTTCCCTCCTATACCTAGTAAAGTGATCTGTTTGTATTTTACGCCAGTATCATCAAACTCCGGTCGTGGAAGTGGGTAGCAAACAGTGTTTCCGGTTCTCAACCGTTAATCCTGAGGTACAGCCAGGTTAATATTAGAAATGTTAGTAAAAATAAAATTATGTCCCGGTATTATGATTTCATTCATACGGAGCGAACTGTACAAGCAGTCGCTACCATAACTATACTAAAAGCCAGGTTATGAACCGACTAAACCGAAAGCAACGTTCTGTTGCTCTCTTTCTGAGCTCTGTTGCCACATAGTGGCGCGATATTCAAAGCGTGTTCAGCGTCTGTCACCGATATGTTTAAAATAACTACTGTATATAGTTCTCGATAACACTATCAACAATATTAGTAATTAAAATCACTGTTTTTAAGAAAGCACGAGCTAATGACGCTGGTACAAAATGCGACTCGTAATGCACGTGGTACTGCAAATGAACTGGGGAAATTTGGCTACACTGTCTCCGTGATTCCGTTGCCAGATTTTCGTTAGCAGACGACATTTTCACGTGAGGGCCAATGAAAAGCTCCGTTCTTCCTTTCCCCTCCAACCCCCCACACTCAACGTGTCATCGCTGTACAGGCTACCCCTCTAACCCGCACTTTCCTCTCGCCCTGCCAACTATAGTCGGAGGCACCGATTTTGGCAGATGACCTCGATGATATTTCCAGTAGGCGAGCCAATATTGTTTGTGTAAGCTGCGAGAATGAGATGCGATAACATTCTGAGTCGTTCATATTTTCATAACAGCAGCTCATATCAATTATCCTTATTATGAAACACACGACGGTACAGTCCTACTCAAAGAATACGTTTAATAAATGTAAATGACTTCTCGTTCGCAATGGTTTTACAATACGTCTACATTTTCTAAATTAAATTAATTCTTAATTAAAAGGAAAATCCTACCCTTACCAGATCAATATACAAGATTTGTCCAGTAATAATCTAGGGATCGTCTACTGGTGGTGCGACAATTCAAGTTAAAAAAATTACGATTCTTCTTAATAATCAAAATATAATTTGGTTAATTGGATAAAATTGCATGCTGCGGAAGTTAGATTTATATAAGAGTATAATAAATAGGATTGTAATGGAAATTACAAGGGCAATAATTTTTTCACGCGCACATTGTGAATAGAACAGAGAAGAAAGCATTTTAAAATATTCGAAATCGTACAAAATATCGGAGAAACCAATTTTCCCTGCACAAATTGCACCAATTCAAAAATATAATTACCATTCACAATAAATACTGTATTTTATGGATTCTAAAAAGTTTATTAATCTAGAGGTATTGGCTGATGATTAAATTCCAGCACAACATTCATTCAGAATATGTAGAAATTACACTTTGGATTTTACTAAATGTATAGGCCTACTATCAAAAGATGTTACATACCCCCTTAAATACTGTACATGTGTTACTTGTGCGACATCCGATGTTTAATTTTTTAAAATATAATTCACAGTACTGAAACTGCCATATTGAATTCGCACAAATTGTATTATTCGCAATTTTCGTCTCGAAAACCCCTAAGATATCTAATTTAATTTTTCACCCATTTTTGTCCCACTCCACCACTTTAGGGACAAAGTCGGACTAAATAATACCTTATTCGTATTCTGTGATCGCAAAGATCCCCAGATATCGACTTTCATCGAGATCGGATGACATGAGATTTCTCACTCCCTTCTGCCTTTTCATCAGTACCTTAGGATATATTTAAAAAATCAAAGACTGTTTAACCAATATTGTAGAGAGTAACCTTCATTTTAAATTTTACGTCTCTCGTTAAATATAATTTAGTGAATTTTTTAAATCGTCGACTTCTTTCTCTCTCCTCTCTGCTCGGAAGTAAAAAAGTTATTTCAAGGGAGTAGCCTACATGAAATTGAATTTTTTTACTTTCCTTATACATTTTAGAAACAATTCTGAGAGATGAGATGAATTGTCTAACCCAATTTTATGAGTGAATCTTTATTTTAAATTTAAAGGCTGCACGTCTGCTGGTTAAAGAAAATAAATCGGTATAATTATTTTGATCATTACTGCCTCCCATTTTCTATCCCTTAATGTTCGTATTTCGTAAAACTCAGTCTTATATATTGACTAAGGATTAACATATTTCCATATACATATATATTTCCATATATATAACAGATTATATTTCCATTTCATACAATATTCTGGTCACGAGACATAATCATATACTTTGTCTTTTCGGGATTTACTACCAAATCTATCGTTTTATTTGCTTCAAGTAAAATTTCCGTGTTTTCCCTAATCGTTTGTGGAGTTTTTCCTAACATATTCACGTCATCCGCATAGACAAAAAGCTGATGTAACCCGTTCAATTCCAAATCCTCTCTGTTATCCTGAACTTTCCTAATCGCATATTCTAGAGCGAAGTTAAAAAGTAAAGGTGATAGTGCATCTCCTTGCTTTAGCCCGCAGTGAACTGGAAAAGCATCAGATAGAAACTGGCCGATACGGACTCTGCTGTAAGTTTCATTGAGACACATTTTAATTAATCGAACAAGTTTCTTGGGAATACCAAAGACACATATAGACTACTGTAATATTTGTTTAGTTTTTGGAGGTGATTGTCCAGAGTGCACAAATACTCGGGCGTGCATGTTTACTCTTATGTCCTACCCATTCCACTGCGACAGAGATAACAGCCGATCTTGCAGCGGTGAGAACTCGCTCTCCAGTACACATTAAGAAAATCCATCTGCCAAAATCCCTGGCGCGACCTATACTTCCTGTTTAGTCGGTTCATAACCTGGTTTTTAGTATAGTTGCGCATGCACATAAGCATTTTGTAAACACAGAGCTCTACGTACGATGCAGCGTAGCCTATAATCAACACTTTTTTTTTCAGCCCTACTTATGAGACTGTGTCTGCATTTTTCAATGCAAGTCTGATAATGGAATTTTGTACTTTTAATTTTTTCTTTTAAGTTTGGCTGAAAGAGCTTTCAATTTAAAGAAAAAAAGCTTTTCAATTACGAAATAGAGACGTAAAACGAGTTTCATAATTAACAATATTTTGTCTCCGGCCTCACAACGAGCACCTGATCCTCTGTTGGAGTTAATTTCTGTTTCCTTTTCTTGGTCAGATAGCCGTCGTGTAATGCTGTAGCCGGTCAAGGAACTACACAACGATAGTGCTGTGTTTCCAACGCCACCTGCTTCCAGGAAAATGTAACCAGCAATGCTCGCTAGAATTGAAACTTTACTAATGCCGCCACTTTACCTGGCCATGCCTACAATTTCCAACTTGCTCTTGCACGAGAATATAGTCCGTTGTCATTTCATTACTGGCTCCAGCTGTTCGCCTTCGTGCACAAGTGCCGTGCGACATGAAAAGGGACGCCATTACGCCTTCTGAAAGTGAAAGTGGTAATCGAAACGCCGTCAGCGTTTCAATTAGTCGATTGTCAACAGTGAAAAGCAAAAATATCTCAAACGTAGTTCACATACGAACACTTCTCTAATTTATATAAGCAACGGCTATTGTCACATTGTTAAAGAGAAAACTGGACTGACGCCAACAAAGAAAAGGAGAAATTAAAGGCACTGAAAAATGTGCATTTTAAAATCTGTGAAATGCTGCGCAATATTAAAGAATATAATATAGTATAATGAACCCTGGCAAACTTTTATTACATATATTTTCCAATAATATTTCAACCACGAATCCTCTCCAAATTAATAAAAAAATAAAAAAAATTGTATTGGATTTATAGTTTGGATTTAAACATGTTAAACACTATTTCATCTGTATTCACTCTCAATTTTAATTTTATTTTTGTCTGTATTGGAATCCCCTCCTGAGCACGAGTCTTACTCTTTCAGGAGTGGGCTAGTTATCTTTCATTGTATTTATTAATTTGTATTCATTTCAAACTTACTAGCAATAATAAATAAATAAATAAATAAAAAATAAATTAAATAAATAAATAAATAAAAAATAAATAAATAAATAAATAAATTTAAATAAATAAATAAATATAAATAAAATATTTTGCACGCAAAATTTTGTCCACTAGGCCTGCTATTTTGTATAAACGATCAATTCTATTTTTGAGCAAAAGATTTTGTCTCTACTACTACTATTATTATTATTATTATTATTATTATTATTATTATTATTATTATTATTATTATTATTATATACTTTACGTGCTTCAATCTCTCTCTAGGCTTGGCTTTTAAGGGGAGATTAACTACCCTATACCGCCAATGTTAAATTTCTTATTTAATGATCCATTATCTCAAGAGTTACTGCATTTGCATTTTTGCACTTTTGATTCTTGAATTTATATTCGTAATTTTATTTCTATTTCTCATTTACTTCTTCTCTCTGCATTTGTTGTTTGTATATCTATTTTGTATTCTGGTGGTGAGGTAGAGAAGGCCTAAAGGGCTTAACTTCGCCAGATTAAATAAATAAAATAATAATAAAAATAAATAAGATGTAGTGAAATTTTTAAAGGATAATGATACAAGTTTTCTAAGCAAACTGATGCATATTTATCAAGAAATACAAGTTGTAAAAAGATTTCATTTTTTTTAATAACGATCATTTTATTTATTTATATTTTTTATCTAAAGTATTCTTCTATTACACTTTTACTACGTCATACTACTTTTGACCAATATATATTGTTATTTTATGGCGTAAATAAATTACCGATGTTTGTGATGCTCCACTGATTTTCCGCGTCTTCTGTGTAGTGTTGGACGTTATACACTCAAAGCCACTGAGTAAACTTACGTTGTTGAGAAGATTTTTCCTATAAAATAAACAGAAATGAAGGATTGAATGAACGGAAGCGTGACATTCAAATGAACCGCCTAAAATTAAGCCAAAAGCGAAAAAAGTATCGAATGTGAGAACGCAGGACAGGGAAAGGATATTTTCTGACCTCCATTCTACAGTTCAGTTACAAAGTGTCAACGACTTCGTGAATGTTCCCACACAGCCAACAATCAACGAGTGAATTGCCTCTTTCAGCTGGCATTAGTGATTTTGAATTAAATCGTAGTTGAGCATACTTTAAATCAAATAAAGTTGCTCAACAAACATTTGAAACAACATATTGTAGAGTAGAATTTCAATAAATTATTTCAGCTGTCAAAAACCAATAATAATTTATTATTTAATTTTTAAATTCTGAATAGTATTGAGTATAAAAGTGTTAGATTCAATCCAATTTATCGTGTTTCACTGCACGAACATTTAAAAAGATTACTACACATTTACAACTTAAGAAATTTCATTTCTGCCGTATGTAGGAGGCTATGCATTCATTTATATTTTACTGTTGCGTAGTTTAAAAAGCATACTTTAGTTTATGACAGGAGACTGTATACTTTATTTACTATCATAGTTTGCAGGTCGGTGGCTCCTTTGAACACCCACTTAACAGATTTACGACTTTCTACACAATCACCTCTGACAATCCATCTCTTTTCCCCATCCTCATTCTCGCAGTTGCCACATTCAATGATATTCTCGTGATAACTGACGGAATTCTTGGAATTCTAAATAGATGTGGCAACTCTCCCTGTATGTGGATATGAAGGATGCCTGTCAATAAAAAAGTCACCGTATACTTGTTAAAAAAATATGAACTTTCATACTACGACAATACTCCACGTAATACAAAATCAGCCATTCAAAATTTCAACGCACTTTGCTTGATGAAAGGCGTGCAATTTCACACGTTACTTCTTCCTCCAGTTACGATGAAGGAAGCAGGGTACATATTCATTCTGTTTTGGGTTATACCTGAGAACTGCATTAGCACTTGAAACACCTCATAAAGCTGAACGGTTCTTTGTATTGATGGTGCCACTGAACCTGAAAGCAAAGCTGAGATGACTGCACTTCCTTACAGATGTTAGACATCTTTATTCCGCAATTTCAAGAAAAGACGAGCATCTTTCTTCATTATTATGCCTGTCTGGCGCCTCGCAAGTCTTGAGTGTCTTCATTTAATGACGACACACCTCTGGGAAGTGCAGCGCCCTAGTTTGAGAGTTACAGACGCTACTACAGGCTGGGTATTAACAACGCAAGCGACTTCGTTTCATACTGAAACTACGACATGGGAATGATGATGATGATGATGATGATGATTGTTATTACTTACTGGCTTTTAAGGAACCCGGAGGTTCATTGCCGCCCTTAAGCCCGCCATTGGTCCCTATCCTATTATTCTCTATTATTATTAAATTTTTATTTTATTTCCCATTATTATTATCCCTATTTTTTCCCTCCTGTTAATTAATAATAAAATGACTTTTAAAGAACACGGAGGTTCACTGCCGTCCTCACATAAGCCCGCCATCGGTCCCTATCCTGAGCAAGATTAATCCAGACCCTACCATCATATCCCACCTCCCTCAAATCCATTCTAATATTATTTTGCCATCTACGTCTCGATCTCCCCATAGGTCTTTTTCCCTTCGGCCTCCCAACTAACACTTTATATGTATTTCTGGATTCGCCCATACATGCTACATGCCCTGCCCATCTCAAACGTCTGGATTTAATGTTCCTAATTATGTCAGGTGAAGAATACAATGCCTACAGTTCTGTGTTGTGTAATTTTCCATTCTCCTGTAACTTCATAATAATAATAATAATAATAATAATAATAATAATAATAATCTTAATATTAACAACAATAACAGAAAATCCTTCTATTCAGAACATCTTTTAGCATATCGATTCAACGCCTCTGGAATTCTCTCCTGACCGTGACAGATTGTCAGCCAATATCAATATTCAAATTTAAATAAAAAATCATATTCTGGTTCATGGAATTGCTTGTTAAACAAGTGCCAGGTTCCGCAACTTCGACTTAATCCATAACATATAATATTGTAACTATGCTAATAAGTCATAGTGTAAGTTTTGCCTTTAATATATACTGCATTATTTATTTATTTTAAACTACTGGCGGGTACTTGACTTATGTCATTCACCCATATGGAGGCAGTTACGTAGACCAATTTACCGACAGAGTCTTTGCCCAGGGTGCGCCATAGGAGGCTGGTCTACACTACACCCGCGATGAGATGATTATGGAGATTTGTTGGGATGTCACAGGGGAACCGGAGTTCCCGGAGAAAAACCCTATATTACGTGAACCATGGACTTGCCCAGCGCAAGTTATAAATCGGTAGTAGACCGGGGATCGAACCCGGCTCCAGAGAGTTATAAGTCCAGCATTCTAGCCACTAAACCACCGTGGCGGCTGATAATAATATTATCATCATCATCATCATCATCACTATCATCATAGCTATTACTGTTATTACAGTTTTCTTGTTTTAGCTTAATAAGTGCCCTATAGTGTTCTTTGATCCTGTCGATTTTCTATTGGACTTTAATGTAATTGCGATTTTTTTGTCACGGGTTGTATTTGTATGTGCTGTATAGTAGGATGGAAGAGAAGACCCTATGGTCTTGATCCTATCAGATTAAATAAATAAATAAATTAATTAATTAATTAATTGAATAAATAAATAGATAAATAAATCAATCAATAGATAAATAAATAAATAAATAAATAAATAAATAAATAAACGGACGATAGATAAACGAACAAAGAAACAAATAAATAATAGTAATAATAACAATAATAGCAATAATATAATAATAATAATAATAATAATAATAATAATAATAATAATAATAATAATAACACTGAAGGCACTTTAAGTAGGAAATTCACTACGACACACACTCAGAAGGCCTACTACTGTAAACACAGATTTATATTCACTTTCATTTTCTAACTGCCATTTTGATCCTACTTACATTATGTTCTAGATCCACTTATAATTTATTCAGGAAAAGTATCTTACTGATAGGCTAACTGCTAATTTCTCTTCGAGTCTGTGATGATCATCTTTATTAACTAAACTTGAAAAACTTTGGATTAAACATTCAACAGATGAATATGAAACTTTTTTTCTGTGTGAAATAGTTAGTCTGTAACTTCTGCATATGCTTAAGATATTCTTCAATGTTAATTGAAAATTACTTGACACATTTTTCTCCTATTTTCGTAAGATTTATAGTCCGTGTTAATTTTACCTTTCCGTAAGAATTTTCCCTTTAGCCGTAATGCAGTAATAGTGGGGGGGAATCCGTATTTTTAACTTGGTTATTTAACGACGCTGTATTAACTACTAGGTTATCATCGATGGGATTGGTGATAGCGAAACGGTATTTGGCGAGATGATATCGAGGATTCTCCATAGATAACCTGACATTCGCCTCACGGTTGCAGAAAATTAGGAAAAACCCAATCAGGTAATCAGCACAAGCGGGAATCGAACCCACGCCCGAGCACAACTCCGCGTCGGCAGGCAATCACCTACACGGGTGGCTGAAAATCCGTAATAATTGCGGAAAATTTGCCACAGTTGGCACCGTTGTAATAATAATAATAATAATAATAATAATAATAATAATAATAATAATAATAATAACAACAACAATAAACAGTAGATTGCAGCTCTTGTGGCATGATGAACAACTACACTATCGCCTCAATTCGAGAACATTATTTCTCGGTCTGCTAGAAAAAAAGTCAACAAGCGCAACAATGAAGCTATGTTTCCGGATGATTTAGGCATTCGACTACAGAAAAAAAGAAAGAAAGAAAAGAAAAGGAAGAATCAGTCTAAGGAGATACAAGCCAGAAGAGGAGGCTGTTGGGAATGATAAGAGGAGTACATGGAAGATGGATGTGACGTCAGCAACAGACCGGAAGCCCATCAAGACGCAGCAACCGCAGCGCACGTTTCGTTCAATTTGCCCGGAGATGCGTCTTCCGACAGGACCCAGCTGTCGCACACACAACCTGTCCTATAGGCCCCGTGGGATCCACACAATCCCTGCTCCAGAAAACAACTGTCACTTATTTCCAATACACTTCAGCAAGATCTCCTTCATTTATTCAATTCGGCATAAAGTTTCCGTGGAGGAACGAGTGCGTCACCTGCCCATGGAGACATTTCAGTTTACAAGACCTAAGAGCATTACGTCTTAGTTCTCTGTCAGGAAATTAAATGTTACAAACGGCTTGTGCAGCTAAAGCAGCTATATTATACCTACATTCACTTGTTATAGGTAAATCACTTTATTTATAGGGCGGGCCATAGGTCACCGTACCCTTTAGATGTCATCATCATCATCATCATAAATCACTTTATTTATGTAACGAGTTGGCGGGCCATTCCCTCGGATTTAAATGAAATGTACCGTAAATCATAATATTCGTTGCTGGATAATTAAACCCTCTCAATACAGTCACCGTACCCTTTAGATGTCATCATCATCATCATCATCATCATCATCATCATCATCATCATCAATAAATGTGGTGAGATATGATCATCATCATCATCATATCCCAAATGAATTTTTCTCAATAACGTATTTTTTTAGACCCTACAGGATCTGTTAAATCACCTGGTCTCATGCCAGCTAGCTGTGCATTTGTGACGCAAAAATTATTTATTTTTCTTCCCAATTCCTCTTTCCTCTTGGTACATAAGTAAGAATTTGTTTAGGCCATCTTTTTGTGTGATCCATCCTTTCAACATGTTTTTCCACTGACAACATCGATATTGTTGAACAAAATGTTCAATTAACTATAGGATCCATTTTTAGTTCCTGCAATATGTCCACATTTTTACGGTGTTCCAGCAAAGAGCATCCCGCTGTTCGTCGCATGAACCTCATTTCAGCTGTCGTCTACCTTTGCTCATCAGCTTTTCTGATTGTCCATGCCTCGCTACCGTAAGTGAGGACCGGTCGAGCTAGTGTTTTATATACCTTTAGCCTTGTATGTTTCTGAACATGGGAGGATTTGAAGACGGTGTTAATTACGCCAGTGATTTTTATAAATTTAGATATTTTGTTTGGCATACCTTCATCAGTGATGTAAAAGAGGTTATAATCTAAATAGTTAAAATGAATTAACACGTTCAATTAAAGTATTATTTATCATGATCTTACTTGGAATTGGGTTCTCTCCCGAAAATGCCATGACTTTCGTTTTCTCTTTTGAGATTTCCATATTGAAATCTGAGGCGATTATTTGAAAATTATAAATGGCTCTTTGTAAAGCTTCCTCTGTTTCAGCGATAATAATCTGATCGTCGGCAAACATTAGTGTATCGAGAACAATGTAATGTACTCTAGAATTACTAAACGTCGTGACAAAAGGGTGTGACAACACTGAAAGACAGTTCATAACAATGCTGAAGTGGTGTGTAACTTGAAAGATGTAGGTCATCCCATATTATTTGCAGATGACACAAGTATAGTAATTACAGCCAATAACTCCAACACATTCCAATCTTCAACAGAGGAAATTCTCTTCAAAATATGTGACTGGTTCTCAGTCAATAAATTAGTATTAAATTGTAACAAAACTAACATAATTCAATTTAAACCTTGTCCAAATTCAACGTCGCAAATTTCTAGCGCAATAATTAATAATAGATCCCTATTAGAAACAACAACAATCAAATTTCTTGGCTTAAAAATCGATAATGTGTTAAATTGGAAAAATCATATTAAAGAAATTACCCCCAAACTAAATTCAGCTTGTTTTGCCATTAGAGCTATTCAAAAGATAGTAAATATCAATACCTTAAAAACAATATACTTTGCATAGCTACTTCCACTCGGTAATGAGTTTTGGAAGAATATTCTGGGGAAATTCCACAGATAGTAACAATATATTTCTATTACAAAAAAGAGTAATTAGAATAATAGTAGGTGCCAAATCTAGGGAATCGTGTAGGGCTATTTTCAAAGAACTACAAATAATGCCCATGGCTTGTCAGTATATCTTTTCATTAATAATCTTCCTCGTATGCAATCGTGAAAACTTTGTAACTAATTCAACAGTTCATAGCATAAATACACGTCAAAAAATGACTTTCATACTCCATCGGCAAGTCTATCGTGCTATCAAAAAGGAGTGCGTTATATGGCAGTAAAATTTTTAATAGCCTCCTATCGATATAAAAATGAAACTCAAAACATAAAATTATTTAAGGCCAAATTAAAGAAATACCTAATTTCTCACGCCTTCTATTCTGTAGGTGAATTCATGACATTCAATAACATTTCATGAAATTGATACTAGAACTTTGTGTTGTACTAGTAGACTATATTGTAAATCTCGTTTATATATATTTCATCTAGACTGTGACTATAAATTAAGATTTTATAATAGTATTAAGTTTTTTGACTTGTTCCATATTCTAGCTGTAAGCATGTATGAATACCATGGAATGTTAATAAATACAATACAATACAAGTCCTGCCATCTATCCGCAGTATGTGGAACCCGAATCACGCAAAGTGAAGTGAAGTGGGTAGGCATTAGACATACACACAATGGCCAAAACAATAACAGTTGATAAAGATAGTGGAATTGTGATCAAGATGGCAGATACGAGTAATTATTCTCTTGAAGGTGTTTGGGCTCACGAAAGGCAACACACGGGGCAGACAATGCAAGAAATTATGATACAGTCTGAAAGGAGATTTGGAAGGCCACCCCCAAGAAAAGCAACATTGTTAGCTTGGGAAAAGCGAAAGACAGTCTCCGACCAGTGAAGTCCAGCTGTATGTATGTATGTATGTATGTATGTATGTATGTATGTATGTATGTATGTATGTATGTATGTATGTCCTGTATGTATGTATGTATATGTATGTATTTTTATTTATTTATTTATTTACACTGCAAGTGGGCAAGCACCCGGTGGCAGTGGTATACACAATATAAACAATACACAATAAAATTACAATACATAATACAATTGTATGACTTGAGGCTTTCCCGGCGTTTGATATAGAATAACTCTTCTCGGGTTCTCAGCCAGGTGAGTTGGACGTCCCTTTCGAAGAAGATGGCAGAGCCACTTCCGTCGAAAGCTTGGAAGCTAATCTCCAACTCACCTGGCTGAGAACCCGAGAAGAGTTATTCCACAATACAATTATACAATACACAATACAATTATATACGCAATAACAGTACATTATGCAACGAGCCTATAATGATAGTAATTAAGAATCGAGTATGGATATTTATGAAACGAGCGCAAGCGAGTTTCATAATTTTCATACGAGCTTCTTAATTACCATTATAGGCAAGTTTCATACGACTTTTATGCTCGACCATATTTCTAACTTGAAATTACCGGTATTCAGATGTATACATTTTATTTGTAACTGACAAGATCGGAAGTGACCTTGTTCTAGGTCGTGAATTGTGAGATGTGCGCAGACGCGAAAGTATTGATTTTTTCCGAGGAACAATAATGTCATTGACCTTGACGTAGTCCCGTTAAACTTGATAATATTATAATATTATAACCTTGATTATTGAATTCGACATTGAAAAACGAGATGACAAATTGAATTTATTTGAATATTATTTACAATTAACGCTAATTATTATAGTAACAGAACATAACCTTCTGCGACAATATTGGATTTCCAGCCTCCGTGACTTTTCGCTAATTCTCTTTCGATTGCATATCGGAGAATAATCGATACTTGCGGTTTTATAACGGTAGAAAGCTGACCTGTCATTGGCTAAACAGTTGTAACCTGAGTCGTCCTTGGCTGAAAGACCTGACCTTTAATGAGTAGGTGTACTTTAATGACATGCATTAAAGGTCTGCTACCAGGTGTATAATTACTACATTTCGGCATGGTCGTGCATAAACAATTATATACACAATATACAATTATATACAATATTATGTAGTTGCTGGATCCATTGAACAGATTACCAGCACCATTACCATGGCCTCCACGAAGTCCCGACTTGACAACACAGGATCTGTCTGCTGACAGGTTACATCAAACAAGTAAATAGAATCGTAGGTTACGATACCATGCCGATTCGTTACAATTCTTTTGAACGGCGATTCGTTACGATTCTTTATTATTAGTCGTTCGAATGAACGATTCGTTCACGAATCGATCCAACTCTACATACGAATATAGACCACGTACTGTGACTAGTCCTATGGCGAGAGACTTTTTGGACACGTTGTACAATTTAAAAATGAACTTAAATAGGAATGTTAATAGGTAACATGAACTAAATTGGACAAACTGAATAATGAGAAAATCTCTCTTGGCTCATTATTACTGGACCTAACCTAATTTAATACTGGAAGTACTTATGCAAAATCCCAGTGTGGTCTGAGATTGTTAGCAGAGTGACAGCAGAAAGCGCTCTCGTATTCAGATGTGTCGCGGGAGTTTCAATTTGTGTACCGTCGGGATTTTTCCTCCCGTCCCCACACGCCTGGCCCTCATGGCGGGCTCTCACGCCGTCAAAGCTCGTACTAATTGGCCGTGGGAAAGAGTACAAGATTCTTTTGTAGTTCAGCTGGATGTGTAAACAGATTTAACCCGTATCGTCCGGACTATTCCACCACTGTCTCAGCTAACCCACAAGCCTCTGGGTGGAATGCAAACTCCTACGCAATTTAGCACACTTTTCACTTAAATCACTCTTAAGAGAATTTACCAAACTGTGGCGCGCGGTCTGAAGGAGGCTACAGCGACCTCTCAAGATAAATTCTCAATAATGCATACTTCACAGAAACTTCATGGAAAGTCATTATTCATTCTCGGAGATCCTATAATTATATAAAGCAAATTATATTTCGAAATTATAAAGAAACATTTCGCTTGAAATTCAGAATACGAAGGCCTATTATATTATATTCTTGCTTATTAAGGGAATATGTACGTGAACGACCACAAATATTATCAGAAAATGCAGGCTCTAAATTTCTAAAATGTTATAAGGAAATGAGCTCACAATTGGACAATAAATTACAAGGTACCACAACAAGACTTATTAGAACTTAAATATCTGATAAAAGGATAAAAAAAGGTTACTAATAATATTTTTTAGAATTCACTTTTTACTATAAATTAAATTTTCCAAAATTTATGATGCTGAAACTGATCAGAAAGAGGAAAAGAAATTGGCTGTGTCACTGGCTGAGAAGAAACTGCTTACTGAAGGATGCACTAGAAGGAATGGTGAACGGGAGAAGAGTTCGTGGCAGAAGAAGATATCAGATGATAAGCAACATTAAGATATATGGATCATACGCGGAGACAAAGAGGATGGCAGAAAATAGGAAAGACTGAAGAATGCTGGCTTTGCAGTAAAGGACCTGTCCTTGAGCAGAAAACTATGAATGAATGAATAGGCCTAAATAACAATTTATACAAACACACAGAATAACCTATAAAAATAACCTAACACTCACGAATAAATTCTATGTAAAAGCAAGTAGTCTAATTTAATTCTCAATTTAAATTGATTAACCATTCGGCAATTCCTGACATGCTTGTAACTTTCGACTCGGTCATTTCCGGTCCAGGGTTCCTTATCTCAAACTGATACATGTGCCCTTCACCATCATCCCTGAAAGTTTGTAACGCCACCTCGGAAACACCCTCTATACTCATATGTTGCCATATTCATTGTTAATTTGAAATCATTGTATTGTAGGTGACGGCAGATTAAGAAACAGATTACATCTAATCCGCCATGACATTAGCATGAATGATGTAATAAATAAATAAATAAATAAATAAATATGAGCTTAAATATGTATATCGCTATCACTTGCTGTTCTCCATATTATCTACATTAATTATTAATTATTATTTACGCTGATTAATTACATTTACTAATAATATTTGCATTTATATAGATTAAAATTATTTCCATATTATTTAAGTATTTTTTGTACCTTACAACAGTGTGCGAAATGAAGGGCACTGACATTTAGTATTTATATTTATTTAAATTCAGCATTTACATTCCAATTAACGTTTATTATTTACATTTACTATTTATATTTGCACGTAGGTAATCCATCATGTCGTATTTGTTGACCCATTGTCCACAAGGCGTTTCTGTTTATCGTATTTAGGCCTACATTGTCACATTACAAAATATGACGAGTCAACGACAGACCTTTTCATACCATTCGAAGAGTAACATAGTATGTACAATACGTTGTTAGTTTAGATTTTTAAATTACAGGAAAATAATTTTGAAATGTAAATAATAAAAAAACGTAACGTAAATAATGATTTAAATAAATGTAAATAATAAGTGTAAATGAATGTAAATAATAAATGTAGATAATATTGAAAACAGTAAACGATAGCGATAGACATATTGAAGCCCAAATTTCACTGACTAAGGAAGTATCTATTTGATCAAGTAATTATCATTAGTAATAATTAATGTTCTTTAAATTTTTCCAATTTTTAATGGTTATGTATATTACAGGATAAATATTTGAATTATATTACTTACTTACTAGCTTTTAAGGAACCCGGAGGTTCATTGCCGCCCTCACATAAGCCCGCCATTGGTCCCTATCCTCAGAAAGATTAATCCAATCTCTACCATCATATCCCATCTCTCTCAAATCCATTTTAATATCATCTTCCCACCTACGTCTCGGCCTCCCCAAAGGTCTTTTCCCTCCGGCCTCCCAACTAACACTCTATATGCATTTCTGGATTCGCCCATAAGTGCTACATGCCCTGCCCACCTCAAACGTCTGGATTTAATGTTCCTAATTATGTCAGGTGAAGAATGCAACTTTGCGTTGTGTAACTTTCTCTATTCTCCTGTAACTTCATCCCTCTTAGCCCCAAATATTCTCTTATTCTCAAACACCCTTAATCTCTGTTTCTATCTCAAAGTGAGAGTCCAAGTTTCAGAACCATACAGAACAATCGGTAATATAATTGTTTTATAAATTCTAACTTTCAGATTTTTTGACAGCAGACTAGATGACAATAGGTTCTCAACCGAATAATAACAGGCATTTCCCATATTTATTCTGCGTTTAATTTCCTCCCGAGTATCGTTTATATTTGTTACTGTTGCTCCAAGATATTTGAATTTTTCCACCTCTTCAAAGGATAAATCTCCAATTTTTATAATTTAAATTACATTAATAATAATAATAATAATAATAATAATAATAATAATAATAATAATAATAATAATAATCTGTATGTATGATTTGAGGCTTTCTCGGCGTTGGTTCGAATATGTTTTGCAGTAAAGATATCAGCAAAAAACTATTTGAATGCTAGGCCTAAATAGCTTTATACAAACTGCTATCTCTGCAGCCATCTTCAGGGAAATGATGTCCGAACAGAAAGTCGAAAGGTTATATCAATTTAAATTGGCTGTCCAGGTGAAATTTGGTGCTGGCGGATCGGCCAATCCGGGGCCGGGAATTGTCATCGCTCGTAAGCTCCGCCCCTCCGGGATTGCTGCGTGAAGTTTGGCGGGCGGCGAGCCTGTTCCGCCGGTTGGAATCGGTTGCCGTCCTCGGTCCGTGATCTTCATGACCTTGATTGTAAGAGGGCCTGAGTTGGTCTAAGGCCGGTGTCCATGCCTGACTGAGCTGGAGTCCACTGTCTCTGTTAAAGTTGTTTTTCTCCAGCTTGATCTCTATGGCCTCATGATTGTAATCCCAGTAATCTTGATTTGTTAATGACCTTGGTGTGGTCAAACAGTATTTTATGCTCCTTTTCTATGCTGTGTTGCGCCACTGCAGATTTTTCCGGTAAATACAGCCTCAGGTTCCTCTTATGTTCTTTGATTCTGTCTTCTACTGAATGCCAGTCTCCCTATGTATCTACACAATTATGGAATCTTGTAATCCCTTTAGTCCTTAAGCCCTGACTGTCTTTAACCTGACGTAGATGACTCCGGATTTTGCTCTGTGGTTTATGGATGGTTTTGATATTAACTTTCTGGAGGAAAGCCGACGCACATTTAGATCTGTACCTGAATGCACTCAGCCTCCACCACCCTTCGCAGAAGAAGTCCGTCCTGACTAGTCTACTACATCGCGCCATAGTCATTTCCGATATCAACAACTTGCCTGCAGAAATGGACCATCTTCGTAGAACACTACAACAAAACAACTACAGCCGGAGAGACATCAGCAAAGCCCTCAAACAAGTTACCAAGATGTAACAAATAGATTAAACAGCAAGCAAGAACCGACAAAGAAAGCTTTCATTCCATTCTGCGGGAGCGTGTCACACAAAATAAGCAGAATCCTCCAGAAAGTTAATATCAAAACCATCCATAAACCACAGAGCAAAATCCGGAGTCATCTACGTCAGGTTAAAGACAGTCAGGGCTTAAGGACTCCAGGGATTTACAAGATTCCATGGAGTGTGGCATTGAAGTATACATAGGGCAGACTGGCCCTACAGTAGAAGACAGAATCAAAGAACATAAGAGGAACCTGAGGCTGTATTACCTCTCAAATCTGCAGTGGCGCAACACAGCATAGAAAAGGAGCATAAAATACTGTTTGACCACACCAAGGTCATTAACAAATCAAGCCACTACTGGGATCGTACAATCAAGGAGGCCATAGAGATCAAGCTGGAGAAAACAACTTTTGCAGAGACAGTGGACTCCAGCTCAGTCAGGCATGGACACCGGCCTTAGACCAACTCAGGCCCTCTTACAATCAAGGTCATGAAGATCACGGACCGAGGACGGCAACCGATTCCAACCGGCGGAACATCCTCGCCCCCCGCCAAACTTCACGCAGCAATCCCGGGTGGGGCGGAGCTTACGAACGATGACAATTCCGGCCCCGGAATTGGCCGATAAATTCAACCAATCCTGTTTCACCTGAGACAGCCACATCTATAATAACCTTTCGACTTTCTGTTCGACATCACTTCCCTGAAGATGGCTGCAGAGATAGCAGTCGAAAGCTTGGAGCATTCAAAATCTTAACTCGGCTGATATCCCGCGAAAACATATTAGCGAATAATAATCTGACTTTGCAGATCCAAAGTTCCCTATCTCTAAATGTTCTCTATAGCCTGTCCTATTCCCAGCTTTATTTGCGGACACTTTTACTAAATCCCTCTGTATTTCAAGTTGAATATTGCATTAAATTACTCTGACTCAACTTCTGCATGCTCAATTTATACCTCTCACTCTCCTAGACGCTGTCGCTTTCCGTGGGTCATTGTTGACGACTCCATTTTGCTCCTACAACGCAATATCCGTTCATTCGTCTCCCTCCCCACTCTCGTTGCGCACTGCACTCTCTCCACACGGCAGTTACCCAGCTTTTCATGGAGTTGTTAAACGCTGATTGAAATCAATAATCAATCAAATCAGTCTGTAATACACCTCATCTGTAATTAATTGCAGAGGCATAATGTTAAAATGCTGGGGCACAATTCATGTATAGGTTAGGACTCAATTAATTTAATGAAAAAGTTGCTGCGATACAATTCATCTGTGATGCTGATGTTTGTGTGAACCGATTGTTAAATAAAATCACGGCCTGCTGGACACGAAGTACAGTCGACTACAACAAACAAGAGAGCGTGACGGTTCAATCTGCAGAAGTTCTGATGACGCTGACAAACTGGATTACCTTATCGCTTTGCTAAATCAGAGAGACTGCGTGTGACGTACTTTCCTTGTTAATCAGACGTGATACCAGTTTTGATGCTTCTAATAACGAGACCCTGCATTTATATGCAAAATGCATGTTGCATATAACACTCGTATAACACAACACATGGGAATGTGATGTTCTTTCATAATTATTATGTCTTGGCTGATATAATATATTTGACATGCTATTCATTGTGAATACATGCATGAGAAACTATCTTTCACATTTACTTTTATTTATTATTTTAATATTTAGTATTTATTTATTTAACCTGGTAGAGATAAGGCCTTCTCTGCCCCTCTACCAGCAGATTACAACTATAATATGAAGAATAAAATTACAATTAGTATTAAATTTACAATTACGATTACAAATAAAATTACAATTAGAATTAAATTTACAATTACAATTACAATAAAAATCAAAGTACGAAAAGATTACCTGACTAATTAAAGCTAGATAATTTATCATAGAAAAACAAAGAATATTTTATATTTACTGAATTACAAATTAAACCTAGAATAACAAAATTGTATAGTGATGAAATTACTGGATAATGAAATATTTTATGATAGATTAAGGAAACTATTTATAAGAAGTCAATTACTGACCAAGTGCCTAGTAAGTTTGCGTTTGAATTCAATTTTATTTCCACAGTCCCTGATGGTAGTAGGTAGCGAATTCCAGAGTCTTGGCAGGGCTATTGTGAAAGAGGATGAGTATGAGGAGGTGCGACGGGATGGTATTGTTAGTATTGTTTCATGACGAGAGCGTGTTCAGATTTTGGTGGGAAGAATAGTGAATGAAGCGAGACGACAGATACGAAGGAATAGATGAGTTCAAGATTTCGAAGAGAAAGAGAAGTGAATGTAAATTTCTTTTGTGCGAGATCGTGCGTATTTGCTTGCTTTCCGCACAAAACCAATATGCGGTATTCCCAACGTAACACACATAACAATTTCCCTCTTCTTACCGCTTCATTTTACTGCTTTAGGCTTTTAACATATTATTTTTAGAGACGTTTAACATAGTAATAATTATAAATTGAAACTTACCACTGCAATTTCACCTAAATTGCAATGTTAATTATTGTTTTTAAATATATGCAAAAATTAAGTAAAGTCTACTACTCCACGAATCTTACTGCATTCCTGATACAAGTAACATTAAGGAAGCCGTGAAAAATCAACAAGATTCCAGATGCCGATGTTATTACTGCAATATGTTATATAAATAATATAGTTAAAATATTAAAATGAAAAATAAATCGTTACATAACCTTACCGTTTGTTTTAAGTTCGCATTTATAGACTGGGGAAAAAGACAGACGTATATCACGGCCGGCTGGAATATAGTAAGCACAGAAAACATTTTATAGCTACAATGTTGAAGATAGATATTTTAGTTTTTAAAAGTTGCCGTCATTGAACAGAAACCAAGATGGAGATTTCATTGCAACTAATTAGAAATTCCTCATTCAGGTATATAATAAACGATCTTCGCACAAAATAATGTACGATACACGAGCGGTATGTTTGTTTTCATGTTCTCGAAAATTAAAAAGCTCAACTACGTTTCGCTTTTTCTATCTTTTCCTCGAACATGAAAAAACATCAACATACCGCTCTTGTAACGCATATTAGTATTCTTATCTAGTTTAAGCCAACCTATTGCTTCCAGGGATGGGGTAATATGATCATATTTACGAACATTGCTTACAAAACGTACACACAAATTATGAGCACGTTGAAGTTTCATTTTGTTATCGCTGGAGAGGTCAATCAGTAAAATGTCAGCGTAGTCAAAATAGGGATTTATAGAATAATAATTTTGTTATACATAGAACCGGAGTATGGATTATAATTTCGTAAGTCAATTCTCACTATCACTATCAATTAGAGCTGTCGATCAATTAAAAAGTAAAAAAAAAAACATAGTATGTTGTGCAACACTTTCCAAACATGGAATTAAAAGTCTGCGGGCCAAATTTGTGACTAATATCTGTAAAATGTCATCATAGCCAAAATAGGGATTTCTAGAATAAGAATTTTGTTATACATAGAACCGGAGTATGGATTGTAATTTCGTAAGTCAATTCTCACTATCACTAACAATTATAGTCCCGACGCTGTTATTTCCGGCGTGACTCCGCCTCTTTGCTTACGTCTTAGAAAGTGAAGGCTCTATAAAGTCTAGGTAGGTAGTATCGTTCGCCATTTTTGTTCTTACGTTGCCGAGCTACCAGACGAGGAATCTATTTGCCGTACCGTTAAACATTATCATGTCGTAGCTCCTATGATAATAAATCAAACGCAATGTAATTCAACAAATAATTGAGCGGCAAATAACGTCCTCGTGTGCTTTCTGCGAACGCCAACGAAAGAGTTAAAATGGCGGGCGATTATATTAAGTATTTATCGAGCCTTAAGAAATGAATCAGCGAATCACAAGACACACACACGTTTAAATGTAGCCGACCTGCAACGCGATTGGCTGCCGGAAATTAGAGCGACGGGACTAATAGAGCTGTCGATCAAATAAAAAAAAAAAAAAAACATTGTATGTTGTGCAACATTTTCCAAACATGGAATAAAAAAATCTGCGGGCCAAATTTGTCACTAATATTTTGCCTCCATTTTCATCCAGGATTTACACCATGTATTTCCTTGCGCGAATTTTGGGACAACCGGTATAAAGTAACTGGTATAATATCCTCTATCTTGCAGTGCCGTTGTTGAATGTAATTTGATGAAACTCTGCAGATTATTTTAACAACATTCTCAACATGTAAAACTGTGTGTCACACTTTATTTCCAAATGAAATGTCGGTCTTTCTCGGTAGTAAATATAGTATCCCATGTTTTGTTAGCTTTGATGCTAAGCAGAATTTACATACTTGGGTTTGAATACCACCTACGATAGGATGATGAATAGTTGTTCATGAAATTTTTACATTGTTTTATGTGGATATCGTGAGGTATGCTGTCACTTCAAAGGGATCCTGCTGTGTAACACAGGTATTATAATTCTTATTACCGCCATTCCGAGGTGTGCATATTTTCTTTAAGGGTATATGTATGTGAACGACCACAATTCAGAAAATACAGGCTCTAAATTTCTAAAATTTTATAAGGAAATAAACTCACAATTGGACAAAATTACAAGGTATAGCTCGCGCAAGGAACGATTACCGGAAAGCAATGGTGACGTTGCTGTCTGTATTGACGTGTGTATGTAGGCACGCCAAGGGGGCGAGAAGGTGCGAGCCGATGGGAGTACTGTCTCTTCCAAGAAGATGAACAAATGAGGACACCGCTGTGGAAATAAAGAACGTAGCAAGAGAAAAATTCGAAGCTAATTAAACGCGCAACATATGTTTACGAATGGAATAATAATACAGTGCGATACAAGACACGTATTCACATGCAATGGAACAAACTAAAGTCGTAACGTAACTATCACAAGTCAAGACTGATTCTATCGATGTCATTTCTCTTTCGACTGTACTCTTGAATATCATTTAAGCTATCTCGTGACCTTTCCTGTCGCCCGCTCTTCCTTATCGCATTGTTTGATTCGCATTCCTTCCGTAGGCACTCCCTGCTTGCGAGACCTATACCACAACAAGACTTATTAAACTTAAATATCTGATAAAAGTGTAAAAAGCCTAATAATATTTTTAAGAATTCACTTTTTACTTTGAATTAAATTTTCCAAAATTCGAAAATTTTCACACACATTATTTCGTAACTCCACAACCATTAGTGATACAATTAAGAAATATTTTACACTGATTTAACATGAATTTACGATAGACAGAATAATGCCATTTCTTTGAAAATGAAAAATTAGGTCACAAAAATTATGTAAATTTCAATACAGGGACATCATTTTATTTTTACTAACATTTTTAATATTAACTGGCTATACCTTTAGAGAACCGGAAACACAGATTGCTACTTCCTTCCACGACTGTAGTTCAATGATACTGCCGCAAAATGCAAACAAATCACTCTACTATGTATAGGAGGAAGAAAAGCAGTTCATCCATTTACGTAAACTAGAAATATCGCGATTTTGAGTTCGATAATTTTTAATAGGTTTTTGTTTAATCTTAATACAGTATTCACGAACTGAGTTAGCCATGCGAACGTATTCATTATGCAGTTATTATTAACTTAAATATCAATATAGAGAATGATGTTAAATTGAAAAATAATCATAATATGGATATTTAAACACATTTTTGAAAATGGTTTTCATTTCGATAAGGCTTAAGTTCTTTTGTGGATATTATCGCACTATAGACTATTGCATATAATTCCAATTGCCAGTTTCATAACCTTCATACTAGTAACTCATGTTGAAATAATTTTGTACCTAGTCTATAAAAGAGTTTTACATACTGTAAATTTAATCTTCACTTCTGCCCGACCCGAACAGATAAAATTACTCAGACATGCTATCTACTGTCCGTCCAAGTGATTATGCCGCAGGATCGTAGAAATGGAGGAAATCATGTGACATTTAATTACTTAATGAGGTCCTTCTATTTAAGTTATTTTAAGCATTTGTATAATATTATAAATGTCAATTAACAGAAAAATGTTTTCAAAAAGATGCTAAGACAGCCCAGCTTTTACAGAGGGGCGAACAGAAGCAGGTGGAGGAAATAGGGATGCGACGTTGGCAAACGGACAGTATTTTATGATTCGATATTGAAAGCTGTCACTGGAAAACTATTTCTGGAACGTACCATACTCACTAACCAGTGGTTTTTACTATTATCTGGGATCTGTGTTCTAATAAGACAGTTGGAACTTTTAGTAGAAGGTGTGGGAGTTCATTCAAAAACTCAGGTACAATAAAAATTGAAGTACAAATAAAATGATGTCCCTGCATATTTTATATAGGACAAATAAAAATTAACTGTGTTAAAATAAACAACTCTTCATGTCTGAGAGTAGTCTACTATTCAGAAAGAAATGTTTATTACATGCAGGAAAAATATTAAAGATGTCAGAGAGACCATAGCAATGTTATGGTTACCAAATTATGTAACTGCAGAATTTTTTTTCATACTCTGATAAAACTGGATTGAAAAATATTATTAGTAACCTTTTTTATACTTTTATCAGATATTTATGTTCTAATAAGTCTTGTAATTTTTGTCCAATTGTGAGTTCATTTTCTTATAAAGTTTTAGAAATTTAGAGCCTGCATTTTCTGATAATATTTGTGGTAGTTCACGTACATATATCCTTAACAAAACTAGGATAACCTAGAACTTGAGTAATAATTTTGTTATAAGCAATAATAAGAAAAAAAATTCAGTCCTGTATCAGACAAGCAGAATGCATTATCCAGTTTCACCGAGTTTCGGGAATGAAATTAAGTTACAGTTGTATTGATTTGAATGTTTTGTTTTTGTTTTAGTTAAAAAACGGAGAGTATGGGTCTATGATAAGATAAATAATTAATTAAGGGTATTCAATATATTTTCTATTCATATGAAGCCACATTTCCAAATTAGTCCCAGCTCATAACACTATGGTCCACTCAGAATGTATCGTACGTTTCTGTTATCACTTTAATATATTATAAAACTTAGATTGCAATCAAACGAGTGATTGACTGTAGCTGCTCTCGATGCCGAGACATTACTGAGAGAGGTCGCGCAGCACGGCTAATTTTATACGCAAATTCAGCGCTCTGTTGTCCGTAGTGAGGGGAGATAGCGTCCCTGGCCGTAGTCACACAAGTTACATTTATTCATGACGTAACTACTAATAACATTAGTATTCGTCTGTGGGCTCTTAGTCTTATGATAGTAAGCATTTGAAATTCTGTTCTTTTTTATTTCACCGTGGATCTGGGACTTTGAAAGAAAAATGCACTTAAGTTTTAACAATTTAAACCTACGGAAAATTGCATTTAAAAAAAAAAGTTGTATGAATTAGATGCCGCCGCCATATTTAAAGTGATCATTTAAAGGGCTTATCTGCAGAAATATCCTCCACAGTATATACAGTTTAAGTTCTACCTCTTAGTTTTCCCTTAGGTGGCCCACCCTCATGTACTGTATCACAGAATGTGACAGTGGCACAATGTCCAACACACTATGTACAGAGGTGCACTCATTACGAGTGACAACTTATAACTAAGAAAGATTCAATCCGGCATCGGAACTGGAATCTGGTGTGGCTTAGTGGATAAAGTGTCAGCACGTAGAGCTGAAAACCCGGGTTCGAGTCCCGGTGCCGGAGAGAATTTTTCTCCGTTCTACCCATTCTTCACCATATGGTAACGCAGAATTCCTGCACTGAAATGTCATATGTATTTCGGTACAACATAATAATAATAGTATTCTGAAGCTAGAAATATGTTGTGAATTCCATAGTTTCTTCATACAGATTTTTTTTTTTTTTTTCAATTTTTAACTACAAAATTACATTTTCCTTACGCATTTATCACAACAATCGTCACAAAAAATGACGCTACTCATGAAAATTCTTTAAGACTGTATATTAGGATCCATAATTAAACTGTAAAGACTCAAGTTCCTAAAGTCGTATGATTTGTAACAATGTTTGTGGTAAGTGCGTAAGAATGATGTCATTCTTAGTTGAAAATTGAAAAACAAAGTCTGTACAAAGGAATTAAAAACAAATTTTTAGCTCGAGAACACTAGTCAATTAAAGAAATGGTACTTCTGAATAGTCCATTCTCTATTTGTAATAGTCTTTTACCCTTAAAACTAAACAAAACAAATATAAATGACATTTTTTGCTCAGAATGTGTTCGGAAATAAGCTCCGTAAGTGGCGGTAAATCCTCGTGAATCACCCTGTATATATATTGTTTTAAAGAATAAGTTTTGTACTTCTTTGGAACAAAAAATAAAAAAAAATCCGTGATTTTCAGTCTTAATCACTATGCAGTTCTTAGAATAATGCTGATCTTAAGAACAAAATGTCATATTTCACTTTTAGGCCTATATTAATTGCTTTTTATATAATCTCAATCTGTTATGAAGGAGACAGTGATCTTATTTTCCTACGCAATATTTCTATAACAAAGTTCGAGCAGCATAAAATATCCTGACTTCTGAATAACCATATACGTAGCCTACATTCTACTACGCTATATTAGAGATCTTATCTCCATGTATGTAGTCTGTACACTAAATCAACGGAGGCAGTCGAGGACAACAAACATCTTCACTTTATGAGGAAGCCTAACGAGTGTTAACGATATTTATTTACGAGGAGTTGGCATCCTTGCCTTCGAACAAGTTCAAAAATATTCCACTTGTCAATTAAACATGGAAACAAATATATAAAGCTGCCTAACAAACACGGGTAACAAACATACAGAATTAAAATTACATGTAACAGGGTTTCTTTATGCATAATGGATTGGAATATATCTCAATTAGGAAGCCCAGATACTCGTGTCACAAATATCTCATCACTGGGACGACGACATGGCAATGTCTTGTTTCGAAGAGAACTAATTATCAGAAACACTTGTACTCGAATATAAGATCGATATATCGACCTCAGCTAATTGAAATATCCTGTTCTTATACATCGGCAGGGCTAGAGAACTGATCCAGTGTTGAAATTTGAGTTCTTTTTAGAATTAGTGATTACACTAGCGCCTTTTTGTGTTAGTCACAAATGGAGTTTGGAAGTTTTCTACCTTGTTAAGGGATAGTAAGACCGATCCTGTCCGATGTACTTACGATTAAACAAGGTTTCAGCTTTCTAACACCAGTGATCCGGTCATTGGCTCAGAGGGTAAAAGCTCCTGACGCAGAGACGGGAAGAGACAGTTTCACTGAATGTCACCTTTAACTTTGAGAAGTTGTGCTGTAACGTCACATCCGTTTTTAGATATCTCAGAAAAATCAAAATTAATATACAATATTTTGATCAAGTTATGTACTTCTTTCCGATCTCACTGAGTGAAGAGGATGGTTAGGCCTAACTATTAATCGTCTCTCTAATTGATGGACGATTTAAATTTATTTGTGTGTAGAAATATCGCTCCTGCAACAACTTAAATTCGAGATTACTTACTTACCTACAAATGGCTTTTAAGGAACCCGCAGGTTCATTGCCGCCCTCACATAAGCCCGCCATCGGTCCCTATCCTGTGCAAGATTAATCCAGTCTCTATCATCATATCCCACCTCCCTCAAATACATTTTAATATTATCCTCCCATCTACGTTTCGGCCTCCCCAAAGATCTTTTTCCTCCGGCCTACCAACTAACACTTTACTGTATATGCATTTCTGAATTCGCCCATACGTGCTACATGCCCTGCCCATTTCAAATGTATGGACTTGATGTTCCTAATTATGTCAGGTGAAGAATACAATGCGTGCAGTTCTGCGTTGTGTAACTTTCTCCATTCTCCTCTAACTTCATCCCTCTTAGCCCCAAATATTTTCCTAAGCACCTTATTCTCAAAGACTCTTAATCTCTGTTCCTCTCTGAAAGTGAAAGTCCAAGTTTCACAACCATAAAGAACAATCGGTAATATAACTGTTTTATAATTCTAACTTTAAGTTTTTTGACAGCAGATTAAATGACAAAAGCTTCTAA
>JAJSOF020000019.1:100235965-100238465 GCA_025594305.2 Periplaneta americana | reverse complement strand
CAAATCTCAAAACCTTATTCCTTTGCTGTGGTCGTGCCAGAGAATCAGTCCTATTCCGAGGCTTACTGTAGGAATTCGTAACAAGCTGTTTTTTACGGTGATGGGTTGTTAGCCCTTCGCCCAACCCCCAAGCTGGAGGACCACCCCTTATCGGCTGTCCACGACTGCTTATTCAATATATTCGCAGCTACCCTCCATATCTGGAGGCCGTCTCCTCTATCCGCAACCTGAGGACGCGCCATGCCGTGGTGATAGGGACCCACCATACATGGAATAATAATAATAATAATAATAATAATAATAATAATAATAATAATAATAATAAGCTAAGAATAGGCTATGGTTACTTCACTCTACAGGTGATCAGACCTTTCCGGTACTAAGCGAGATTTGTAATAATAATAATAATAATAATAATAATAATAATAATAATAATAATAATAAGCTAAGAATAGGCTATGGTTACTTCACTCTACAGGTGATCAGACCTTTCCGGTACTAAGCGAGATTTGTAATAATAATAATAATAATAATAATAATAATAATAATAATAATAATAATAAGCTAAGAATAGGCTATGGTTACTTCACTCTACAGGTGATCAGACCTTTCCGGTACTAAGCGAGATTTGTAATAATAATAATAATTTATTTATTTATTTACTTATTTATTTATTTATTGATATTTATGTGCTGGACAACAGCCATTGGGCAATAAAAGTCCAGCACAGTGATACAATTAATACATTAAAATGAACAAGTATGGTACAAATTAAATAGTTGTGTTAACAACAAAATAAAGAACACAGATTACAATAATTAATTTACAAGAATTAAAACTATAAATTGTTAGGGAAAGGAGTTGATTCGCACTACCAATTTGTGTATAAGAATTATGCCAATAATATTAGCAAAGACATTGCCATACTTCTATACACTGAATGGATCGAAATCGCCTACATGTAAGTTAGCATGTTTAATACATCTGGAGACCGGCGAGGAAGATTTAGAATTTCTAATATAGAAGAGTTTGTGATGTCTCATGTCCTTGATAGGAATACGAAGGCTGATACTGTTTAAGAAAGATTCACAATTAATATCACCTTTAAGGACCTTACATAAGAATAAGTAATCGAGCTCATGACGTCTGGCATACAGGCTTCGACATTTAAAGTGCTCGCATTTTTTATCATAATTATACTCAGAGTTATTAGGCAGGAATCTGTACGAACATAATGAAATAAATTTCCTTTGAATATTTTCCAGTTTTGCCGAATCAGAACTAGTAACAGAGTTCCAAACTACAGATGTATATTCGAGTTTCGATCTCACTAATGTATAGTATAGTATTAAAAGAGAGTCAGGTGTTGAAAAAGAATAAGTAATTGACCGAATTATTCCTAACATTCTTATTGCATGGCTAAAAATATAATCAATGTGGTTGTGAAAATATAATTTATTGTCAATTAATACACCAAGGTCTCTAATACAATCTTTTCTGTTAATTAATACTTTTTAGATGACAGTTACATTTTTTAGTGTAGAGGTTTTCCTTGAAAATGATATTACGTAAGTAATCATCATGCCGTTATCAACTGACCAATTGGTAATTGAATTAATGTCATCCTGAAGAAATTGACAGCCGGCAACACTATTGATTTTACAATAATAATAATAATAATAATAATAATAATAATAATAATAATAATAATAATAATAATAAGTTAAGAATATGGTTACTTCACTCTATAGACAGATGCCTGTGAACAGACCTTTCCGATACTAAGCGAGATGTATAATAATAATAATAATAATAATAATAATAATAATAATAATAATGACAATAAGCTAAGAATATGGTTACTGCACTCTACAGACAAGAGATGCCTGTGACCAGACCTTTCCGGTACTAGCCAGATTTTCCCTGGCAGCAAAACACTCACAGCGAGGATGCACGTGGTAGAGTCACCCCTCATGTTAGGCAATATGTCACACGCGGACATGACGTGTTGTGTGCTGCCTCCAGACGTACTGACGGACATCCTAGTAGCCGTCCACGGATTACGACAGCGTTTCAATGATTCGCTTCCATGGCGTGCACAATGTGAATATTAAATTAAACAAGTTAACATTTGGAGTTATGTGCAACATGTAATGTCCGTATTTTCCCCCAATATCCGAAATATTCCGCTAATCAGGAACATGCATACGAGGTCTACATGCCTCAACAGAGGTGAACGATCATTCAATCTGGATAGGTGTAACTTGTGGTCAGCACGTTATAGCTGGCTTATGAACAGAGATTTTGCAACTCGCTATAGCCAGGGGGTTTGGTTCTTTTGATACAAGACGTATCATCATAAAAGTTCCTTAGTTTGCCGCAATTGGGCCGGACAGTTGTTAGCTATGTTCCCATGGGAATTATGAGGGAAAAACTGGTTATAAATGTTATCAATCTGTCAATTTAAGCAAATAGTAATGATAATACAAAACGTACGTAA
>JAJSOF020000019.1:100205002-100235865 GCA_025594305.2 Periplaneta americana | reverse complement strand
TTAGCCTGCAGTGAATGGAAAAGCATCAGATAGAAACTGGCCTATATGGACTCTGCGTTCTTTCATTGAGACACACTGTAATTAATCGAACTACTTTCTTGGGAATACCAAATTCAATAAGAATGTTATATAAAACTTCACACATTAAACGAGTCATATGCTGTTTTATCATGCTTTTAGCATTAATAGTTTCGAAGATATATAACTTTCTGTATGGAATGAACCAAAATTAATTGTATGCCTATGGAATGTAGCAAAATTAAAGTTATGGAAAATTGCAATCAAAATTCATTGTTATTTTAAACCCTGTGCTTTAGAGCTTTAAAATGGCGTCACAGTAGATGACAAGCCCATAAATGGGTATTGAAATGTATATAATGTATTTTTCACTTAGTCTGTCAAAGAGTATTTCAAAGTATTTTTCTTAATTAAAGCTATGGGAAATTGCAATCAAAGTTTATTTGTATTCAAAATCCTTCGCACCAGAGCTTTAAAATGGCGTTAAAGCAACGACAAGCCACAAATGAGCGTTAAATATTATGGAATGTACTTTCACACACCAAAAAAGTATTTTAAAAAGAGAAAAACTTAAAATTTACTGGATTTTCACCATATTTTAACCATTCCGTTGATCAGGTTAGGAGCAGTTTGTATAAAAACTTTTTAAGAGTGTTAGTAAAAAGACCTGAGGGAAAATACCTGAGGGAGGCCAATTTTTCGTAGATGAGGATAATATTAAAATAGGATATGGTAGGGATTAGATTAATTTTGCTCAGACAGAGACCGATGGCGACAATGAACGTCCGGGTTCTTTAAAAGCATTTGTAAGTAAGTAAGTTTGCAGATCTATTTCCAACTTATTTTCAAATTTGTCACTGACGTGGTTATTTCTTTTACAAGAAAGACAAGCTAAGATCTTCTTTCTTTCTTTCTTTCTTTCCTTTTGCCATTTGTAAGTAAAATAAGTTTGCAGATCTATTTCAAACTTATTTTCAAATTTGTCACTGACGTGGCTATTTCTTTTCCAAGAAAGACAAGCTAAGATCTTCTTTCTTTCTTTGTTTCTGCTTTTGTTTCTTTCTTTCTTTTTCCTTTTGCCATTTGTAAGTAAGTAAGTTGCAGATCTATTTCCAACTTATTTTCAAATTTGTCACTGACGTGGCTATTTCTTTTCCAAGAAAGACAAGCTAAGATCTTTCTTTCTTTCTTTCTTTCTTTCTTTCTTTCTTTCTTTCTTTCTTTCTTTCTTTCTGTCATCTGTCTTTCTTTCTTTCTTTTGTTTGTTTGTTTCTTTTCTTTTCCCTTTCTTTCTTTCTTTTTGTTTACATTTGTTTCTTTCTTTTTCCTTTCTTTCTTTTTCTTTCTTTCTTTCTTTCTTTTTGTTTGTTTGTTTGTTTTTTTCCTTTCTTTCTTTCTGTCGTCTTTCTTTTGTTTGTTTGTTTGTTTGTTTCTTTCTTTCTGTCGTCTGTCTGCCTTTCTTTATTTTCCTTTCTTTCTTTCTTCTCTTTTTGTTTGTTTGTTTCCGCTTTTTCCTTTCTTTCTTTCTTTTGTTTCTTTCTTTTTCCTTTCTTTCTTTCTTTTTCTTTCTTTCTTTCTTTCGTTCTTCTTTCTTTTTGTTTGTTTCTTTCTTTTACTTTCTTTTTTTTCTTTCTTTCTTTCTTACTTTCTTTCTTTTTGTTTGTTTGTTTCTTTCTTTCTTTTTCTTTCTTTCTTTCTTTCTCCTATTTTTAATGAACAAAAATGTACTGGTTGGCTAATTGCCACCATTTTTTAAATCATTAGCTTTATAACAAAATACTAAAATCTTGTGGTACCGGTATATTATTTTATACAGTGAAACTATCGGACCAAAGTAAACTGAGTTGAGGCGAATTGACAGGTAAACAGAAATCATGTAACTTCAGGTAATGTCAGTATAAATGGCTTTTGAACAGAATTTCACATATATTTGGTCAGTTGTAATCCAAATATTAAAATAGAATGGTAATGGGGATAATAGGTATAATGTATTCATAAATTTTATTATTTTTAAACAAGCAAAAGAGAGAGAACGTTCATTCCATCTTAAAAGGGAAATGAAATTCAAACTTGCCTTCACACCGCTAGGGACTGTATAATACGCCTTGGCTATATAATAATGGAACGCAAATGCAAACCAAACTGATTTCATTAAAAATACCTCTCTGTCACCCTCCTTCTTCCTTTTCTTTCCCAAATTTAGTATTTCAAGAGTACGTGAAATAAGTAGCAAAAAAATTCATCCAGAAGTCTCGAATAGCTTCTTTCTTCTTTCTTGAAGGAGGGAGGCTGTCCAACTGCAGCAAGAGGGGTGGGGTGTAGGAGAACAACGTTAATCAAATTGCAAGATTCAGAGGTCATCAATTTTTCAGCGACTTTAGAGGCGAGTCCTCGAGTAACGTCGGTTTTCTTGGGTTTTTACACGCTTCTTTCTAATTTAGATGGAGTGAACGCCTGGCTGGTATTACTGTCTTGTGGCTAAACAAAGAACCAGAAACTTTATACACAGTCCCCCTTAAATCACCGCTGTACAGACGAGGCCACGGGCGCAGAGTCCCACTCCAGCTCTCCCTGCCTTGTTGGCCCACGGGCTGCAGGAACACAACACAGTTTATCAAATGTCTGTGAAAATGCTGTCTACTTATATAGGCTAACAACTTTCGAATAACCTTCACTTCTTATTACTGGTCATGGGCCCATAAGTGTTGTCGTGAAAAATTCACCATTAAAATGGGACACACTCACGGACCGGAGAACGCAAATTCGATTATGCGCACTGTTCAAAACATACAGAGGTGAGCCTGCCTGAGAGAAATAAAAAACGCAGGTTGCAGCCGCCAAATTACTCTTCAAGGAACGACCATTCATATAAATTGAGGGAAAGAAAGAGGACGGACACTGGAAAGTTTTCTTTTCTCAATCGTACTATCAGGGACTGGAATGCTTTACCTGCAGACTTAATAAAGGCTTTACCAACAACCAAAAATGTATTTAAAAATAGGCTTAAGGACCTTACTAATGGACGGTAATTATAACAGTATTTAAAGGGTGTAAATGATATGTTGTTATTAAAGTGTTGTATCAGTGAAGAATTATGTTTTGTCAGTGAAGTGTGTTGTATCAGTGAAGAAGTATGTCGTGTCAGTGAAGTGTGCTGTGTAAGTGAAACGTGTTCCTGTCAGTGAAGCTTTATAGTTTATAGTGGCAGTGCAAAGTATTTGAACAGTGAAATGTTTTTGAAGTGTTAGTGAAATCAGGATAGAATCAGTGAAATGTGTCGTAGTTCCATTGCAGTGAGTGAGTTGACAGCGAAATGAGTGTAATTTGAAAGGTACTTGTGCAGATATGAACATATCATACTCGTGGGTTTTAGTTCGATCTATTTTAAGATACAAATTAGATTTATTTCAAATGTTAGTTTAAGTGATCGTTTCATTTAATTTAGTATATTCCTGTTGTTGTTGTTGTTATTATTATTATTATTATTATTATTATTATTATTATTATTAATTATTGTTAGTATTAATTATTAGTATTATTATTAATTGTATTTTTAATTAATAAGTTTATTATTGTCTTATTGAATGTATTAGTTACCACTGCCACTGGGTATATACCCACTGCAGTGTGAATAAATACAACATACATACATACAATGTGAGGGTTTCGAGATGTAGAGAAACAAGCTATAATCATCATCATCATCATCGTCGTCGTCGTCGTCGTCCTCATCATCATCATCATCATCATCATCATCATCATCATCATCATCATCATCATCATCATCACCATAGTGGAAAAAATATCCTATCCGCTCACATTAGAATAAAGTAATCTGCCCAGCGTCCTACGCCTCGGTGTCCAGAAGGTCTACAGTCTTCAATTTGTCGTGTAATTCTATTTGGAGTCATTCTTTGTATATGTGGGTACGGTACCAGTTTTGTTTCGTTTCTATTATTTTTTTCCTATATTCACCATAGATTGAATAACACTGGTTTCGAGAATATCATTAGGTATACAGACATAATAATAATAATAATAATAATAATAATAATAATAATAATAATAATAATAATAAGCTAAGAATAGGCCAGGTTACTTCACTCTACAGGTGATCAGACCTTTCCGGTACTAAGCGAGATTAGTAATAATAATAATAATAATAATAATAATAATAATAATAATAATAATAATAATAATAATTTATTTATTTACTTATTTATTTATTTATTTATTTATTTATTTATTTATTTATTTATTTATTTATTTATTGATATTTATGTGCTGGACAACAGCCATTGGGCAATAAAAGTCCAGCGCAGTGATACAATTGAGGGCTTAGAACAAAAAAGCAGGTAAGTGACACAAACCTAGTTTTGAGGAAATTACAGTTAAAGTTCTACATGCAGTGAAATATTATACACTAGTTTGGTGAAATGATGCCCATATAGCAGCACTGCACAGTGTGATCACTTACCTGATTTTATCCCAAAGAAACATCCTTTTGGGCTATCACAACACGCACTTACCTCATTTTTTTAATAATGTCACTTACCTGCTTTTTGTTCTAAGCCCCTCAATTAACACATTAAAATGAACCACTATGGTACAAATTAAATACTTGTGTTAACAACAAAATAAAGAACACAGATTACAATAATTAATTTACAAGAATTAAAACTATAAATTATTAGGGAAAGGAGTTGATTCGTACTACCAATTTGTGTACAAGGATTATGCTAATAATATTAGCAAAGACATTGCCATACTTCTATACATTGAATGGATCGAAATCGCCTACATGTAAGTTAGCATGTTTAATACATCTGGAGACCGGCGAGGAAGATTTGGAATTTCTAATATAGAAGAGTTTGTGATGTCCTTCATAGGAATACGAAGGCTGATACTGTTTAAGAAAGATTGACAATTAATGTCACCTTTAAGGACCTTACATAAGAATAAGTAATCGAGCTCATGACGTCTGGCATACAGGCTTCGACATTTAAAGTGCTCGCATTTTTATCATAATCATACTCAGTTATTAGGCAGGAATCTGTACGAACATAATGAAATAAATTTCCTTTGAATATTTTCCAGTTTTTCCGAATCAGAACTAGTAACAGAGTTCCAAACTACAGACGCATATTCGAGTTTCGATCTCACTAATGTATAGTATAGTATTAAAAGAGAGTCAGGTGTTGAAAAAGAATAAGTAGTTGACCGAATTATTCCTAACATTCTTATTGCATGGCTATAAATGTAATCAATGTGGTTGTGAAAATATAATTTATTGTCAATTAATACACCAAGGTCTCTAATACAATCTTTTCTGTTAATTAATACTTTTTTAGATGACAGTTACATTTTTTAGTGTAGAGGTTTTCCTTGAAAATGATATTACGTAAGTTTTGGATTCATTAATCATCATGCCGTTATCAACTGACCAATTGGTAATGGAATTAATGTCATCCTGAAGAAATTGACAGCCGGCAACACTATTGATTTTTACAATAATAATAATAATAATAATAATAATAATTTTATTTATTTATTTTATTTTATTTATTTAGAATATTAATGTGCGAAACAACAGCACAAGGCCAATTACAGTTTAGCACAGGTACAAAACGAAACAAAACAACAAATTATGATGAGAATGAATGATAGAAAATGGCAATGAGATGAAAATACAATCAGTATAATAGTATACATTACTCAATTGACCAAAATGCAACAAAATAAATAGCACAAATAATATTATTAAAATTAGTTCAGTGAGATAATTAAAATGATGGCAATTAAATAAAATGTATTATAAATAAATTAATGAAACCATATAAATGAAGACAGGAATCATATAATTAAAATTGTAAGTTATGCAAATGACGAGAATAGTATGATACATATCTAACAATGGCATAAATAATAAAACTGACATAAAACTCGAAAAGTATATACTACACATTAAATGGATCCAAGTTCAATCCATGCAAATTAGCATATTTAATACATTTGCAGACCGGAGACAGAGATTTAGAATTCCTATTATAAAACAATTTATGAAATCTTAAACCCTTAGCAAGAATACGAAGACTGATATTGCTTATGAAAGATTCACAATCAATATCACCCTTAATGACTTTACAAAAAATAAATAATCAAGATCCTGACGTCTGGTGAACAAACTACCGCAATTGAAATATTCGCAATTAGTCTCATAGTTATAATCGAAATTTGGTAAAAATCTATAAGAACACGGGGAAATAAATTTTCTTTGAATATTCTCCAATTTAGCCGAGTCAGTGGAAGTAATGGAGTTCCATACAACAGATGCATATTCAAGCTTGGATCTAACCAATGTATAGTATAAAATTAATAAACACATAGGAGTAGAAAAGAATAAGTTATAGACCTAATTAGACCAAGCATTCTTAATGAATGGGTATAAATATATTGCACATGATCATGAAAATATAATTTTGAATCAAGTAGAACACCAAGATCTCTAATACAGTCTCTCTTAGTAATTACGACATTACTAAGAGAATAATTAAATTTTGGGAAATAATAATAATAATAATAATAATAATAATAATAATAATAATAATAATTAGCTAAGAATATGGTTACTTCACTCTATAGACAGATGCCTGTGAACAGACCTTTCCGATACTAAGCGAGATGTATAATAATAATAATAATAATAATAATAATAATAATAATAATAATAATAATAATAATAATTAGCTAAGAATATGGTTACTTCACTCTATAGACAGATGCCTGTGAACAGACCTTTCCGATACTAAGCGAGATGTATAATAATAATAATAATAATAATAATAATAATAATAATAATAATAATAATTAGCTAAGAATATGGTTACTTCACTCTATAGACAGATGCCTGTGAACAGACCTTTCCGATACTAAGCGAGATGTATAATAATAATAATAATAATAATAATAATAATAATAATAATTAGCTAAGAATATGGTTACTTCACTCTATAGACAGATGCCTGTGAACAGACCTTTCCGATACTAAGCGAGATGTATAATAATAATAATAATAATAATAATAATAATAATAATAATAATAATAATAATAATTAGCTAAGAATATGGTTACTTCACTCTATAGACAGATGCCAGTGATCACACCTTTCCGATACTAAGCGAGATGTATAATAATAATAATAATAATAATAATAATAATAATAATAATAATAATAATAATAATAATAATAATAATTAGCTAAGAATATGGTTACTTCACTCTATAGACAGATGCCTGTGAAGAGACCTTCCGATACTAAGCGAGATGTATAATAATAATAATAATAATAATAATAATAATAATAATAATAATAATTAGCTAAGAATATGGTTACTTCACTCTATAGACAGATGCCTGTGAACAGACCTTTCCGATACTAAGCGAGATGTATAATAATAATAATAATAATAATAATAATAATAATAATAATAATAATAATAATTAGCTAAGAATATGGTTACTTCACTCTATAGACAGATGCCTGTGAACAGACCTTTCCGATACTAAGCGAGATGTAATAATAATAATAATAATAATAATAATAATAATAATAATAATAATAATAATTAGCTAAGAATATGGTTACTTCACTCTATAGACAGATGCCCCAGAACAGACCTTTCCGATACTAAGCGAGATGTATAATAATAATAATAATAATAATAATAATAATAATAATAATAATAATAATAATAATTAGCTAAGAATATGGTTACTTCACTCTATAGACAGATGCCAGTGATCACACCTTTCCGATACTAAGCGAGATGTATAATAATAATAATAATAATATAATAATAATAATAATAATAATAATAATAATAATTAGCTAAGAATATGGTTACTTCACTCTATAGACAGATGCCTGTGAACAGACCTTTCCGATACTAAGCGAGATGTATAATAATAATAATAATAATAATAATAATAATAATAATAATAATAATAATAATGACAATGAGCTAAGAATATGGTTACTTCACTCTATAGACAGATGCCAGTGATCACACCTTTCCGATACTAAGCGAGATGTATAATAATAATAATAATAATAATAATAATAATAATAATAATAATAATAATAATGACAATTAGCTAAGAATATGGTTACTGCACTCTACAGACAAGAGATGCCTGTGACCAGACCTTTCCGGTACTAGCCAGATTTTCCCTGGCAGCAAAACACTCACAGCGAGGATGCACGTGGTAGAGTCACCCCTCATGTTAGGCAATATGTCACACGCGGACATGACGTGTTGTGTGCTGCCTCCAGACGTACTGACGGACATCCGAGTAGCCGTCCACGGATTACGACAGCGTTTCAATGATTCGCTTCCATGGTGTGCACAATGTGAATATTAAATTAAACAAGTTAACATTTGGAGTTATGTGCAACATGTAAGGTCCGTATTTTCCCCCAATATCCGAAATATTCCTCTAATCAGGAACATGCATACGAGGTCTACATGCCTCAACAGAGGTGAACGATCATTCAATCAGGATAGGTGTAACTTGTGGTCAGCACGTTATAGCTGGCTTATGAACAGAGATTTTGCAACTCGCTATAGCCAGGGGGTTTGGTTCTTTTGATGCAAGGCGCATCATCATAAAAGTTCCTTAGTTTGCCGCAATTGGGCCGGACAGTTGTTAGCTATGTTCCCATGGGAATTATGAGGGAAAAACTGGTTATAAATGTTATCAATCTGTCAATTTAAACAAATAGTAATGATAATACAAAACGTACTTAAGATATAACTTATTAATGAAACTTTGTATGCATGTAAATTTCTCTCATGTGAACAACATAGCCTAGAGTAAAGTCTTTAAGACAGAATGGATAGTTTATTTTTAAAATAATATTTATTTTTCTTTAAAGAAATTAGTATGAAATGAAATAAAAATAAAAATATTTTTAAAAGTAACTTGTTACCGGTAGTATATGTTGTAGACATGTTTATTAAAAATTAGTTCAAAATAAGAATTATTTCAAAATTTAAATATTTGACTAATTTATTATTAAAACGCTGCCCAGCTGAAAAAAATCTTAAATTTTTTTAAATAATAAAACTAATAATAATACTACTGCCCTTTAAGGAACTCGGAGGTTCATTGCCGCCCTCACATAAGCCCGTCATAGGTCCCTATCCTGAGCAAGACCAATCCAGTCTCTATCATCATATCCCACCTCCCTCAAATCCATTCTAATATTATCCTCCAATCTACGTCTCGGCCTCCCCAAAGGTCTTTTTCCCTCCAGCCTCCCAACTAACACTCTATATGCATTTCTGGATTCCCATACGTTCTACATGCCCTGCCCATTTCAAACGTCTGGATTTAATGTTCCTAATTATGTCTGGTGAAGAATACAATGCGTGCAGTTCTGTGTTGTGTAACTTTCTCCATTCTCCTGTAACTTCATCCCTCCTAGCCCCAAATATTTTCCTAAGTACCTTATTGTCAAACACCCTTAACCTATGCTCCTATCTCAAAGTGAGAGTCCAAGTTTCACAACTATAAAGAACAACCGGTAATATAATTTTTTTTTTTTTTTAATTCTAACTTTCACATTTTTTGACAGCAGACTGGATGATAAAAGCTTTCCAACCGAATAATAACAGGCATTTCCCATATTTATTCTGTGTGTAATTTCCTCCCGAGTGTCATTTATATTTGTTACTGTTGCTCCCAGGTATTTGAATTTTTCCACCTCTTCAAAGGATAAATTTCCAATTTTTATATTTCCATTTCGTACAATATGCTGGTCACGAGACATAATCATATACTTTGTCTTTTCGGGATTTACTTCCAAACATATCTCTTTACTTGCTTCAAGTAAAATTCCCGTGTTTTCCCTAATCGTTTGTGAATTTTCTCCTAACATATTCACGTCATCCGCATTGACAAGCAGCTGATGTAACCCGTTTAATTCCAAACTCTCTCTGTTAACCTGGACTTTTCTAATGGCATACAATTTTTTAATAATTAAAAAAATATGTATTGAGTTTTTCGAAAACATTACAATTATTTATGTACAGATAGTGTATATTAAGCATGCCAATTTTTATTTCAAGAGGAGCTATAGATTCTGAGAAAAATAAGTTGCATTATAGTAGAAGTATGCTGTTGAAAAGTATATCACCGCCTTGAAGCTACAATAAGTTTGAAATGACGGAACACCTCCTGTGTCGGCTTTCATTTATTCAAATTAATTCTGCATTTCCATAATTATTTCAAGATAATAGACGAACACTTTTCCTCTAGTGCGATACGTACAAGTTTGAGAAATGCGGAAGACTAAAAAATTTATACTAGTTTCAACTTGTTTTATAGCATGAAAAATTCTGCTACTTTCAAATAAGCAATAAAACAACAGAATTCAAGTAGCTTATGGGAGGATTATGAACTGTCTCGTAGAGTAGAGGGGAAACAGACAGACTACTACCGCTGGAGAATCTATTTAAAGATTTGGAATTGCTCCCCATTGAAGCGATTTGTTTTAATTCCATGGCAACTGGCATTAAAAGACTAAGCTATGCAAATGGAGGAACATCGCTCTTCATTTGTTATGCAAGACACGCAGCTATCAGCTTGTCGAAGACTTCCGTTTTAAGAGTTCTGTAAAAAAGACTATTGGAGTTAATCGATAAGTAGGGTAAATTTATCATCTTCGCTTCGTCATCTGAACGACAGATTATACTTATGAGAATCACATGGATCGAACAAGATTATTATTATTATTATTATTATTATTATTATTATTATTATTATTATTATTTGTATACTGAGAGATTAATTGCGAAGTCTTACTTTTATAATTAGCTATAACTCTGTATCCATAGGTGACTAAACTTTTGAATTGTAAGTACACTGCCGTTCAAAGGTATCCGACCTACGATTTTATGATCGTGTAAGCGAACTTTCTAACCACGGGATAAGTCAGAACCAAAGATATAAAAATTGACAAACTTTGAAAGAGTTCTGCTAGTTCTCAATAGGTGGCACCATTATTGGGAGCCGCTAAAAATAGTGTCAGGGAAAGTGATTATGTAGATTAAAGATACATTATTTTTCCAATAGACGATATCAGCGGTTTCCGGTCAAACTCAGTGTTGTTTTACAATCAGTATCGTGGGATGAAAAATTGAATTCTATAACAAGGGTATATTTACCTACTATTGGCAACAGTGATTATTATCTTCGCCATCTATTCACAGAAGTAATAACTACAGAATCCACACTTACACCAACAAATTATCGATCACTATCGATTAGTATGGTCAGATATCTTTAACGTCAATGTACAATGAAATTATGTATGAAATCAGAAGTTTCAATGTATATCGCCAGATGGCAGAATGCCTTCGATACATCATTATGATGTTCATTATTGTCAAATAAACATTCATTCTAAGGCTATATAAATTATCAGAACACAAGGATATGAGCGTTAGAAAATCCTCGTGTGTACCATGAGATATCAGTTCATCCAGAATAAGTTCGAATGTGGTGTGCAAAATCCAATCACAAGATCATTGGAGAATTTTTTTAACTCTAAATACTGATGTATATAAGGACTTTTTACGGACTTCGTGGAGCAGCTATACGAGATAGGACTTACGCAGGGAAATTTCCAACAGAATGGCGCTACATGCCACCTTACGGTTGGGGTAAACCTCGGAAAAAACCCAACTAGGTAATCAACCCAAGTGGGAATCGAACCAGCGCCCGAACGCAACTTCAGACCGGAAGGCAACCGTCTTAACCGACTGAGCCACGCCGGTGGCGATAACTTTTATCAATTGCACTATGCTGCCATCCAGCGACGGCAAAAGAAGTCACATTATAACCGTTATGGAATTGTAAGGAGTAATAGCTTGCAACTGTACTTCCATCTAGCTGCCGTTACCAAAAGTGGCTTTTCGACATTGGAGGCTCTGGTGGTTTGTTCTCATAACATGGAAATGGCCAGTGTGCAGATTGAAAGGAACGATAAGTTATACTTAAATGAATAGAAAACCTATAATATGTTTTGTGATTAAATGCACGGTTAATTAGAAAGTTAAGTTGGAAGTTCCAGCAGTCCGGCAACATCGCCGCTAACACAGCCCTTCTCTCTTCATGTAAGATGTCAACGAACTCGGCCTAACTGCCTCTACCTGCTTCTGCGGCTACAGAGTTGCAATGTTGTCGCGTTGTTCAGTGACTTCAAATTAGGTTATTTATCAATTAAATTTACATGAATACCTCCACGTCAGCGTTTCTCAAACTATGATCCGCGGACCACCTGTGGTCCTCGAGGTCTATCCTTGTGGTCCGTCAAACAAGATAGAAGAAAAAATAAAATCAAACGAATTGCGTATCACACTGTAGCTTAAAATCTCAGAGTTTGGAAATATTACATGGCAATCGAATTTCGCTTTTTCTCTCAGTACTGACATTTTATGAAATTTATTACCCTATCCGTCTATCGACTTCCAACTCTACTCTCAGCAACAAAAGAGGGACTTAAAGCACTATACACGTGGTGTTTCTCGACATCTTTTCCCTGCACATCTGGCAAACATAACAGGGGACCAAAGTACCGAACCTTAATTCAATTTTAAAATATAAGTATATTGGTATGAAAATATGCTACGATAATGATAAATTTGCTTTCGAAGGGAACATGAGTAAGCTGGTCCGTGGAACTGTTCTGACTTTAAAAAGTGGTCCCCAGTTCAAAAAAGTTTGAGAAACGCTGCTCCACGTTATTGAAACACGTCGGAGAGATGAATGATTCTTTATTAGATTTTCTATTGATATGAACAAAAATGATGATCCTACTCGCAACAGTTACCTAATAAGAGGATGCTAAACATTTGGAAAAAAAAAACTTTTTTGTTTTCAGAGAAAATTATGAACTTCCCACCAATATGTTATTACACTTTTTTGTCAGATATAACATGAGCTGTTTGCTCCGAAAATCTACAGGGTAGTTTCAGTTCCATATTTTAGGTATATACTTAAAATTATGAAATCATAACCTTCCTGAAACGTAACTGTCATTGTTGTTGGTCATGTTGTTATTGAGAAAGAGCAAAAGATGGTCTGAACAGTTGAACGCGCGGTATTGTTGCGGTGACAAAACAGCGTAGCAATGGCTAGTTATCGGAGTTGGAGGCTTAGCATGCAGATTGTTCTGGATCGAAGAGTGTGTAATCCGGAAACCTTCGCAGCTGTTGGTTCACTACACACCCCACCGCCCCCTCCAACCTTGTTTAAAGTGACTTATAATTTATTCACGTGCTTTAGAGAGAACATCCATTATAGGCTCAAGCGAAACGAAGTAACATGCTACGGATTTCTCGTTAATATATTATGAAATGTGAACCCTGCAGGACCACTTCATTGGATCTACAAGCAAACGCTAATCATTCGAGAAGCATGTAAGGCCCGGTTGTTTATTGTATATTGTCTGGTAAACGAATCCCTGCCCCGCTAGCGTGCTGTTGGTTTATTTATCCATTTTGTCCCTTCCTTGCCAGTGTTGCCAAAACGGATAAAGTTATAGCCTACAATTGCAGCCCCTAATTATGCAAAAGCACGCTAAATTACAGTAGCCTACATTGTGCTAGTTCAAGATTTTTTCTCTTAATTACGGCCAAATTACGATTGCGGAGACGATGAATACGAAACATCAGCGATAATTATGAATGCGACGATGATAATTTTATTACCAATATGAAGACTATAAATATTACCAATACAACGATGGTAACACTGAACAATAAATGTTTACATTTTGTCTCGTTCCGAAATAAAAATAGGTGAATATTACTAATATGTGTGCCCTTAATCTGAATTTAAATCCAAATTGCCCATCACGTACCATTTTTCGGCGAATATGAATTGAATTTGTTATTAATAAACAAAAATTATGGGAATTAATATTTGAGGAGAAAAATTCGCTCCGGCGCCGGGGATCGAACCGGGTCCATTGTTCTACGTACCAAGCGCTCTGACCACTGAGCTACGCCGAATTCAATCCATAGCACCGGATCGAACCTTCCTCCTTCAATGTTTCCCTTTGTGCCCTGACTCCAAGTTAGGCATATATGTTGACGTATATGTCCAATGTCAACTGCCATTATACTAGGAGCGCACTCAGCTGAGTGACTTGTTTGGCCGGGATTCCGCAGTTACGTGCACAGTAATCTGTACAGACATATGCACTGCAGCTATGAGAATATTATAGATTTATTAATTTGTCATGCAGAATAATATCTGTAGGCCTAATATTAATTGTCAATATTACAGTATTAGTACTATTAAAGCGATAATTACAAGATGACGATAATTAGGAATAAACCGACTACAATAATATTGCGGACACGACAACAACGAGTAAGAAGAAAAGACGATTGCAAAGAAGTTAGCGATGACTATGTATAAACAAAATAAATGTGACGTTTCTTTTTTTCTAAAATCCTCATTATGTATACTTTCCTGCATATTCGTGTACGATTTTTGTTAAATACTCGTATAGAATACAGTTTCTGCACAATGGATTAAATAAGTTCTGCTCATATAATGTTCTAGCAGTAGTAGCTATCGTAAACGAAAGCAAAGTAACAAACAACAAGTATATATGATAACACAATTAAGATAGAAGTTCAGAATAATAAATTAAACACTGCAAGATACACTCACATTCGTCCGCTGCAGGAGTCACATGCGTGGGATGTCAGTTTCTTCGATATCTGTGGCCATCCATAAACTGTAAAAAGGAAATAATTAACTTCTTAAAAGTGAAATTAACATAGATGCTGCATAGAAATAAAACGGACGAAAAGTAATATAGAACTAAAACATATAGAAATAATAATAATAATAATAATAATAATAATAATAATAATAATAAATTCTTATTGGATTTGGTATTCCCAAGAAACTAGTTCGATTAATTAAAATGTGTCTTAGTGAAACTTACAGCAGAGTCCGTTTAGGCCAGTTTCTATCTGATGCTTTTCCAATTCACTGCGGGCTAAAGCAGGGAGATGCATTGTCACCTCTACTTTTTAACTTCGCTCTAGAATATGCCATTAGGAAAGTTCAGGATAACAGAGAGGGTTTGGAATTGAACGGGTTACATCAGCTTCTTGTCTATGCGGATGACGTGAATATGTTAGGAGAAAATCCACAAACGATTAGGAAAACACGGAAATTCTACTTGAAGCAAGTAAAGCGATAGGGTTGGAAGTAAATCCCGAAAAGATTAAGTATATGATTATGTCTCGTGACCAGAATATTGTACGAAATGGAAATATAAAAGTTGGAGATTTATCCTTCGAAGAGGTGGAAAAATTCAAATATCTTGGAGCAACAGTAACAAATATAAATGACACTCGGGAGGAAATTAAACGCAGAATAAATATGGAAATGCCTGTTATTATTAGGCTGAGAAGCTTTTGTCATCTAATCTGCTGTCAAAAAAAACTAAAAGTTAGAATTTATAAAACAGTTATATTACCGGTTGTTCTGTATGGTTGTGAAACTTGGATTCTCACTTTGAGAGAGGAACAGAGATTAAGGGTGTTTGAGAATAAGGTTCTTAGGAAAATATTTGGAGCTAAGAAGGATGAAGTTACAGGAGAATGGAGAAAGTTATACAACGCAGAGCTGCACGCATTGTATTCTTCACCCGACATAATTAGGAACATTAAATCCAGACGTTTTGAGATGGGCAGGGCATGTAACACGTATGGGCGAATACACAAATGCATATAGAGTGTTAGTTGGGAGGCCGGAGGAAAAGACCTTTGGGGAGGCCGAGACGTAGATGGAAAGATAATATTAAAATGGATATGAGGGAGGTGGGATATGATGATAGAGACTGGATTAATCTTGCTCAGGATAGGATCAATGGCGGGCTTATGTGAGGGCGGCAATGAACCTCCGGGTTCCTTAAAAGCCAATAAGTAGTAAGTAAGTAAGTAAGTATAATAATAATAATAATAATAATAATAATAATAATAATATATTTTAGGTGGCAGAGTTAAGGCCGTAAGGCTTGCTTATAACTTTCGACTCAGTCATTTCCGGACCATGTTCCTTATCTCAAATTGATACATGTGCCCTTCGCCATCATCCTTGGAAGTTTGTACCACCACCTCGGAAGCACCCTGTATATACTAAATATCTGTTAAGATTTTCACAATTTTTTTCCTCAAGGCGAATATTTTGATATTGTGTCAGTAATAAGAGTGCCGGTAGTAAGAAATGTTGTGTATTGAAGACATTTCTTTGGAAACTAATAAGTATAAGTGCTAGACGTCACACGGTAGCTGCCGTATTGCAGTGGCTGTTTTTCAGCCCCATGATCTATTGTGTCGGCACAATCTAGTTCAGCTGGCTGGGTACATTCATGTCTGCAGATAATTGTGACCAGGACGCTCGGTTCACAATTCCAGCTGACTATCGCTGTTCCGTGATTCCGTACTCACGCCCGCCATTCAAAAGGGAGCCAGTGCCCTCATGACCGACTGTCAACAGCGATATGTACCCTATTATTCTCGTGCTTAAGTGAGGGCAATTTCATAACTTGCTCCACTTTTTAATGTCTTAAAAGCTGATATGGTTTGGTTTATTTGGTTGTTGTAATGTCCGGCAAACTGCATTTTAATTAAAATTTTATTAATCTCAGGACAAAATTGCCTCTAATTTTCTTTTGCATATTTTCCTGTTGAGAACAGATACAATACACTACGTCTGGCGAAAAAAAAAAATACTGCTATTACCACCTGCTGTGATGTTTGTCACATTCAAAGTCTAGGTTTTCGTAGAATGGTTCTGTAAAAACATGAAGATCAAAAATAATTTGTTCTAAAAGTGTTAGCACTATCCATGTATGTGAGTGTGTGTGTGTGTCTGCGTATGTATGTATGTATGTATGCATGCATGTATGTATGTACGTACGTGTGTATGCATGGAAGTGACTGTAGTCAGCCACAAAATTCTGTTACTACTCGAAGAAAAACCACATTATTTTAATCGGTACAAATTCTTTCTCAATAATATTACTGTTCAACATTATGTGTATTTAGCACTATTGTTACTTTTTAAATTTAATAACCATATTTGTTCCGATAAGTTGTATTAATTTATCAATTTTTTTTCCATAAAAGACCACCATAAACTTATCTTATTTAATAGTGTAATGATTTTATTTCATTTCTTGATTAACGTTTTCGGTTTTATAAGCATGACGCTGCATACTTATTCTCTCAGATTCTCAACGATTTAAAACTGCACAGTAACATATCTTGTAAATGCAGACTTCATGACAGTTATTATGTAAAATAGTTATAGGATACCTTTTTATATTTGAAAGGAAGCGTAAGACTGTACTCTCCGCAAAATAACCTTCACATTAGACCTATTTTTAACCTAATACTTTAACAGTTTTTTAAATATGTATATACATTAATGTTTTTATGATATCCTTTGCATAATTTTACATTATTTTATACTTTTAACATAATTTGGTTAATGTAACCCATTGTACATCAATGTAACTGTTCAATTTAGAGGTAATAATGATCTGAAGATGGGTTTTTATAAAACCGAAAACGTGAATCAAGAAATGAAATAAAAACATTACACTATTAAATAAGATATATTTATGACGGTCTTTTATGGAAAAACATTGATAAAACTATTGTTACTATTACTATTGCTAACACTAAATTATTACACCATATAACGCTATCACATTAGGGTCTTGAAAAAGTCACGGACTGCAACAAAATTAAATTCAAAACTGTGTACGATTTTCAGTTGCTCTAAGGAACAAATCAGCAATTTTCTTATCCCACATCATGCTTTCTCTGTTAGTTCACATACGAGTGTAGTTTTCACAATTTCTGTTAACGTAATTCTGTGTATTTTTTTCTGCCTTGACCGCTATATTTTGGTAGGACACTCTTCCATTGTATGAACTTTGAAGCTGGATTTCCATTTGATATTGTAGAAGGTTCCGTGATAAAATCGCATTTCTCAGCACACCTGAGGCTATTTCACACTGTTTCTGGTCAGTTCAATATTTACAAAACTGGGTAATCTTCACGTTGCTTCCGATAAGCAGATTGCAGGCAATTCTTTGCTTCGAAGTTTATGGCAACAGTTCGGTGAAAGTCTCTCTTCACCAATATGATAATGCCTCCAGATTCGTAAATTTAAGTCAATACAAAAAGAATTCTCCGCTAAGATAGGTATTGGGAAACTATACTCTTCTGGACAGAGCACTGATCTCAACCTAATCGAATACATTTGAGAACATCGACTGCGAGTTAAATCGAGTCGCTCGCTGTATCCAACTTCACTATCGATCCTAAGCCGGGTTTACCGATTCAGATAAAGAAGCAAGTCTTAAGGTGGCTGCGTGGCCTAAGTCATCAGCCTTTCACGTAAGAGATCTGGGATCGAGTCCAAGAATTTTAATTGGAAAATTTATAGTGACATTAATGGTGGATAGTGTTTTTTTCCTTTGTTTTTAAGAGTACTTATTTTTTTCAATGATTCTAAAGAGTCTTCTTCAATTTCGAAGATTGTAAAAATTATCTAAACGTGATACGTATTTCAGAAATAAATAAAATGTCGTGAGAAGTGTATCGTGAAGAGCGCAATCAACTGACTGTCAATAGTATCAACTACAGGATCGGTAAGCACAGTAAATCCAATAGAAGCTGTAGTACAAGACTTCAGGTCCCTTCTCTCTACTAAAAATAACTCTTTTTGATGTTATAAATTTTTTTACACATTACGCTTCTTTCGCAAATGCATTATTATTATTATTATTATTATTATTATTATTATTATTATTATTATTATTATTATTATTATTATTATTATTATTATTATTATATTATTATTAGGGTTAGGATTTTGATGATCCATAAATAATGAAAAAGTGTCCTAAAAACAATGCATTTATGAACTAAAAATCTTTCAAAAATGTCCTTAAATATGCCCTAAAAATTGATCTTACATAATTGGCTTAGTAGGAATATTAATATTTACACTAGTAATTAAATTAAATTATAGTACCAACATTCAAGTTTATTTAATTTTATATAATTTTTGTAAGTAGTACACTTTAATTAATTATTTTACCTGATGTATTTCCGTGTATTCCACCACAAGGCCATTCTTATCCGGAACTAACAGGTATAGAGGAGTCCATATTGAAGGGGTGGTTGGACTGATCCATTCATTACGTGGGGGTGTACTACGTTAAAATGACAATATTTGTGTAGAAAAAACAATTAAAATAATATACAAAATAATGGGGATTAATTGAAAAAATACGTAGAGAAAATATGAGAGGAAATAATGGCCAAAACTAAATGAAAATACCCCAAAAATGACCGAATAAAACTAAAATTGCTCTTATGAGTTGTAAGAGGTAAAAATGCAAAAAAAAAAATGCCATAACAAATATGTTTCAAAACACTCAGTTTATCACATAACATATAAATAGTAACGCAGCAATGTTTCTGGCTTACCAGAAAAAAGATGCAATTTCATCAAAATCCTAGCCTTAATTATTATTATTAGGCTACTATAAATTTTTCAAGAAAAAGTTCAGATTAAATTTCGACATCAACGTACAGTGATGCATACCGTCTGAATTATTATTCTTAAACTCACACTGAAAGGTGAGCAATGCTATTAATTATTTCAACAGTAATTCGTCTTAATTTTTTTCTGATCGGACAGCATTTTCTTAATTGCCTCTCTCTACTATTATACTGTGTAAGCCTCTTGAGATTTTCTTTAATTTTGTACATTTCTATTTCGACTCTTCCAGTTTTTGAAAATATAATCTAAGGACATTTCCTTCCGAGTATTTACTTGGTCTACTACACTAATTCTCTTTAATTCACTTTAATCTAACTTCAAATTTGAAGAAATTTTAATCTAAACGTAAGAGTCAAAGCAAGCGTTTAACCATAATCTGAATTTAAAAGCAGTTTTAAACATAAATATTCTAATTAATATTTGAGGAGAAAATTCGCTCCGGCGCCGGGGTCCTTGGTTCTACGTATCAAGCGCTCTGACCACTGAGCTACGCCGAATTCAATCCGCAGCACCGGATCGAATTCTCCTCCTTCAATGTTTCCTTTGTGACCTGACCTGCCAGTTAGGCATATATGTTGACGTATATGCCCAATGTCAACTGCCATTATACTAGGAGCGCACTCAGCTGAGTGACTTATTTGGCCGGGATTCCGCAGTTAAGTGCACAGTAATCTACACAAACATATGCACTGCTAGCTATGAGAATATTATAGATTTATTAATTTGTCATACAGAATAATATCTGTAATACTGACAATTAATATTTGAGGATTCATATTTGTGGATTGAATTCGGCGTAGCTCAGTGGTCAGAGCGCTTGGTACGTAGAACCAAGGACCCGGGTTCGAACCCCGGCGCCGGAGCGAATTTTTCTCCTCAAGTATTAATTGTCAATATTACAGATATTATTCTGTCTGACAAATTAATAAATGTATAAACATTCTAAGTGTACTCTGAAATCGTAAACAACACTTTAACGTAACTATGAAGTTCAATACAATAATTTCATGTAAAGTTGATATTGCAAATAAGATTTTAAACTAAACGTGAATTTCCGAACGTTTGTACCCTGGATTTGAAGTTCCTCGATTCCCTCTACCATTTCTACAATATTTTCATTAAGCTTTCGAATATTACAGTTTATTATATTGCCTCTGAATAATCTCTATAATATTTCATTATTTATAGGAACATATTATATCAGTTATTTTCGATCAGACAAATGGTAAAGGATGTTACATGAATTCTGTAGGTCGTTAACCCACACACACACTTTTAACCTACGGTACACTACCTGATCAAAAGAACCGGATACTTGCTCATCCGCCTCCACGCTGTGTTTCAAAAGGTAATGATATGGAGCTGGGACAGCCTTTGACGTTATAACAGCCATCAGCCTTCCGGGAAGATTTTCTACTACATTTTGGTAGGTTGCTATGGAATATACATCTATTCTTCCCAAAGTGTGACTTTCATTATTATTATTATTGTTATCCAAATATTGAAACCCTATTTTACCTTTGGTATATTAGGGTTGTAGTTTGTTACATGTGAAATACAATATGTAGTGATAATACACAATTTTAAAGAATTAATAGTAGGTGTGAATCATAGTTACAATATAAATACACTAATTAAGAGACAGTAAACAATACTAATACGTTATGCAATAATTACTTTCAGTTAAAACAAAATGAAATAAAATTAGAAATTATAATCGAAGGTGTAGAGAAATTGCAAGATTATTACATTAATTTGTGATCTTATACATAATTTTAAGCAATATTAATGAGATAATGCACATAATTGGCGTAGTTACAAATAAAATACCTATTATATAGTTGGTTTGCGATAGTAAAGAAAAATAAAAACAAAATTACTTATGGTTACAAACTATATACCTGTCATCAAATACTCAACAATAGTAAAATCTATAATACAAACATAGTTATTGTTGTCATTACTATTATTATGTCCCAAAGATAGACACCTTGTTTTACATAGTGCATTAGGATTTTATAACATCATTAATTTATATACAATTAACAGCTACAGTCTTGCGTGGATGTGGTGTATAAACTCTGTGAATTGTTTGTAACAACATTTTTCTAAGAAAATGGTAAAGGGGTGTGGAGTAATTTAAATTGCAATCGAGATATGATATCTTAAAAAGTGTCTTTTCTTTCGAACACTGGACAGTGAAAAATCAAATGTTCAACAGTCTGATTCTCTTTGCATATGCACAGAGATTCTTCTGCACTTTGATCCTAAATCTTTCGAAGTAGGAACCGAATTTTCCATGGCCGGTCATAAATTGGGTGTAAAAGAAGTCGGTTGAGAACTGACTGCAACATAGTCTGTCTTGTACATTGGGAAAGAATAATTTCTTGGTCACAGAGCCTTTAACACTAGAGTTCCAGTATGTATTCCACTTGAGTGTAGTTGTGTGCTTGATCTTCTGCTTGATGTACGAAATAGGACAGGTGGAATATTTATATTCTGAGTTGGTTGAGGTTGCTTGCTTCGCTAATGTATCCGCTCTTTCGTTTCCTTCAGTACCTGTGTGGCCGCGCACCTACATTAAGCAAATACGACCTTCAAATTTAAGTATTAGGGATCTAATTTCGACGGCTATAGAATGCAAGTTGTATTTATCGTCAATGGTTTGTAAGGCAGATTGAGAGTCGCTGTGAATACATGAGTCAATCCCGTTGGTAATGCTCCATTTCACTGCTTGCAAGATGGCAAAGAGTTCTGCTTGGAACACGGAGCACATGGGCGCCAGGCGGAACGTGGCAGAGTGGACTTCAGTAGTGTTGTAGTAGGTAACAAAAGCACAGCCACCAAGGTGACGTCGTTCTCCTTTTGCAACCGAGAGCCGTCAGTATAGATGTTGTATTCATGTCGATCTGTACATGTATTTGATGCACGGTGAAAATCTTTCGGATGACCAGTTAATTGAAAATGTGATCTTTTTCCACCTTGTTCTATAAATATCCCATTTCTTTTCACGTTAGAGATTTCAGCTTTAGCCATGGCTGTTAAAAACAATGGTGGTATACCCGCGATCACTAGGGCTGCGTCTGTCGATGTGGTTCTGTAAGCCTTCGTGATTCGTAGAATGAATCCACGCTGGATTTGTATCAATTTATTTTGAACCCACTTTTTTGTGAAGTATATTTTGAAATGCCGAGACACAGTATAATATCAATGGTTGAAAGCGCCATGATATATTGTTCGCAATGTATCAGGACTAAGACCCCAGGTTGGTCTGGTGGCCCTATGCAAAGCAGATTGAAACTGGTGTGATTTAGTGACTAGTGAATCAATATGTGCCTTAAAAGACATACGTTTGTCGAGAGTGACGCCTAAATACAAGAGTGTCTCTACTATGTCGATATCCTTCATGTCCATCTGTATGTGTGGTAGGTCGTAATTTCTTTTCCTTGTAATCAGCAAGGCTTTTGTCTTAAGAGGGTTGAACTGTAGTTTGTTGTCTTTCCCACTTGGATATGGAAGTCAGCGTTTCATTGGCTTTGTTTTCAATACAGTTTATATTGTCAGCTGTTATTAGGACGAGAGCGTCATCAGCATATGCTATTAATTGACAATCATTTGGCAGATCCATCTGTAGCAGGTCGTCATATAAGATATTCCAAAGCCCTGGACTACAGCAGGAAACCTGGGGACATCCCTTTATTAACGTCTTTCATTAGAGTAGTAGTTCCTATCGTGAGTTGTACTTTTGCGATTGCTAAAGTAATTTTTGACTAGGTTATATAGGTTTCTAGGACAACCTTTTTCTTCAGTTGAGACATAATTTTAGGCCACCAAGCGTTGTCAAATGCCCCGAAATGTCCAGTGATATGAGTAATCCGAACTGCCGACGTCTTAGAGTTTGATTTGCCCAGTTCACAACATGAAGCACTGCATCTTCTGTGGATTTTTGCGGTGTGAACCATATTGATTCCTTTTAACATATTTGTATTATACAAGTTATACATAATTCTATCTATAATAAGTTTCTCCAAGAGTTTTCCCATAACAGGTAGCAGACAGATAGGCCGATAGGCGTTTGCTGTTCGGTTATGACAGTGCGGTTTTGGTATTATTTTAACATTTGCGATTTTCCAGCAGTCAGGAAAGACTTGCAATGACATACATTTATTGAAAATACTCACAAAGAGATCGGCACAGCTCGTATGTACATTTTTAATTATATTGGCAGAGATTGCATCAATCTCGGTGCTTTTTATCATTCAATTTTTTTATTGCCCTCTCTACCTCTTCTGCTGTGAATTGTGGTTCATCTTCCGTGTCAGATGACAGCTCGATTCAAGTCTGGTACGCTTGTGCACATCCGTGTCTATAGAATCATCAGGAAAGAATTTATTGATTAGGACACTAGCTGTTTCGTATGTATTAGAGGTAAACCCGTTGTCGGTTTGGATAGTATTGAGAGATCTGTTGAAGTTCTCGGGTTTTCGACACATTTTATAAATTATCCCCCATGGGTTTTGTGGACTTTGCGATGAGCAGAACTCCTTCCATGCCTTAGTTTTAGCCTGCAAAATTTTGTTTTGTAATCAGTTTTAATGTTGTTGTAAAATTGCTCGTATTTAATTCGAAGCGTTTCACATTTACATCGTTTGTATCGTCTGTGGCTGGCTAACACTCGTTTTCTCATTATGTTTAACTCTGCGGTCCACCAGTAGTTTTTGATCGCGGTTTGAGATTTCTTTGGCAGATGAGCTTCACATAGTTCTGTTATGTTTCTAGTCAGTTGTTCTATAGCTGAGTTAAGTGATTCCGGCGTGTTGCTATTAATGTTTATGGATGTTCGACGCAGTTTGAGTCGTGCTGCCCTTTGGAATCGCGACCATTTGACGTTGTTGGTTTTGTAAATGCGTGCACTTCCTGCATTAGTATATAACTTTGGTTGTAGTTTTATGTCGATTATGATTAATTCATGATCAGACATTGTGTGAAAGTCACTAACTTTCCATTCTACGATGAACGGTGTTAGAGAATGACTACATACACTCACGTCGATGAAACTCGTGGAGTTGTTGCGTCTGAAGGTAGGTTTGTTGCCAGTGTTCAGGATAGCTAAATTGTGTGAGCAACAGAAATCAAAGAATTGCTTTCCTTTATAATCGCTAACAGGACTATTCCAAGCATGATGTTTGGCGTTGATGTCCCCTACAATTAACAGATGTTTTCCCTTAAGATCTGAGCAAATAGCCTCCAACTCATTCAGTATCTCGTGAAGTCACAGTCCGGGTCGCAATAGATATTACAGACATATATATCTTGACCGAAAAGATCAACACATACCACTACTCTGTCAGGGGTGCAGTACTGAATAAGATTAATAACATTATTGTGTCTTGTTATTGTTGCTGCCCTTATGTTATTGCCCTGATTATTTGCAGTTTCATTATTATTATGTTCGAATATGAAGGTATTAGAGCCAAATCCAGAAGCACGGTTTCGTTTGGTATTGGGTTCTTGAACACAAAGTAATTTAATTTTGTTGTCTATTGTACTGGATGAAAAATCTGCGTTATGAACCAGTTCTTGAGTAGGCGTAAGTGATTTGTGCAGGTTTTGTTGGTAAATGGTAAGTTCACCCATAGTTGATTTTGGATATTGTGATGACTATTTTCTCGTACTGGGGACACTCACAAGAACTGGCTGGATGGTTGGTGATACAAACACTAACATCTAAAAAGCTGCTGGAATTGCTACACCTATATGTTGGAATAATCCCATTGTTAAGAATAACTAAATTGTGAGCATAGAAAAGATCATAGAACATTTTACTCCGAGCATCATCCACTGGACTGCCCCATGCACAGTGTTTTGAATTTATGTCCCTGTGATAAACAGAGTTTTCCCTTTAATTTCTCACATACACGCTGAAGATCGTTAAGTTCAACAGTCAGATCACGCCCTGGTTCGCAGTAAACACCACAAATGTAAATTTCAATTCCACACCAGTTCACACAAACTAAAACCAAATCGGGTGTACAATATTGAGGTAGGTGTAGTACGTGTGAGTATTTTTGTAATTATAGCTGCTCTAGGTCTTTCATTGTTAGTGTCACTTCTTATCCCTGTACTGATGTACAAATTGCAGCCAGGACCAAAGCCTGCCACACGGTTTTGCGTAACATTAGGTTCCTGTACACAAAGCATTTTAATGTCAGTATCGATAACCGGTGAATGAAAGTCTGAGGTAGTTATTGAATCGTGCGTTGAAACTAATGATTTGTGCACGTTCTGATTGAAGATGGTTAGCCTAGCCATAATTAATTTTAGAAGTTATAATTTCCACAATTTTCTTGTATGCAGGGCAGTTAGTGTCAGTAGCATCATGATTAGTGGCGCACATTTCAGAATTTTTCCTACTGGACATTTTAGTGTTAAATTTCAAGCAGTTGATACATACAGTCTTTTCCTGTGGACAGATATCAAAACTGTGATCTTCTGCGCATCGCCTACAATGCCTCTCGAACGTACAATCCTTGCTTATATGGCCGTATCCACAGCATGTATAGCAGCGTGTAACAGGTATATGGTCTTTCACTGGACAACGACTGTAGCCAATGTATACCTTTCCTCCGTTCCTCATTGCATGATAGATCGTTGAGTTACTCTGAGCACAGCAAACTGGGTTGTGTTGTCTCTGGATCTCTTCATGAATCGTATTTCCATCTGTTCACCTGAATCCAGGCAATGTTTTATGTAAGGATTTTGGTCCACAATACATTGAATCAAATCATCGTTTCCAATGCCAGCCTCAATACCATGAATTATTACTTCAGGATTTCGTTTCGTGGGTATCCTCGCCGTTAGATGTTGACTATTGGTTTCCACCTTCTTCATGAAAGCCTCACATTCTTCTTTGCTACGAAGCTCAATGACAACACTTTTATTCCTTACTTTCTTTACACTGTTGATGCCGACTTGAATTTTGTCCACAGTTGTTTCCTTAATTATTTTTAAAGTTTGTTCTGAATCTTTCACAATGTCTGGCGTTCTCGGTGACACAATTACTACATTTCTAGTATTTGTTGAAGGTGTTGAGACTGCTTGGGCATATGAATGAGGATGTGTGGTCTTCTGTACGTTAGCACTGGCATGTATTTCCATTAAAGAATCTTTGAAGACCACTAGAACGTCCTTAATACTATTCACTGAGTTCATGACTCCTTCACACCACTTACGATCTGTCCTTTTGTCCATACTTAACACTTCAAATATCTTTTTAAATTCATTTTCTGCAGAGCAGAACAGAGATGCAACATCAATAGACATGGCCATTTGGTAGTTCAATACCACAGGTTCAGAAATCTCATACACGTGTATAATACAACTTCTGATAAAATCAATGGGATGACTTCTCTCCGGTAGAGCGAAATCGCATGGAAATGAACTTGTTGGCGCTGACCGAGTTCCAATCACATACCTTCGGATCTTGTATCACAATTATAATTTACACTATGATGCTAATATTTGCAGAACCACAGCCCGAAAACGTACCTACAAAAACAAGCCACCCCTCCCACACAACATTTCCAGGAGGGCACTTGAGAAAATACACTTCTTAACACAAAAGTGTTATTGTTGAGGTCTTCTCCATCGCACCTATAAGGCTTCTCTCTCCAGATCCGACGCACCTATAAGCCTTCTCTCCCCTGATGCACGTGAATGGCTTTTCCAACACACTGCACACTGGATACCGTCTGCATACATGTAGCGATCCGTTAGCCGAACAATTTTACTTGTTAAAATTCACCCGATCCTTACTCACCACTTTAGCATTCTATATCATAACTATAATGAATCTTACGACACTAACACTCACAGACCTACCATTTCAAATATACTTTTGAAATCCAAGCACATTTCCTACACAAATGATCAACGAACTCTCAATTACACTGTTAACGTAACACTTGATCATCACCCTCATCACACACAAGTCGCCATGTGACTTTCATTGATCATGCTAAGAAGCAAGCCAAGAATACGAATAGCTTTTTATACAAACTGTCCCATTTACACACGTATCTTGCTCACCCAAAAATACGAGGGTCATTTCATAAATAATGCACAGATTGGTAGAACTGTGAAGTGGATGACGCAACACCAATGAAAATGACGTCAGTTGCAGTTGAGGAAGAAGCACGTCTGTTCGTTTCGCCATAGCATATTATGTGTTTGGATAACGAGAGTTAGAAATGGAGCATACACGTGTCTCGAGTACTGTGACGATTGAAGATCAAATATCGAATCTTTATGTGGCAAAACCTGACAGAAATCCATAGCGGAGCGTAGTTTGTAGTGAGCGTACAGTGGACCGTAGTACAGTATCTCTTTGAGCTACTCGTTTTCGTGTCATATTAGACGATGATCCAAGACTAGGAAGACCGAAAACATCAACACGTGAACGAAGGTCAAACTTATGGAGGATACTCTGCAAGAAGTTCGTCCCTGAGAGGAAAAATTCCTCTCGGCTTATCGCCAAAGTGTAATTGTCCTTATTTTATTTATTTATTTTATTTATTTATTCTGGTGTAGTTGAGGCCATCAGGCCTTCTCTTCCACAACACCAGGAATACAAATACAATAATAGAAGTAAACAGAAAAATATACACTTACAAAGTAAAGCTACACAAGAAATAAAGAGGGAGAAAAAAAAAGCATTATAAACAAAGTAAAGCCACATAAAAATATACATAGGTTGCAGTCACACAAACTTTAAATGAGTGATTAAGTATCATAACTAATTGTATCTAACTAATTAACTAACATAAACAAGAAACTTGCAATTTTAATCTAGATTAAAAAAGAAAAAGAAAACAAAGACACAAATCAATACTTCTAGCAATACCTAAAAATCATTAACTAAGACAAAATTTTCCAATTTAATTTTGAATTGTGATAAAGTCCGGCAGTCCCTGACGTCATTAGGTAACGAATTCCAGAAGCGATGTATTTCTACAGTATAGGAAGATGAGTATAAAGACATTCTATGGTGAGGGATAGAAAGAAGTGCTTGATGTCGGTTTCGAAGAGTTGTAAGAAATTGAAAGCGCGATAACAGATAATTCGGAGTAGATGTATGCATGATTCTAAACAGAAGAGACAGTGAATGTATTGTTCTTCGTTACTTCAGACGCACCCATGAAAGTAACTGGAGGGAAGGTGTTATATGGTCAAATTTACGAGTATTGCAGATGAATCGTATGCACACATTATGAACACGTTGTAATCTCTCAGCTAAGAGTGAACTCACATTAGTTAGCAAGGAATCGCAATAATCAAAATGGGGCATTACAAGCGTCCTTATGTGCATATTTAGAGACGAAATTATATTGTCGTTGAAGAGTGGTGTGTTGCAGTCGTCTAAGACAGAAAAGTAGTTGACGTGTGCTTTAGTCGTAAAGTCTCGGTTTGTATTGGATTTATTATTTTTATGCTCGACAATGCCGAAATGTAGTAATTATACCCTGGTAGCAGTCCTTTAATGTCATTAAAGTACACCTACTCATTAAAGTAGAGTCTTCAGCCAATCACAAGTCAGCTTTGTACCGTTATATCGATTATTCTCGGATATGCAATCGACAGACAATTAGCGAAAAGTCACGGAGGCTGTAAATCCAATACTGTCGCAGAAGGTTATGTTCTGTTACTATAATAATTAGCGTTAATTGTAAATAATATTCAAATAAATTCAATTTGTCATCTCGTTTTTCAATTCTAAATCAATTTCCAGGTTATATCAGACTAATGTTCATTCTTATTCTGTGCCAAGATCAATGACATTCGGCCTCGGAAAAATCAATACTTTCGCGTCTGCACACATCTCACAATTCAGGTCAGTTCGCACATAACCATAAAAAGACCTAATTTTCAATACTTTCAAGTTAGAAATATGGTCGAGCATAAAAAGTCGTATGAAACTTGCCTTGCTTGCGTTCGTTTCATAAACAATCATACTTGCGTCTTAATTACTACCATTATAGGCTCGTTGCATAATGTACTATTATAGTTAAGGTGAAATGATTGTAGACGACTGCATTGCTATGATCGCCTTTTCTATTTAATCGTGAATTAGCTTATTTTCGACAAGGCATTGCAGGCTATTTCTCAATAACAGTTAGCTAATAATAGTAGCAAGGGACTTGGCGTAAAAATCTGCAGACATAATTTGGAATCGTGAAAAGTTAAACATGCTAGTCATATTTTACTTTAATAATAAATTAGTTTATATTTAAACTTCAGAATTATACGTTGGTATCATGTTGTTTAGTTATTTTTAAGTTGAAAAGTATCGCCTGAATTTTCATCGTAATATAAGCACTTGAAGCGAAATACAGGCCTGACTTATCTTAGTAGCATTTCTTATAGTCTAAAAAGAGACTAAACTGCACTATAGTTAAAATAAATTGAAATTACTTACAAACACGACATTTTCAGATATGTTGAAAGTGAGTAAGAGGTTATTTAGTGCTGTTCGAATTTAAATTGCAGGCAAGCATACATTGTCGCCTTAAAGTGTCAGTAATTCCTGCAAAGAAAATATCTTTATCGTGATAGCGAAGCCACTTCTGAACCTTTGTTTTCACTTGATTATCATCATAAATCAAATTATAATTATCATAATTAACAACAACAAATCCAGTAGCAAAGCTCAGTCGGCTGAGGCGCTTGTCTGCCAACTGGAGTTGCGCTCGGGCGTGGGTTCGATTCCCGCTTGGACTGATTATCTGGCTGGGTTTTTCGAGGTTTTCCCCATCCATAAGGTGAATGTTAGATAATCTATGGCGAATCCTCTTCTCATCTCGCTATCACCAATCCCATAGGCTAAATAGCCTAATAATTGATATAGAGTCTCTAAATAACCAAGTAAAAAAACATCTTATTGCAGCTAAAATAACTTGTATCAATTCTGGTATAAAATTTATAATGATTTTATTCCATGTCTTTCCAAACGGATCTGACGGTAATTCAGTTTGCAAGGTCCTTTAATGGAAAGATCCTCTGTATTCAATCAGAAAGACGACTCACGATTCTGTCCGTGTATCGGTATATCGTGATCGAATGTCAAAAATCATTACCAACACAAGAAGTAGAGGCTCTTATTCAAACAAGC